>CM077246.1:16335531-16743031 GCA_039654775.1 Spinibarbus caldwelli | reverse complement strand
GTGTTCAAGTGGGTTTCCAACATGGTTTATATTTTTTTATTATTATTGTTCATTTGAGCAGAAACATTCAGTTCAGCTTTGGATGGGGTACATAATGTATTCAAGCTTGGTTTCATGAATCTGTAGTTACAATTATTCATTTATCAGGTGCTTTTATCTACATTGACACCATAGACCTGGATCTGACAGTGGATTCATCAAAAATGGTAATAAAGCCTCTTTCAGTTATACTAATGAGAGACAAACAGGAGTTCTCTAATTGAAACGAACATCTTTTATTCACCTCTTGGTCTAATAAAGACTAATGGATCTGACAGAAAACTAGTGAGAAGGGAAATCAGAGATAAAGTATAGATGGTTTAGTGCAAGGCATGCTGGGAAATGTCATCTACTGGTGTAGATGTCAGGACGTGTTGTTACAAGGAAGATGTGTATATGTCACAGCTTCCTCTATCTCTAAGCAACCACAGCTAACAGAAAAGAACTGACACTTTTTGGCACATTTTGTGTGAGAGCGATTATTTCAATGATTTGCTTCCTCATAACTGAGTTTTCATTGATGTGTCTAAAAGCAATTGCCTAGAACATATTTTAATTTCTTCAGCATGCCCAGAAACCACAGCAGTGATGAAGCTCCTTTGGAAATATGCATCCCTCTCCAAGATTAGCTGCTCTGCAAAATCAGCTCTCTGGTTTGCATTTGTTAGAGTTTAAATAGGGTCGGTGTCAGACTGACAGAGATTGAATTATGTACCAGGAAAATAGCAGTTCAGAGAATAAAATAAATAGTGTCAGATTGCCAGAATGTCCACTTTAGATTGTCAGGTGCCAGTTTCTCTTGTCACTTTCTCCTCAAAGAACACAGAGTTGTTTGCCTGTTAAGCCCAATGATATTTTAGATTCATGTCTGTGTAGTACACCGAGATATAAGCTGCAATAATGAGAAGGCTGTGTCATAGGAATCACTCGGAGTATCTGGGTCATGAGGGAGAGGGAGGTTAAAGAGAGCTCACTGTAAACTTATTCAAGCTGTTAGCTGTAAATTAGCTATGATTCAGAACTAAAAGAGCAAGTGGTTCTTTTATTACAGTATGTTTCTCCCTAGTGTGTGTGTGTGTGTGTGTGTGTGTGTGTGTGTGTGGCAAAACTTTGAGGAAATGGAGCAAGAGATGTGAATCGATTAGAGGAGAGCAGCACTTCCCTCATGACCCTTATGCATGAATCTTAAGAAGATATTCCAGGTTCCTGGTAACTATAGAATTATTATTATTATTATTATTATTATTATTATTGTTGTTGTTGTTGTTGTTGTTGTTATAAAAAGAGAAAGAATTTTTGTCAAATATCACCAAAACATGAATAAAGCTCATTTGGATATTTAAACTTTAAAGGAATATTTCACTCAAAATTGAACATATGCTGAAAATGTACTCACCCTCAGGCCACCCAAGATGTAGATGAGTTTGATTCTTTATCTGAACATATTTGGAGAAATTTAGCATTGCATCATTTGCTCATCAATGGATCCTCTGCTGTGAATGGGTGGCGTCAGAATGCAAATCCAAAAAGCTGAGAAAATGCATGACTTTATTCCATCTATTAACATCTTGTGAAGCAAAAAGCTGCGTGACATTGGTTCTACAATGCCTACAATTCATAATATTGCTTTCTCATCTCATCTGAATCAGGAGAGAAATATGCACAGATCAAGCACTGTTTACTAACAAAAAGTCCCAAACATTTGTAAACAAATATGTTGGTGGATTTTAATGTGAGAGGACAACAGAAGATGGAGCTTTTCACTGGAGGAAGTGTCATTATGGACTTGTATTTTGTCCCAAAGCCCTAAGGTAAAGTCAAAACCACTTAATGATGGATTTGTTTTATACAAACACTCAGTTTTTTGCTTTACAAGACATTAATTGATGGACTAGAGTGTGGATTACTGGTGGATTATTGTGATGTTTTTATCTGCCGTTTGAATTCTCATTCCGACGGCACCCATTCACTGCAGAGGATTGATGTAAACAAGTGATGTAAGGCTGAATTTCTTGAAATATGTTCTAATAAAGAAATCAACTCTATATCTTGGATGGCATAAGGGTGAGTAGGTTTTCATTGTTTTTGGTAACCTATTAATTTAAATTAATCTTATATTAGGCATCACATTATTATTATTATTATTATTATTATTATTATTTACTTTTTTTTTTTTTTTTTTTTGCAGACAATGCCTCCATCTGTGGCTTTAACAAAATCCTCTTTGATCACCACGTTCTGGCCTGATATTGGGACAATTTCCCCATGATGACCTAGAACTGGACTTGACTGTCTGAAGGTCAAGTTCTGGCTGTTGCACAAAGACAAGCTGCCACAATGTTCTTCAGCCAGGGTTTTACACCATAATGCCATTCATGTGAGAAATGTCATGTAGATGTCGGTGAACTGGGCAGCAATCACAGGACAGAGAGAGTGTGGTGAGTCATGCTTGTCCTGTTGAAAGGTCGTCTTGACAGCATTTTGAGAGCAGCTAAGGAAGGGGCAGTCAATACAATAAAAATCTGCTGACAACAAGTCTGGGTGGTAGCCTACTCTATTCACTAAGATGAGTCAAACTTTTGAAGTATAGTTTTAAATAGGCCTACCAGTGTGTCAACTTTAAAAGAACATTTTGGTTGCTAACAAGGATATATTAAACCTCACCCCCACACTTGTTCGTCGATTTGAAGAAAAGCGATGTAGTTCATTGCAAAGTCCCTCCCCCAGGTTTCTGTGCGTTGTGCATATGAGTGCGCTCTCTGCGCTCCAAACACAGTCCGTGCGCGCACAGGAGCGCACTGAGCATCTCCGCGGATCAGACGGATCTGTCCGAGTCCTACAATTCGTACACAACTTTTTCTTTGTTAGAGGAGGCTAACAACGAGGGTACAAGTCTTCTTTCTTTAATCAGTCAGGGTAAGATAGAGAGCGCGCACAGGGGTTTCAACCGTTGTTGGACATCGCATCCTCAGCCGCCGTTACCATGCAAGTTCACATCGCCGGCATCCTGATGTGCGGTGTGTCGGGTGAGTTGTTGTGCTTCACCTGTTTTCCTCATTCATTCAGTCAGAGAAAGCAGTCTGATTTCATGATGCATAGCCTAACTAACTCAGATCAACTTTCACTATTAACAGTTCACACGTTTGAATTGCTTTTAATTTCAAAAATATTTTTAAATCTTCTCAAGTTTTTGTGAATGATGCATGTGAATGATGCACGTGAAAATGCATATTTCGTTGTTTTTGATACATTATTTTACTATTAACCTTTTATTGCCATGTGCAATTTACTCAGTGACTTTAAAAGCGGGTCTACTTTTTTGTCGGGGTGTTTTTTTTTTTGTTGTTTTTTTTTTTACTTCTTTTTTTCGCGCAATCGGTTCGTATTGGCCACAGTTTATATGTTTTACCTTGAACAAACACCAAGGATTTGGTGAAATGTAAATATACAATTAAGAGTTTGAGAGCACTTATATTTTGTTAGAGTACCGTCTATCATGAACAATGATCAAGCCGCTGTTGCTATGGTTACCTCTTCACGCAAATATGATTTCTGCTCGCGAGTTTATAGCGCAGCGTGTAATCTAACTTTTTTTGTGGTCAGTGAAACATTGTTTAAACGCTGTTGGTACATTTATATAAGCCTACATGAAAAAGAAGAAGAAAAAAATAGATAGCCTATTTGCACACCCTGCTCCCCTAAACGTTTACTTTGATCTCGTAATAATGATTTAATTGGATTAATGCGGACTCTACTTTCCAGTGTTCAGTAATTTAAGTATATCAATTTGGCTATTTAACGAAAATGATCTATAATATAGCAACACTATATCAAAATTCGCTGTAATGGGAATAATAGGGCCACATCAAGGCTGCATCTCAAATCCTACAGTGCTACCTACATACTTGCTGTACATTTTATACTGTGCCAAAATTCTGCAGAAATTTGATGCTGCAAAATACTGTCTAGGTAAGGTGCATAACTTAAAACACATCCCATATTTCTTTTCTTGTACACCTTGTGTTCACAAAGTTCACGTGGCATTGGTTTTGTGTGAGAGAGTAAGTGTGTGAAGTTTTGTCTACACTGAGGGGACCAGGCAACAGTCAAGCAAAACAGCTGCATAAACATACAAAACAATGTTCTAATTAAAATAAAAAATGCAAAGTTAGGTTAGAGGGTAGAGGTTAGGGGATAGGAAATATCTTGGATTTAGAAGGCCTATAAAAACAATATAATTCAATAAAGTCTCCACTGTGATAGGCAAAAACACATGTGTATGTGTGTTTTTAAATCTGTTGGGGAGTGCTTTGGTATTATTAACTTACAAATAATGAATTCCATAATGGAATGTATTCCATAGACTGTATAGTGCTCCTAATAATAACATACTTTATGTCTTAAATTGATTGTATCAGTGTAGTCTGTGTTTTTCCAATTTGTACTTATGATTTAAGATTTGTCATAAATGGCACTCAAAAGTGGATAAACTTTATCCGAGATAAACATCTTGATCCAAGCACTACTCAATACAGCTGCAATGAGATGTAGGTCTTCCAAGAAAGATATTTATAGATTTTTACCCCTTGGATAAAAAATGAACTGAAGGGAGCAAATAGAACAGGATGTGTGTGTGTATATATATATATATATATTATTATTATTATTATTATTTTATTTTTATTTTTTTGGTTTGCTCATAGAGTGCATCACGGCAGTTTTATTTTATTGGTTTAAGTAGAAACCCAGCAGAAAATTTCTTCCACTTCAAAAAGGGTTTTTTTCCATTTCAAAAAGGATTTTATTTGATGAAGTATATTTTACTTTTTATCTGATTAAGAAAATGTTCCCTCCTTTTGCTTTACACTTTTATACCAGCTCTAAACATTAACAGAACAGTTTACAGTCTTGGATATTGACCTCCATTCATTAGCTGTGAATGGAGACTAATAGTTCTTAATTATCTTTTAGACATCATGCGTTTGCATTTAAGTGAATAGGAAATTGCAGTTAAGCATATGCTGAGCATATCACAAAATTTTCACCACCTTTTCAATAAGATGACTTTCAAACATATCTAATTTCTTTCTGTTGTAAAAAAAAAAAAAAAAAAATCAACCTAGACCTTAGTGTGCTTTACTCCCATTCAGAAAAGAAAGAAAGTGAAAAAGCTCCTGTGTGATAAATCGCCCTGCACCGTCTGCCCCCAAAGCTTTAGCTACACCATGGCAATTCTTCATGTTGACACACAACTACTTCTTCTGTTGGGCTGTTTATTCATAGATCTATAGGTTGCCTTGAGAATGGCTTGCAGTATTTTGAGTCATACAGAAGGTAGTGATGAAATGATGAAATAATAAAACCTTTGATTTTTATCAGTCATTAGAAGCTGCAGCACAAGAGCTTTGTGATGTTTATTCCTTAAAATGATTGTATTTCAATATGCATTTTGGATGTTTTTCTTTATCAGCAGGTGCATGCATCAGGTCTGACATTGATTTTATACAGAGGCCACCAGTTGTACTTGTCAAAATAGTGTTTAACATACAGAACCTTTAAATTTTATTGTCATTTTGTATCATTGAAAATGTTATAAAACAGCACAATGTCTGGGTACATATTTTACTGTATATATTACCAGAAAACATGCAATTTTAAGTTGGCGTGTGAATTAACATTTTGAAATTAAATTCATATATAATTAAATTCATACATAATGAAATCACTGTGAATTACTAATAGTTAAAATAAAAATACTTTTAAAGGTTCTACACCTCACAGTCCAAGAAACAGACAAATGCAACAGTGTAACCTGAGACTGAATTTATAATGCCCAATTTCTCTCTTTTCTTTGTCTTTGTCTCTTCTGAAGTGGTGCTGACCATGTTTAATGTATCAGAGGATCGAGCTCACTGCCCGCTGGGCTACTTTCCCTGTGGAAACCTCAGTACCTGTCTTCCTCAGCTGCTTCACTGCAATGGCGTGGACGACTGTGGGAATCAGGCAGATGAGGAGAATTGTGGTTAGTTCAGATTCCTTCCTGTCTGTCTCGTCATTTCCCCTATGTGCTATTCTTCACGTTTTTTTACTTTGTACTGTAAGCCAGTAGTGTTGAGCATAGATTTGCTTACCTAAAACTGATGTAGACATGTCCAGCTTCAGCAGCACTGGGACTTTTCATGTGTTTTTCACTCTGCTTGTGTCTGTTGATTGTTCCAGACAGACTGATTGTCAGTCGATGTATTAGTGGTGGGAATTCTTTTTTTAGTGCTAATCTAAAATACAAGTTTTTTGCATCTAAAATGCAGGTTACTCATGAAGTTCTTATTTATTGAACTGTTGTATATAAGAAATATCACTTTCACAGTCATGCTGATATATAGTTGTGCTGGTTTAAAAGAGCCCTGTTTTCAGGCAACCATTTGAATATTGTTTGAAATAAAACATCCTGAGATATTTAGAGTATTCAGCAATAAAGAAACAAGATTTGAGGTATCCTATTGCATAAGAGTGTAATGTCCCTATTCTGCTTTTCCCTGGAATCTGTTATTCTTGCAATATTTTCTCCTCCTATCCTTTTTTGCATCTCATCTTTTGATTCTTGTGCTTTCTTTCTTCTTTTCGGATTCTGACTATTTCTGCTCCTTTTCTCCACCTCTCTCTCTTTTCTTCATTTTATGTCTGTGAGGTGCAACCATGTCAGTTGACTTTACTTCCACTTCTGGATGCTGACTATAATACATAATCAGTCAAATTAAAACAAAGATTCCTGCAGTTTTCATCTGTACAAATTGTCATATTTAATTTACCATCTCATCCATCTCTCTGAATAAGGGAAAGCCTAATAGTTAAACAGCTTGGTTTATCATCAGACTCCAGTCCCAAGCCCCAATTGATTTTTTTCCCCCCACAGGATTATCTTCTAATAGTCTCAAAGGTATCTGCTGACAAAGTACTGATGAAGCACCAATTAAGTTCTAATTATTCTCCCACCTCAAAATCAAATAGCATTCCTTGACTTGTTAACAATTGTTAATTCCTTTTTCTTTTCTTTTTTTTACAAGAGAAAACCCACAGTGCTGTTTACTTTGCGAAGAGGTGGTAATTTCCCATTGATTCCTCAGTAATCTTTTACTTAACCAGTGTGTTACAATAGCCCTAGTGCTTATGTAGGTAGTTATGATAATGTCATACTTGTCAGAAACAGTGCATGCCCAGAGGTTTGGCAACTGTCTCACGGCATCTGTCACAGCGACTGTATCAAACTCAATCCTAAGTGTCATCATTTGGCCCCTACAGCAGTAGGCACCGTGTTTAACCTTGTCTTACTCGCTTTCGTGGCCTTTGTACGATGGAGAACAGGGGGGAGATTAAAAGCCGTTGTGTCGGCACCAGACTGTAAAAGGTCAGGACGAAGGGAAATGTCACAGTGTACATAATATCTTAAGACATTTGCTTAGACCTGTGTGTTGAGTCAAGCAGAACAGGATAGACAGGAAGTGAGAGATCCTCCAATGCTTTTCCAAATCCCCGCGATTGGTATTCCGAACGTTTGAGATTCCACTCCTACCTTATCGCATTCTGCTTGTCGTAACTGAGTTATCAAAGCCTTTTCAGGGCCAGAAAGGTCACTGTCGGATATCTCTGTAAACGATAGGCATGAATTATCCAGGTTTAGCACCTGGCATGAAGACGCTTGCTCTCGCTGTTCGCCGAAAAGTTGGATATAGATGAAAGGCCAAGTGACCTAAATGATAAGCTGTGCTTGAGCTCTCGACAGATGATAAAAGTATTTTTTCAAACTAGAAAGAGAAGAAAAAGTGCCTTTGAGATTTGATAGATACTGACGTTTTGGATAAACAATTGAATCTCTATATAAAACGAAAGTGGAGATGCGGGCCCACCCGCAGTCAATCTCATTCTGTCTCTCTCTCATCCACTCTCTCATGAGGATGAAAGATAGGGACATGGACACATTTTGACTCTGGGTGACGCCACAAAGAAAGCCATTTGCTATTTTTGCCATGAATGCTTTGAACCTCAAGAGCTTTGTCGGTTTGTAAAATCCGAGTCCCTCAGGAACAGAGCATCCATCTGTGGGCTCATATACATTTTGTCTTCGATAATGGTGTGTGGCTTTGATTTAGCATCATATTAATCTTGGAAACTGAAGTTAGAGCGCTGCACCACAGACAGTCGTCCATTATAGTGGCAGTTTATTCTATTCCAAATAATCTTTTGTCTCCATATAAGTGATTTTTTAATCTTTTTGGTGCCAACCTTGAGGTCTGTGTGGCTTTTCTCCTTGTAGAAAACTTCTTTTGTGTATCTTTTGTGAATTGTTCCAACAGTGTAGATTGTGATTGTTTTGTTAGCTGGAGATAAGACTGGGACTGTTGTTTAGAGGCTGGATTCTCTCTCAGTAATCCAGCGAATCCAAAATATCTCACAAGGCTTTCTTCTGATTATGAGTTTTGCAATACTGCATAAACAAAGCATTACATTAATCTTGCCAGCCAACAAACTGCTTTGTCATCCCACCTGTTTATTATAAGTACTTTCATCAAGTTATGGTGTGTTTTATGCAGCCATATTTGCTTTTGAGTTTAGCAATACTAATATAATACTGTCTCAAAGGAACATTTTAATGCTCAAGGGTTTTTTTCCTTATAACATGAGAAATAATGTAGTTCTTAGTTGTATTATGTTTAATTTAAGTGTCTCAGATGCTTTAAATGGTACAGCTCAGAAATTTGAGTTCATATTAATATCCCTTAAGTTTCATTGAGACTTTGGGAAATCTGAGCACAATTCGAGATATTGTTGGGACCTCTTAAGGAGACTGAGATGTTGAAGTCTCTAAAAATCGTTCCTCATTACAAGTAACAATTTATTATATTAGATTTCCTTTTTTTTATCTCAGTATATGATTAATTGCCTTCTAGTTTTAAAGAACAGCCCATCAACAAGGTCTTGATGCACAGTTGGATATGCAACTCTAGGCAGCTGCTGAAAATACTTTAGTCTCTGATAAATTGGTTAAAGGTTTCAGTGAGCATATTATCATTAATTCTCAAATGCTCGATGTGTAACTTTTTAAAAAAAAATAAATAAATGCACAAGATGAAAATCCTATCCATTTTGTTTGGTGCTGAAAATGCAGAATGCAGTATTAATAAGGTGCCACACTGTGCATTGATTTAGTGTCCATTCATTACATACCAATTACATTATTTATAATTAAATTACAATTTCATTATAGAACTGTATAATTTTAGCCAAGGTACCATTAATTAAAACAAGGGTGGCTGCGTTAGCCCTTGCAAAGTTTGAGAATCTGAGATCAATTTTTAATTTTGTGGGGTTGTCATATTAAATAGGACAGAATTTGTGCCACACTGAAGTGCAATCCTTCTAGAGTAACATTATGAAAATAAATAAACTCATGATGTTTTTTTAGCAACCTGGATTATGCAAAATATTTCAAATCCAGTGATAGGTTTCTCTTCACAAACATTCATAATTTTAAACCAGTTACTTTAAAACACATTTTTGTTTACAGTCTCATTGAAGCTTGGAATTATTCACAAGTGCATTCCAGTTTTGTGTGCAATATGCATCAACCAGTCTGTGAAAGGACTGTGAGGGTGCTGTAATGATAAGCCTAAGAAACTGATTGGTGCATGCAACTCTAACAAAGATGAATGTGCTAACCTAATAATTGATTAGCTGTCTCTCAGCGGACCCCATAACCTTGGTCATACCCCACCAGTTCCCTCCAGGCATGCGATTGGAAAGTGATTGCATTTACTGTATGTGGTACAATTTCTGTGCTGAAATGTGATGAAAAAGCAGTAAGGAAATATAATGATGTGCCTAAACTGACAGATCGATCGATCGATCGATCGATCTATCTATCTATCTATCTATCTGTCTGTCTGTCTGTCTATTGCTCTTTCATAGACAGTGAGTTCTAGGTGTGTAAGACATCTCATTTTGTATCCTGATTAGGTTTCATTTAGAGACTTTTGAAGTATGTATCTTGTTACATATGAATGTGTTGTATATCTTCATGCAGTATGCATGTTTTGCATATTCATAGCATTTTAACATGGATAAAAAAAATACATCATAGAAATTATATAATTATGTATCTGCAAATGCAGTGCTTAAACATTTACAAAACTAGACACATTATTATTCAGGTATGCTTGAGTTTGCAGTAGTTCTTAGAGAGAGGGGGATGAATAATGCATTATATCTCAAAATAGATCTTCTTAATGAAACATAATCAGGAAGTTAAATAAGATGTCTCAGTCATCTATACTTTTGAAGTGGTAGCAGTTTTTTAAGCAACATAATCATACATTTTGCAGGTATTTTAGCGGTTGTTTTTATTAAAGAATATATGAATGAATAAACTGAAATTTGTGAGCTAACAGCAATCAGATCAATGAGCGGATTGTTGATTTGGGAGATATTAGAAGACAGTGATCAAAGGACCATTGACATCGACAAAGAAACTTCATAGAAACTGAGATGTTTAAAAAAAAAAAATTATTTTTTTTTTTTTTACAGTTTTTTATAAATCAAGCTTTGGTGTAAGGACCACAGGGTGCAAACTCTCTACTCTGAACATCAATTGTTTCAGATGCAGCCTTGGTTTCCCATGAGGCTTCCCTGCTAATTTCAGGCCAGATCCACACCTGCTGCTCTCTCTTTGTTTAGATATATGTTATCTAAAATTGGTGAATGTAGTAATTTAGTGTTTGATTAATAAATAAATTATGACTTCATAACCTCAGTGGCCATTCAAAGCTTTTTGTCTTAAAATAGCAAGACCTACAAATGCGTTTGACTCGTGGCTGAGTGGCTGAGCTTATCATCCAGAACTTTGCATATGAATTTTGGATATTTTTGATTAAAAATTTATCAAAGCCTGTATCTTAGAAGTAAGGCCATTTTGTTTATATCAAGATGAATACGTTTAATAAATGTTAAAAGTTCTTTTTAAGCTTAATGGGACGTAGAGATGATTAATTATTACCTAAATAGATTAATGCTTTTCTGTGCCTAGACATGATATGATTATTTTTTTAAGCAGCTTGAGCTTCATGCAAAAAAAAAAAAAAAAAAAAAAGAAGTCTTAAATTTACTTACTGTGCATGAATTGTGATCAGAATGTGCTACTTGATCTCATTAGTATTTATTATATGTATGTCATATAAGTTTACAACACATTCTTCTTTTTTATGTTCGGCTACATTATGTTCAGAACAAACGTATGAACAGCTGGTAAGATGTAAACACTTTTACTTGTATTCTTCAGAGATGTACACATTTTCAGAATCCTTTGATGATGATTTTCATTTCATTATTATCATAATTTTTAAACAAATTATCTCCATCATCCATTTACTGACAAATAAATGATATAGGGTTGTGTTTAAGTTTTATTGTACATTTATATGTTTTATATGCTGTCACTATTAAGTGTCATATTTTGTCTACATGCACAAATAAGTGCAAATTTTATATAATTTTAAAATTTTATAAAGTTTTTGGAGTGATTGCGGATATGACAATCCGTCCGGTTGAGGTGTGTGTATAAAATGCTTTCATCTCTCTCTCTATTTTTGTAATCTCCATCAGTGTATCTTAGACTAGAGATCTGAGATGCATGGGAGAGAAACATAACTCCGACTGGCTTGAATTGCACACTCTCATTATAATTCAGAAAATGTAATATGACAGTGAGTGACTTGGATGAGTAGAAAGAATGAAAAATAAAGGCACTGCAAACATTAATGAGTGTTTCAAAGTCGACCAGTTTGACACTTAAAACATCTTTTTATCACTGTTTATCTAATTGGGGTAAGGATCAGTGTTGTTGATCTGCAGGGGTTTTGGAGTTTACATCTTAATTATTTACATCTTAATTATTTACATCTGTGCATCAGAGAATGAGCTTAAACATAAACAGTGCAAGTTGCGGTTCCCCTGTATGGCAAATGGGGGAATATCTGTTTCTGCTGTATTTTTTAACAGTTCTGAGTTCACTGGTGATTGAGAGGTCCAGCGGGAAATCTCTGACAGAATTCATCAGGACAGAGGGAACAAGCTGAGGATGAACCCGTAAGATTAGAGCGAGATGTCTTAATCATATATCCGTTATCTCCATTTCTGGAATCTAACATACTTAGCAGAGGAAGAAAATGAGCCAGGCGTGTATGAATTTTCAGCAGCCATGTTTAGCTGACAGTTGTGCTGCCTATACCCTGAAATATAGGCTACCCTGATGAACAAAATTAAAAAAGAACTTCCAGTTTTTCAATTCATTTTAGTTTTTACATTAATTTTAAAAAAATGTACTAAACAAATGTAAGCTAAAATGTTTTTATGTAAAATAATTTAGTTTTTCATATAGGCTATTATTTTCAGACATGAGCAGACCTATGCAGCTACTCACGTCATTGGTTCGGTAAAATTAAAGGGGACCTATTATGCAAAAATCACGAATAAATCATGAACAGTCTCTCCAAAAGAGCTGGTTCAGATTCTCCCTCTGTTTACGTCACCGAGGGGAAAAAGTCCTGCCTGTTTGTGACCCTCTCTGCCCTATTAGCATAAACACAGCCCTGAGTGAGAAGCTGCAGTCCGCCATTACTGGAGATATACAATGTCAGCGCCAAAGAGGCTTTACAAGTGTTGTGTTTTGGGATGCACTAATGATATAGGAGTTGCCATAATCTCCCCCAAACTGAGCTGAGGTCACTGTGGTTAAATTTCATTTTCGAAGGAAATATCCTGGAAAAAATCAGTAACGTCCCCTAAATGTTTAGGAATCAATACCAACGCTTCGTGCGCGAACGTCAGATCCAGGTAAAGTAAGTATCACGCGTTTGTTTTCCAAATTGCCTTTCTGAAAGAGTTTCTTGGCACTCTGTAAGGCTAATTGCTAAAGCTATCGTTGTCTCTGCCTGTTTTCACTGATGCTGCCTTCAAGTGCTACCAGAATGATCTTAAAGGGCATATTGCAGGTTAGAGACCCCAGTGAGTCGATGTATAGAAAAATAATGTAGGAACTAGATTTTCTTTAAAATATACTTTAAAATATGCTAAGACTTCTGGAGTCGTTTTTGTGAGAGAATTTTACTTCCGCATCTGAAAACCGCCAAAACCGGAAATGACGCATCGTGGATCGCAATGACAGTTCGGACGCTGAGGAAATTTTAAATGTTTATTTACACTCATCTGACGGACCACAGATACAATTATGAGCCTGCTATGCAGCCAAGAGAGCAGAGACAGGCCAGGATTAGACAGAACAATGATCAGAGGAAATAAATTGAGTTGATGTGCGAGGAGAATAGAGCAGGTGTCTTGGTGAGAGACCAGTGTTAGCTTGCAGATATACATACGTTAGCTAACGATATGTAATCAGGCAATAGCAAAGCTAGTATTGGTCATCTATGAGTATTGATACTTACCAGTAACACAAACTAATAAGCGTTGATCACGCGTGTCACACTCGTTAATATCCGACACTAACGTGATATAGCGGTTTCTCATCACCGCAGGACAGACAGACAGAGAGAGAGAGAGAGAGAGAGGGCGGGGGGGGAGAGGGAGAGATAAACACGTTTTTGATTCATAGGTGTTTGTGTGGTAAATGCAAGGCTATGGTCACAGCTGAGGAAAGTCAGTGCTGCAGGGAGTTACAGTAAGACACAAGACTGGGTTTTAGTGGAGAATGTGACCCCACACTTGATGTGCAGTGCCTGACTCTGCACCCAGGCTTTGAGGCTTGCTGTCTGAACCCATATGTGCTACAGATAGCCTATATGCACTTCAGAAATGAGCATGGATCTCTCCAGGCCAGCAGACACATGTATGTTTAGGGCAGAGATAAATTATTACTCGGAGCTAAATACAGTGGTGTGAAAAATTGTTTGCCCCCTTCCTGATTATTAATTTTTTTTTGGATGCTTGTCACACTTTAATGTTTCAGATCATCAAACAAATTTAAATATTAAATCAAAGATAACACAAGTAAACACAACAATTAAAATTAAGTGTTTTTATTATGAAGGGAAAACAAAATCCAAACCCACATGGCCCTGTGTGAAAAAGTGCTTGCCCCCTAAACCTAATAACTGGTTGGGCCATCCTTAGCAGCAACAACTGCAATCAAGCGTTTGCGATAACTTGGAATGAGTCTGTTACAGCGCTGTGGAGGAATTTTGGCCCACTCATCTTTGCAGACTTGTTGTAATTCAGCCACATCAGAGGGTTTTCGAGCATGAACCGCCTTTTTAAGGTCATGCCACAGCATCTCAATAGGATTCAGGTCAGGACTTTGACTAGGCCACTCCAAAGTCTTCATTTTGTTTTTCTTCAGCCATTCAGAGGTGGACTTGCTGATGTGTTTTGGATCATTGTCCTGCTGCAGAACCCAAGTTCGCTTCAGCTTGAGGTCACAAACAGATGGCCGAACATTTTTTTTTTTTTTACTTTTTTGGTAGACAGCAGAATTCATGGTTCCATTTATCACAGCAAGTCTTCCAGGTCCTGAAGCAGCAAAACAGCCCCAGACCATCACACTACCACCACCATATTTTACTGTTGGTATGATGTTCTTTTTCTGAAATGCTGTGTTACTTTTACGCCAGATGTAATGGGACACACACCTTCCAAAAAGTTAAACTTTTGTCTCGTCAGTCCACAGAGTATTTTCCCAAAAGTCTTGGGGATCATCAAAATGTTTTCTGGCAAAACTGAGACGAGCCTTTATGTTCTTTTTGCTCAGCAGCGGTTTTCGTCTTGGAACTCTGCCATGCAGGCCATTTTTGCCCAGTCTCTTTCTTATGGTGGAGTCATGAACACTGACCTTAACTGAGGCAAGTGAGGCCTGCAGTTCTTTGGATGTTGTTCTGGGGTCTTTTGTGACCTCTTGGATGAGTTGTCACTGCGCTCTTGGGGTAATTTCGGTCGGCCGGCCACTCCTGGGAAGGTTCACCACTGTTCCATGTTTTCGCCATTTGTGGATAATGGCTCTCACTGTGGTTCGCTGGAGTCCCAAAGCTTTAGAAATGGCTTTATAACATTTTCCAGTCTGATAGATCTCAATTACTTTCATTCTCATTTGTTCCTGAATTTCTTTGGATCTCAACATGATGTGTAGCTTTTGAGGATCTTTTGGTCTACTTCACTTTGTCAGGCAGGTCCCATTTAAGTGATTTCTTGATTGCAAACAGGTGTGGCAGTAATCAGGCCTGGGTGAGGCTAGAGAAACTGAACTCAGGTGTGATAAACCACAGTTATGTTTTAACAGGGCCATGTGGGTTTGGATTTTGTTTTCCCTTCATAAAAAAAAAAAAAAAAAAACATTTAAAAACTGCATGTTGTGTTTACTTGTGTTATATTTGATTAATATTTAAATTTGTTTGATGATCTGAAACATTAAAGTGTGACAAACATGCAAAAAATAAAAAAATCAGGAAGGGGGCAAACAATTTTTCACACCACTGTACTTGTATTTATAAATGCATAGTAAATTAAAGATTTGAATATTAAAGGGATAGTTCACCCAAAAATGAAAATTTGATGTTTATCTGCTTACCCCCAGGGCATCCAAGATGTAGGTGACTTTGTTTCCTCAGTAGAACACAAACGAAGATTTTTAACTCAAACCGTTGCAGTCTGTCAGTCCTATGATGCCAGTCAAAACACGCACACACAAATCCAAATTAAACCTTGCTGCTCGTGACGATACATTGATGTCCTAAGACACGAAATGATCGGTTTGTGCGTGAAACTGAACAGCATTTATATAATTTTTTACCTCTGATACAGGCCATGTCCAACACTCCTGAGCTCATCCACAACATCCGGCGCGTGACGCGTCAACGGCTCTGGAACATAGATATATATATACATAGATATATACGTAGATCCTTACATATCGCAGCCCATAGAAACAGTCGCTAATGAGGCATCTATGTATGTATATATATATATATATATATATATATATATATATACATACATACACACACACACACACATCTATCTATCTATCTATCTGTGCCAGGGCAGGTTGACCCGTCACGCGCCGGACGTTGTGACAGTCGGACATTGAGGTTTGTCAGAGGTAAAAAAATATTATAAATACTGTTCAGTTTCTCGCACAAACCAATCGTTTCGTGTCTTAGGACATCAATGTATCGTCATAAGCTGCAAGATTTAATTTGAATTTGTCTGTGCATGTTTTTTTTCTCTCAAAGATTCTGTTCCCATTGACTGGCATTATATGACTGACAGACTACAATGGTTTGAGTTAAAAACCTTTGTTTATGTTCTACTGAAGAAACAAAGTCACCTACATCTTGGATGCCCTTGGGGTAAGCAGATAAACATCAAATTTTGATTTTTGGGTGAACTGTCCCTTTAAAACAATCTGAATAATTTTGTTTCTCAATTACAAGTTGCATATATTTAGGTCACAACTACCAATAAGTAACACTTTTTGATGCCATTGGTATAACACAGTCAATATTGACAACATACAGGCAAGTTGTCCGCTGGGCTTATGGCATTCTGTGCAGGCACATCAGGCAATGGCTGTTGTGTCAGCCATTAGAAGACTTTATAAAGGAAGGAGGACTTTATAAAGGTTTTGAATGGCCCCATTTTGGTGACAATAAAAAAAATAATCACAATCACAAACTGTTTTACTGTATAAACTTGTTTATGAAGTTTACATCAGATATATATCAAGCAGTTCTGCATGTATGTATGTATGTATGTATATGTACCAAAACATACTACCAAACATATACTACTAAAAGAACAATATACCATCTGACACGTTTAAAAACATTTAACAATCTTTCAGTGCGGGTATCACACTAATGTGTTAAATCGTGAATGCTGTGCTAGATACACGCCAACAGCCTCATCTTGTTGATCCTCTGGAGGGATCTGGAGAGAGGAGCAGGTGTAGTGGGAGACAGACAGTGCTGCGTTCTCGTGGAGCCTGTGGTGACCTGCAGTATTCCTCTCTCAGAGACTCCATGAGGCCTGATGCATATGCTGGGAGAAGCAAGCAAACGTTTAGATCACATTCACTGCTGACCATGCTTTTCCACTCAGCCTCCATCACATCTGCATCTCCATTAGGAGTGGAAGCTGCAGTCCAGTAGAGGTGGTTCATAACAGCTGGCCTCCACTGCTTCAGATCTTCACACTCCTGTCTCCCAAAGCCTTATAAACTCACCACGTCAAAAAAAAAAAAAAACCAATCAGCTCTGCAAACAATGTCACTAAGCTGTAACTAGACTTGATGGTTAAAATATTAGCAAACTGAGGTTAACCTACCAGTTATGCCTTCTTATACGGTACCGTTTTTACACGGTTTTTAAAAATATATTGCTAATGCTTACAAGCTAGTTGCAGTGCATCTCGTTGTGTCTCATTATTAAATAATTATGTTCACTGATTTGGTAGTTAGCAAATGTTAAAAAACAAGACTTAAAAGGTGCACAGCTGACATTTTCGTCGAGCTGCATCTCTGATGGATCCGGGACCACCATGTCTCACGCTGGCGGCCGAACACAGGCTGACCGGGACCCGATGAAGCTGCAGTGTGCACCGAAGGAACCGCACCAGCTCGGAGTCTCACTTGGTTCTTCCTTCGGTATCCCATGTTGAACTGCATCATTTCGTCGGGATGATAATCCTCCGGTGTAAAGTGATCGCTAAATTACACACCACCGTGTTTTTCGAAACAGATACATTAGTGAAGTCTCGTCTCTTCACCTACACAAACGCACCGAGGCCCGGAAGATACCGTCCTATTTCTTGTTAGGAAACCTGTGGACTCGATGTCCTGTCAGGCTGGAGTTGGTGCAACCTCCACAAACACAATTTACCATGACGATAATAAATTGAAATAAAAATAACTACCGGAAACAAGTGCTGCCTCCCAATTAGCCTACTTATACTATGCCCTATAAGTATGTACTCTTTTTGTGAAGAAAAAGTATATACTTTTGAGTATGTAGCAGAATAGTAGGCAAGCTTTGGGACATACTACTGGTGCGTTCAAGTCATGTCGGATACATCGTATTTACGAGTTGAACGCCACCACAAAGTTATTACGAGTGGGAAACTCAATTTTCTTTAAGCTCCGAGTTTCCGAGTTGGGGGCGTGTCAGTGAAAAAACGTGTCGGATGCAATGGACACAGCCAAAGACTAAGGATATGCAACGTCGGTAAAGTTGAAATGAATAAAATTATTTTTTTGTATAAAATTATTATTTTTTGTAATGTACAATAAAACTATATAAGTTACATATATTTTGTATATCATTGCATAATTATAATAGAATATATAATTATTCAGTTTACATCACCTTCTTAAATTAAATAAAAACGGAAAAAAGAAAAAACGATGCACATTCTTCATTCAATATTTTGTAGATGTAGAGTTAAAAAAAATCATTGAATTTTATGTAGAAAAGTTAAATCGCCATCTTTTTCCGACCAAAGTGACTTGAACGCACCCGACGTCTTAATAAAGACTTGTCAACTCGTAACGTCCCAGGAGGACTTGAACACAGCATACTTCGTCATAGCTGCGTCTTTAATGGACGCACTGTTGCTTAGTTACGTGCATCCTGTAACTGTTTAAACTGCCCTCTCAATCATCTTGTCACAGTTAACATCATCCACATTTCGTTTAATTTGATTTCCTACCGTATTGGAGAGAAAGAAGCACATCGCGGGTCTTTCATGCCGAGAACTCTGCTCATGTGTTTGCATAATGATGCATTTCAAAGTTAATGACCAAACGTAGCATTATAAAAGTTCACAGTGTTGCTGCAGATGAAATATAACGTGGATAACACTAAATAAATATTTTTTCATCAGGTTAGACACTGATTAATTATCACTCAAATCCCTTTCTCTACTTGTCCGTCGGTCGCGCATATCCGCCATGTTTGTAGTTTTTTAACTCTTCGATGCGTGTTTGTAGTTCTAATCGAATCCTCGTCCACCTCGCAATGTGTTGTGGGCAATATTAGCCGTTAGAGTGTGCATCGATCTGCACTTCGAATTCTAGCCGGAAGTAGTAGACCATCCGGGAATCTTTGGCATACTTTTTTTTTTTAACATACTATGCCTGCGTCCCAATGTGCATTACTATCCATCCTAAATTCTGTGTGATAGTAGTAATTTTCAATACCATTTAGGGCAGATAGTATGCACATTGGGACGCAGGGTATGATTTGGACATTCTATTCTCGAATACCATTTAGGACGGATCGTATGCGAATTGGGACGCAGCAACACTGACTCACGCCTACTCAAAGCAGAGCCCGGCAGACGACTCCCTTATGTGACGTAATATGACGCGATGTTGAGGGGAAAAAACAAAAAACAAAACAAAACAAACAAAAAAAAAAAAAAGCAGTTTGAGAACTGTCAAGGAAACCCTCACTTTTTCTTCTAAATTTGTGCCGTCACGTCTTGTAAAATATTTTAAAATCCTGCATTAACGGTTCATACGGTATTTTCATACAAGTTTATATATTCATTTGGAAAAAATTTTTAACCTGCAATATGCACTTTAAATAGGAATGTGGTAGTTAAAAGTTGCATATGAAAGCAATGTGAGTCGATCACTTGAAGTTGTCGAGCTCATGATCAGAAGTGGGACTTAAAGTTTGTGATAGCATCAGAGCAGCTATGTTATTTTTTATCCCGGCGTGCTCCCCTTCTGTGTAATTCAAACTCAAATTTATTGTGCACAGTATAATAGACTTTGAAACGGAGTATGTTTTCTGTAAATATAACAGGCTTGTATTAATAGTGGAATGTTTATTTACAAAGGCTGGCACTGCTAATGCCAGAGCTTGAGCTCTTGAAGCTCCGCCCTCTTCTCCGGGAACAACAACTCATTTCATTTAAAACAACATACTCAAAATCAGAGCGTTTTGGCTCATTGTTACAGTCATGTCTGTCGTGTGTGTCATGTTTCCCTCCTTGCCCTTATTTGGTCCTTCCTGTTCTTGTCCTCATCTAGTTGATCGTTTGTCATTTATTTCAGGCGTGTGTGTTAACTATTGTGTGCATTTATTTCCTGCCTGTTCAGTTCATTTTGGTCTGGTCAAGTCGTTACTCCCCAGTGTTCCTGTGTGTCCCAGCCTTGCCTTGTCTAGTCCTGTCTGTTTTGGATTTCATTAAAGACTTTATTTTGAGCTATTCCTCGTCTCCTCGCTTCCCTCGTGTGTGCACCGTGACAGAAGTCCAGAACTAAACAGTAAGCGGCGCCCCTTCACCTCGTTTTGTTTTTTGAAAGTTTAGTTTGTTCCTGTTTGTCTGTCCCGCGGCATGGAAGTCGCCACTCATCATCCTGCTCTAGCCCGCTGTTCGGCATTGGAGGTCCCTCAAGCCCACCGTTCGCGGGGATTTAATGCCGCCGTCCGTGACTCTCTCAAGCCCCCCGTCTGCGGGGAAATTCACGCCGCCGTCCGCGGCTTACCTAAGCCCGTCATTCGCGGCTCAAGCGAGTCGTCTGACTTAAGCCTGCCGGCCGCCACTCTCTCCATTTCCCAAGTCACGGCCAGGAGTGCTGTTCTTTACCGGGAAAACGCTTATATTTCAGTCAAACGCGGCATCTGCTGGCAGAGAATGAATCAGTTAACATAGGTTAAACTAGAGTGCGTGCGATTCAGTCTATTAAAATACATTTAGACTAATCACAATTTAAGATATGGGGGCAGAAAATGTATAGCCTATATTTATATCATTTCATATAGTTAATCACACACGAAGAGTGCCATTTTTTTTTCTCCAAAAATCAGCATGATTACAAATGAGATATTGAACTGTTGCATAAAATCAATAAACAAGAAGTTAATATTAAGAGACTTACGTTTTAGACACCATATTGGCTATTTTTGCTCTATTTGTACAACAAAAATTCCAAACAGCCACAGCACTGTTTTGCTTCTCTGAGCAACATGCGGTGTTTCGTTCCTGAATGAAATCAAACGTTTAAATGATTCGGTTCAATCGCAATGACTCACTTATTAACGCTGACTTACTGCCACCTATTGGCCGTTTTAATTTCACATTTAAAGTATATTCATATTTTTAAAATAATTTCAAACATCAGTTTTCAACGTTTTGTGTTTACTTCAGATGCATTGCAAAGATAAATTGTTGATACTGATTTCATTTGCTTGGTAACAGCCCAAATGCAAGAATTTGATTTAAGATTATGCACACTTTTACAAAAAAAAAAAATATATATATATATATAATAATAATATATTGTGAAAACTTGTATCTGAATTGTAAATTATGCTTTTAACAGTTATTTTACGGTTTAATATGGTACTATAGACATTGCCCTACCCCACTCATAATGGTATTAATTTTATTTGTACAGGTCTTAAAAGGTCTTAAGTCTTAAATTTGAGCTTAAAAATCCTGCAGAAATCCTGATATTGATGCCAAGGGTTTCTTATTTAAAGCAATGGAGGACCCTGCACGTCAAAAAAAAAAAAAAAAAAAAAATGACGCTAAAGGGGTACCTTGTGCAACAAAAAGTACTGCCAAAGGGTCCTGACCAAGTGTCAATATGTGACGAGTTGGGAGTGAGAATGTGTTGGTCTCTCCTACGGTTTCACATTGCACCTGCCACTATACATTTCCTTCTGTAGAATCCAAATGTTAAAGGTCCCATGAAATCAAAATTGAAGTTTTTTGGGTGTTAGTATCAATATGTTAGTCTTAAGGTTCTGTATGCCGGTGTGCTCCAAAACAGTGACAAAATTCGCATTTAGAAGATAAGCATTCAAAGCTTGCAGTTCATCACTTTCGCCAAAACGTCTCAACGATTTTTTTTTTGACGTCACATCGTACTTCATCTTCACATCAAACTTTCTGTCCAATCAAATGCTCTCTAGAATTCGAAGTGCCCGCCCACTACACTGTAAATACACGCTGAAGCCGCAGCTGAAATCGGTCTCTTGTTCACAGAATTAGTATTTTCTGTACGGTGAATGGCACGTAGTGCACTATATAGGGGACAGGGAATGATTCAGACAGTGTAAATATGCTTTCCATTGAGGAAAAAAAAGTCGTCTGGTTTCGCGTTGTGCCACGCCAACCACCGCACCGCACACACACTCTGCTCCAGTCCAGAGCCACAATAGCATGGAGCGGATCACATGCATATGAGTCTGCGCAGACCACAAAACGTATCGGACCTATTTGACACACAGAATGCTATATTTTATAAACATATGGATGAGATTGTGGTTGTCATACCCTGTCAAATGCGGCTTTACGGAGCTCAACAGCTCTGAATGGCATTAGCCCAAGCTGTGATATAAACGAACACTATTGGCTATTTTAAAAAGGGGCGGGGCTGCTTGATATGTCCCGCCCTGTCTTCCTGTTTCAGTTAAAATGACGTCAACACATAGAATAACGCTGCGTGTTTCAAAGCATTTCAGGTGACCTTTAACAGTTTAAATAGAACACTGCAGGACAGGCATTTTTTTGGAGGAAGGGGTAGCCAAACTAGCCATGTTGTTTTTGCATGCTCTTTTTAGAGGTGTTTCTCAAAAGCACAGCTGCCCAAAAAAAACAAAAAAAAAAAAAAGAGTGTGAGCGAGAACTATTTAAATTTAAGGTCAGAATAAGAGAAGAAAAACTAACAGTAGAATATGGTCATGAAAAACTAAAATATGACTGTTTTTAACTGACATAAATGCATAGATTCCTGTAAAGCATCTTATCACAACTTTTTACCATGTAGCATTTTTATTGTCATTAAAAAAAAAAAAAAAAAAAAAAAAAAATTAAGCTTGTTTATAACCATCACTTCAGTTGCAAGCTAAGGGGCATTAGGATCTGAGGTTGCAGAACAGCAACTGAAACCAGGAGCGATGTTGCCTTTGACTTTTGATATTTGTCTCAGGAGAGAAAGAATGTCTGCTGTGATACATGAATAAGGCTAATGTGTTAAAGTTAATACAATGAAAGTTGTCACAGTTCTAGTCAATAAGAGTTATTTTTTTTTATAGAATACTTTTATTCCGCATTTATAATTTTACGAAAGATTTAAATTTCAACTGAATGCTGTTCAGTTGAAAAAAAAAGGTACTATCACAGTTTTCACAAAAATATTAAGCAACAACTGTTGATAATAACATCAATAATAAGAAGAAGAGTATCTGGAACGCACAAACTGCATATTAGAATGATTTCTGAAGGAATGTGTGACACTAAAGACTGAGGTAATGGTTGCTACCGACCTCAAACTTTAGAACAGTGTACTTCTAGAAACAAACATTTGGATAGTTTTAAGTTTGTAAAACAGCCCATGTGAGGTTTGAACATAATAGATCCTAAAAGTACCATAAAAGTAGACCGTATGAATTGTGAACTACATTTCAAAAGTCCTTTTAAGTCATAAAGTAATTTTGTGTGAGGAAGAGATTAAAAAGTCATTTGTTTCAGTATTTGCTGAATTTTTAGGTGCACTTTTTCTGTAACTCTCTCAGTAGCCTTTGGCACACAGTCTTGCAGCACCATAGAGCACTGATCTGTAGCTTAATAAAGAAATGATGGAATGGAGCAGGGGCATTTGTCACGTACATGAACATCCGCTGACTAACACAACTGTGTCATAATTTGTCTGAACCTCAGTATGTGGAACGGTTTACATGTCAAGGCTTTTCTCGGGCACATTAATTACAGTTATCTTTCTCATCTTGCTTTTTTCAAAGCTGCCATTTCATGGTTCTCAGCTTTTTTCTGTTGGCCCTATTGAAAAAAAACCCTGTCAAACTTAGAAACCCATCAAGAGAGAGAAAGTAGAGGGACACTTTGGTTTGAAATTGGCTCAGATTGAGGGAGGGCTCCTAATTTTCTGTCTGCTGTCTAATGGTCCCATCATTCTCTCATCATTTAGTAGTAAATGAGGGTATGAAATGAAAGGTTGGAGAGATTGGGGAGCTGAAAATGTTCCTCTGGCACTCTTTATACATTCTGGATAAACTTTTTGTCCCTTGCTATGAAATCTTAGCACTCAAACCAAGTAAAAACATGGTAAAAGCCATAAGGAATTATTGTGTCAGTCCCTCAAAGCAGAGTAACCTCCAACGTTTATAGTTTAGGAAAAGATGCACTTTCATATTTTCAGTACCATTTTAATCCCAAAGTATTAGAATCATTGACATCTTTTGTGAGAAGAAGTCATCGTACTACTAGGACTTCAGGGAAACACTAAATCAGGCCAATAAAATGGGGGCAATTCACAAATTATGAACCAAATAAGAAAATGTGGTTAGTCTGGTTTTCTAAAAATGATGCTTTGAAAATCATAGTTTACATTGCGGTTCACATATTTCTATCTCAAATACATGTTTTGTATATATTCTTTTGAACTTTCTATTCATCATGGTTTGCACAAAAAAAAAAAATAAATAAATATATATATATATATATATATAATAATAATAATAATAATAATAAGCAGCACAACTGTTTTCAACATTGATAATATATTTTTAAAATGTTTAAGCATCCAATCAGCATATTAAAATGATTTTTAAAAGATCATGTGAGACTGAAGCAATGACTGCTGAAAAATCAACTTTGCCATCAAAGGAATAAGTTAAATTTTTAAACATATTAGAATAGAAAACATTTATTTTGAATGGTAAACATATAAGGAAAATGCGGCTTTGGTGAGAAGATATTTAATAAATAAATAAACTTAACTCTGTCAAACATGCACGAAGAGGAAGATTAGTTCAAACAGTCTTTAATCCAAACAGGGGTAATACACAGCAGGCAAGCAGGAAACACACGTATAACATCAACAATACCAGACAAAGACAATCTGAACAGACTAGAAGTAAGTAGGGGTGCTAATGAGGGACAGACAGGTGAGGAGGATAAAGTAATGAGGAACACAGCTGAACTCAATGACACAATCAGACAATTACGGAAAACTAGGTCACACAGGGCACATGGTAAATGAAAACACAAACACAGAACGTCCATGGGTGTGACAGTTCGCCCCCCTCCCGGAAGGAGAGACAAAGGGAGGGACAGGGACTTAGGAGAAGGACAAAGGAGTGGATGTGGGATGGTAATAGGGGATGGCGAAGGGCTTGCATGAAGGCAGGCAAACAGTACTGGAGGAGGTTTGGGCGGAGGACAGACTCCCGGGAGGAGGACAACCAACAAAGTCCAGGGTGGGGATGACGGAGGGAGGAGCCAGGGAGGAGACAGGCGGGAGTAGGAGGAGCCAGGCGGACCCAGGCCACAGTCACGATGCCGGCCCACGGAGTAGCTGACGGAGGGAGGAGCCATGGTGGGGGAAGGGCTGACAACTCCAGAGGGCCGACCGACAGCGTCGGAGCAGGTGGAGGTGGAGCCCGAGGCGGTGACAGATAGCCGAAGAGCCAGGGCGAGGATCCAGACGGCCAAGGCGGAGCCGGAGGCTTCAGCGACCGAGCTGTAGGCGGAGATCCGGAAGGCCGCGGCGGAGCCGGAGCGACAGAGGACTGAGGTGGAGCTGGAGGGAAGGAGGAGCCCAATGGAGCCAGAGGGACGGAAGAACGGAGCAAAGTTGGAGGAGTGCAGTCCCAAAGTGGATGTAGGGGGATGACTGACCAAGGTGGAGCCGGAGGGATGAGGGAGCCTGGCGGAATTGGTGGATTGACGGGTTCCGGTGGAGACGAGGAAGCTGGAAGCCATAGTGGAGCCGCTGGGTCGCAGGACCTAGACGGAGTCTGAGCCTTGGAGGCTGAAGGTGGAGTCAAGGGATCCTCCAGATTTGACGCCAATGGAGCTGGAGATGGGCAGTCCAGCAGCGAGCCCACGCCACAGATGGTGAGCTGAGGGTGAGCAGAGAGGCTGACGGGATCCAGTGGAAAGGGCGTTGAGGAAGGGAACAGCTTTATGAGAGGCGGTGGGAGAGGGAGGTTGGGTCGGATATTTTCCCAGGCTAACAGTTCGGGTGACGACTGAAAGACGAGTATCTCTGAGTGAAAGTCTAATAAATCTCCCAGGTCCAGTTTGTGCTCACCCCCAGCGGTGGCGCCGTGGGTGGGGCTTTCCATTGCCCCTGCGATCTCCATAGCTGTATCCACTGTCACCTGTGCTGTCGACTCTCGCACCTGGTCAGACATTTGGGGCTCAGGCTCCGGAAAATCGTCAGCTCTGTTGTTCCTGATGGCGACGGCTCAACGACCGCGGCAGGCTCTGGTTCTCCGTCTGCGGTGGGCTCAGGCAGCTCCGTGCTGCGGGGTGGTAGTTGACTGGGCTCTGGGTCCCGAGTGGGGCTGGTGTCATCGTCCGCGATGTCCACGGTCAGATGTGACTTGCAGGACACCAGCACCCACTCGATGAAGGCGGCGATGCTCTCTCGGGGACCTTCCCTGGACAACTGCGCTTCTGCGGTGGTGTTCAGTCCTGCTTGATAGAACGAGCAGAGGCAATTGTCCGGGTAGTGTGTGAGGTTAGCCAGGAACACAAAGTTGTTAGTGTGGTCTTCGAGAGAGTGGTCCCCCTGCTCCAGCAGGAGGACGAGGACAGCAGGGTCGTCCATGACATAAAACAAAAACTGACAAAAACGAAAAACAAAACGAAGGGAAGACACCGCTTAATTTGTTTTAGTTTGGTTCAGTATTCTGTCACAGGATTGTGGTCTATCAAACACACATGAAGAGGAAGATTAGGTCAAACAGTCTTTAATTAATCCAAACTAGGTCACACAGGGCACATGGCAAATGAAAACACAAACACAGAACGTCCATGGGTGTGACAACCTCCTTCAAACTGTAGTGTGTCATACATGCTTTTATAATGGAGTGTCAGCCAAATCAGTTAATATTAAGCAGAACATCAGTACATTTAAAGCTTTCAGGGCAATTTTAGGTAATAATTTCTCTCCTCAACTCAAAAACTGTTTTAAAATGTTTAATTGTTTTCTAGTCTTTGTAGCCCTATTTTCAAACTGACTGTGTCTGAAACTGAAGGCGACTGCCCAGTCAGTCAGTCAGTGATTTGACAGACAGTGTATCAAGTTGTAGGTCTGCAAACCAAGAGAACTTTAGACAAAGAAATATAGTTTGTGACTGCAATGGTTATTTCTCTGTGGAAATTTAATCACAGGTTGAAAAAAAAACAAGTAAGAAAAGCATACATTTATAAATTCATTTTCTGCTTTCAACTGCTCTGTCAGGTGCCATTTTTATTTTTAACTGTTGAGTGCAATGGATTGTTGGAGATCATAGGCAGTGAAGGATACAGCATACTGCCCTAAAATAACCAGATAATGGTAATTTAGTGTGGCAGGATGTTATGATTGCATTGAATTCAGACTTGAATTCATGTCTTGATGTCTTCCAACTGTATGTTGCACAAGGTCACATTTTAAGGTTTCTAACATGGCAACTGTCAGTGTACTGAATTATTCAGGCACACTGACTCATTCTGCCTCATTATTAATAAAGCATACAATATTCACACTGTGTTTGAGTGCTGGACTTGGAAAATATATTTTCTACATCCCAAATCAGATAAAAATTAATTAAAAAATGTTGTTTAATTTAAATATTTTTAATCTTGAGCTTCACAGTTTTGTCAAAGAATTTTATCTTATGAAAATCCTATTTTGAACTGTAAAATTCTCAAACTTAGCAAAGCCCCCTAAAGGTTTAAAAATCCAACTTTAAACAAATGTAAATGCTATTTTATGAACTTTTTCTTTCTTTCTTTCTTTCTTTCTTTCTTTCTTTCTTTCTTTCTTGACTAATGCCATTGTGCGCCAGTCATAGATCATGATAAAAGGTTCTTCTTCTCAGATCTGGCTAACTTTTCTTTTGCAGTCTTTCTGCTGTGAAACATCAGTATGATTAGTCAGTACATGTGATAAAAAATTTTCGACTCGAAGCAGATTGAAGTAATTAGGTGAAATTTATAATCTACATATTGCATTTATTGAGTTGAAAGCTACAGTCAGGTGCTTATGATATGTATCTTGTGACTTTTGTCCTCTCTATTATAAAATGCTCCATGACAGCTGTACGCATGGGAACACAGTGGCCATGTCACATCAATCTTGCTTACATCTGTTAGAAAGGTCATGTTTGAGTGAGAACCGTGTTTATGTAGTAGTGTGTGCTGTGACACGTCTTGTGAAAGCAGTACTTGACTGTTATGCAGTGACGTTCTCATGTTTTTTCTTAGAATTTGAACCCCCAGAGTTATGTGCTTCTCTTCCAAAATAGCCTTATGTTATGAAATGGATGGCTTGTGAACTCTGATATTTACAGTATGCCCAGCTGAATGAATTAGTCATATCATAGTGACACAGTATGACTATAACAGTATATCACACCATTGACAACATAACCTGAATAAAGAAACTCATCTTGAGTTTCATTGATTTAGTCTTCAAGGTAATGGCTAGCCAGACAGATTATTCTTTCAATAAGCCTAATCAATTTCTTAGAGATAGAGATGCTACATGTGTAGTATAAAGGCTGAGAACTATCTATGGTACCATATACGTATATGCAATATTTGTGTATTTATATAGTTGTTTACTTATACATGTAGGCAGTGGGCAGCTCACTAAGTTTTAGAATAGTCTTTTTCTATATAGTAATTAATTATATTTTGTTATTTATTTAATTATTTATTTATTTATTGTAGTTTTTAGCAAGATTTTTACACTTGGTACAGTTAAAGGGATAGTTCACCCCAAACTGAAAGTTTTGTTTACAAGCATGAAACATACCTTTACCCAAGGTTAAAAGCGTTTAAAAAAGAGAAATATTACGCCATTTCTCATGTTCTATTTCTTTTGATTTAGACTACACCCTTTTCCACAATATTTCTAAGCCCCTAACTGCACTTCCATAGATTGCTGACTATTCATTTGTTAGCATTTAGTGATTCAAACTATGTTCTGCATTACCTAGAATGCAGTGGTCATCTCAGTCATCATTACCTGTATTTTTTTGTAAAAAATTTTGTTCAATTTGTCATGGACCAGCCGCATAAACAAGGCCATTAATCTTAATGTTACACAGGGAGGAGATATTATCTCAGCACTGAATCTTCCTTGTCATTTTACATTTCTGTTGCAGAGCTTGAAAAGACCAGCAATGACGCATAGAGGATGCAGTGCAGTGATGCTTAGATTTAAAAAAATGAAACACCTACATAGTTTTATGTTTTGCAAAATCTTAAGCATCTTCATTACAGTTTTTTTTTACATGCTGTCAGTGATAATTTGTCAGAATGTTATCACCACAAAGCCACAAAATTGCTACTGTCCACTTATAAAAAAAAAAAGCAGTGAAACATGATTGTTCACTTATTAAGGATGACAAAATCACACAACAGTCATGTTGTGTTGTTAAAAGTCAGTAATACGTTGAACTGTGTTAGTACTGAAAAGCCTTTCTTTGGAAATACCCTCAGTATAAATTGGGGATCATTATGTTTGATGGGGTAAGCTTTCGGTCAAAACACAATAGAGTAATAAAACTGTGCAGTCCCTGTGCGTGTAAAATCAATGCAGAGGTCAAAGGATCAGATGGGTTTCCTCTCTTTCCATTAGTGAAGATTATATGGTGTCTTTACTAATGGCTGCCTCAGTGCTGCTCAATATAACCAAGAGTGTGAGCTCCTAGAATTGTGACATAAGGCTCGATGGGGAAAAAATTACCTGTCAGAGCCTTGCTGGGACTCAAATAGCAACATTACCGGTCAATGGTGGATTTTAACTCATTGCAATGCTGTTCAATCGTGTTGTGTGTTGTAGAGTGTTAAAGGAGAACCTGAATTCATCCAGTGGTATGGAGGAAAAGATTCGGAGTTGTAAGGGTTTATTAACGGTTTTTCATAGTACCATGCCCCCAAATACAAGGACCAGAAATGTTCTCTTTTACCTCGTTTACCAAAAATTGAGAACTTTTCTATATTTATTCTCTGTCATAATGTTCCAAATCATTCCATATCTTTTCAAATACAGGTGCATCTCAATAAATTAGAATGTCGTGGAAAAGTTCATTTATTTCAGTAATTCAACTCAAATTGTGAAACTCGTGTATTAAATAAATTCAATGCACACAGACTGAAGTAGTTTAAATCTTTGGCCCTTTAAATTGTAATGATTTTGGCACACATTTAACAAAAACCCACCAATTCAATATCTCAACAAATTAGAATATGGTGACATGCCAATCAGCTAATCAATTCAAAACACCTGCAAAGGTTTCCTGAGCCTTCAAAATGGTCTCTCAGTTTGGTTCACTAGGCTACACAATCATGGGGAAGACTGCTGATCTGACAGTTGTCCAGAAGACAATCACTGGCACCCTTCACAAGGAGGGTAAGCCACAAACATTCATTGCCAAAGAAGCTGGCTGTTCACAGAGTGCTGTATCCAAGCATGTTAACAGAAAGTTGAGTGGAAGGAAAAAGTGTGGAAGAAAAAGATGCACAACCAACCGAGAGAACTGCAGCCTTATGAGGATTGTCAAGCAAAATCGATTCAAGAATTTGACTGACTGAGGCTGGTGTCAAGGCATCAAGAGCCACCACACACAGATGTGTCAAGGAATTTGGCTACAGTTGTCGTATTCCTCTTGTTAAGCCACTCCTGAACCACAGACAACGTCAGAGGCGTCTTACCTGGGCTAAGGAGAAGAAGAACTGGACTGTAGCACAGTGGTCCAAAGTCCTCTTTTCAGATGAGAGCAAGTTTTGTATTTCATTTGGAAACCAAGGTCCTAGAGTCTGGAGGAAGGATGGAGAAGCTCATAGCCCAAGTTGCTTGAAGTCCAGTGTTAAGTTTCCACAGTCTGTGATGATTTGGGGTGCAATGTCATCTGCTGGTTTTGATCCATTGTGTTTTTTTGAAAACCAAAGTCACTGCACCCATTTACCAAGAAATTTTGGAGCACTTCATGCTTCCTTCTGCTGACCAGCTTTTTAAAGATGCTGATTTCATTTTCCAGCAGGATTTGGCACCTGCCCACACTGCCAAAAGCACCAAAAGTTGGTTAAATGACCATGGTGTTGGTGTTGGCCAGCAAACTCACCAGACCTGAACCCCATAGAGAATCTATGGGGTATTGTCAAGAGGAAAATGAGAAACGAGACCAAAAAATGCAGATGAGCTGAAGGCCACTGTCAAAGAAACCTGGGCTTCCATACCACTTCAGCAATGCCACAAACTGATCACCTCCATGCCACGCCGAAATGAAGCAGTAATTAAAGCAAAAGGAGCCCCTACCAAGTATTGAGTACATATACAGTAAATGAACATACTTTCCAGAAGGCCAACAATTCACTAAAAATGTTTTTTTTATTGGTCTTATGAAGTATTCTAATTTGTTGAGATCACAATTAAAAGAACCAAAAACTTAAATTACTTCAGTCTGTTTGCATTGAATTTATTTAATACACGAGTTTCACAATTTGAGTTGAATTACTGAAATGAACTTTTCCACGACATTCTAATTTATTGAGATGTACCTGTACTTTCCCTTTTGAGCTTTTTATAGAAAAATAGCAGCATGCATGTTTGGAACGACATGAAGGTAAGCAAATAAAGGCAGAATTTTCCTTTTTGAGTGAACTGTCACTTTATTATTCTAATAGGAAGTGCATTTAAGTTCCTTAAATTTCATTGATGGTAAAACATAACAATCCAAAGGGGAATACATGTTTGTTTTGCAGAATGCATGACTAAACCTTAATTGAAGGCAGATGATTTTGCGAGGGTGTCTAGATAAGACTGAAATGTGTATAGACAATATCCATTTGTAGCCTGTTTGCAATCAAGATAATGCATGAGAACAACAATTAATTGAGAATATTAATTGAGATTCAAGAGTTTATTCCATTTGAATATGGCCTACTTTTTTGTCTTGGTAACAAAATTTGAATACATCTGTAGTTTTTTTTTTTTTTTTTTTTTTAATTATTATTATTATCATTTTGTTTTTCCTGTAAATTGCTGTCATTATTTCTTTAGGGTTCTAGGTGCCTTCGTTGTTTATGAATGTTTGAATGGTATTCATTTTTTTCCAATTATGGTTTATGAAAGACATCAGCCCTGCCATTTTGGCATTTCAGTTTAAATGAGAAATTGATTTACTATGAACATCCCTAGATTGAAATTGTGGTATGATGTAAATAAATAAAAACATATGTTGTTGTAATATCAAGAATGCATGATACTATATATAAATAAATAAATAAATACATACATACATACATACATACATACATACATACATACATACATACATAAATAAATAAAGTTGTCCTATCCTAACAAACCATACATCAATGGAAAGCTTATGTATAATCATACATCTTATATAAAAAATGGACCCTTATGACTGGTTTTGTGGTCCATGGTCACATATAGAAAGTAGTTACAAAAGTATGTAAACAACATATAGTCATGGATTTGAAATGGATGCAAGAACTTGATCAGAAGGTTTATTAATTTAGTATATTCCCAATACACTCCAATGCACCTGGACCAAAACTTTTTTCCATTAATGGTTCTGTCCCGTACGGACATTGACAACGTTGCACTTGGAAATGTGGACTGCAGCTCTTTGGGCGGTCAATTAATTATTAAGCGAATTATTAAAATTATCCTGGCCAGCCCTCGAAACTACACAAAAAGTTAAAATGTCAAATAAATTCAGAGATGTTAACTACATGAAAAGCAACCAAATGTATTAAAATAATTTCAATTCAAATATAAATTCCGCAGCGCAAGTTGCTGCGAGACCGTCAAACCGCCAAAACATTTAATTGCATTTTACATTAACATTTGTGCAGTGCATTGAGAGTTGAAGCGTGCAGAGATGCTACCGAATGGTTTTATTCCTTCCGCATGCACTGAAACATAAGCAGTACGTTCACATTCTTCCACCAACTAACGGAACTGTCTGTGTTTTAGTGCATGTAAGAATAAAACTAATGTTATTCCGGTTTATCCAATTGTTTCCTGCAGCGTTAATGACAGATCATGTCAGGTAAAAGGGAAGCAGAACATTCTGCAGATGATATTTAATGTTGTGTCGGCTTCAAGTTTAACGCACTTTCAGGTCGTTTCACGTTTATTTTCACGCACCGCTTACTGCGCCTATATTAAGGCTTTTCGGCTATTCGCAGTCTTTAAGTCCATATAATTTGTGCTGTCATTGATGGGAAAAAAATGCTGTTTACTTATAGTAGTATAGAAGGATTACAAAGTAACCGCAGATTATCCCAGCGCATGTTTGGTGGCGCATATGGTAAAGCAAGTGCACGTGTGTGGCAGCGACCCGGGTTCGAATCCAGTCCGCGGTGTTTCCTTCAGCCAACGTTCAAATGTTTGTGTCCAATGTTCCACTGATGTTCTCTGTATAATTGAGTTGGCTGGTATGCTGGGGGTGTTAATAAAACGCAGTTTCTTAAAGTCCTGTAAAGTCAATTCTGAGAATTGTTTGTAAACACATTGTAAATGTTAGAAATGCATTGCTGAAACGTTACAAAGACTGTGAACTATATAGTACTTAATGGTGGTGTTAAACAGTTTTTCACCATTTTCGTGATCAGGATTTTTTGGGCAGCGATAAATCGGGACTCGATGACGCAATCGAGCCACCGAGCACGACCCCTCCCGCAACACTATAACAGCTGTCTTTGACTTGAAGCAACACTGACTGCACAGACCGATCGCTGTGTGTTCGATATGTGTGACATCAAAGTACAGTGAGAGCTATAGAGAGCAGACGCTCCTTATGCTTTCGAATCGCTCTCGCGGTACTTTGATGTCAAACAGTGCCGCCCCGTAGGGTTTTGGGGCCCTAGGCAACATAATGAAAATAGGCCCTATTAGTGTAAAGTGTCATAGCAATTTGACGAGTAAAGTGAAAGCACATAAAATGGCAATTTCAATAATTAAAAATGTGTAATAAGTGTAACATAGCATCCAACATACATATGTAAAAATATTTAAAAAAAAAAAAAAAAATAAGTGCAAGTGAGCTTGAAAAATTAAAGTAAATAGATATACATGAAACACAAACAAATAAAAATAAAATATAAATTATTTATACACAAAAACTAAATAAAATAAACAGCATAAACAAAATAAACATCAGTGTTGAGTTCTGCACTCACTGATTATAACGTAACTTTTTGAGGTTATGATGAACTAAAGTGAGTGACAGCTTTTTAGTGATTATAAAGTAACGCTCTTTGCACCATAACAATGAACGGCACAAAAATATTATGGTTAGGCCATATAAATATATATATATATATATATATATATATATATATATATATATACAGTGCCCTTCAAAAGTATTGGAACAGTAAAGACAAAATTGCTCTGTTGGCTGTGGAGTCAAGACATTTACAAATATGATTAAGAGATGAATATGAGACAAAACTACAGAATGTCACATTTTATTATTGGGTGATTCAACACATAGATGTTTTACCAGCTAAGAAGTTCAGCACTTTTAGAGTTTCATCCCCCTATCTGATGTGAGCATAAGTATTGGAACAGTTGCCTCACAGGTCTCTCTAAGTGATTAGCTGTGTCCTGTTGCATTCATTTTTCAGATATTAAAAGCAGGGAATGTGTCGTATCAGTTATATCCATTACTTCTGCATTCTGAATCTTGCATTCGATGATGACACACACAAACCAGGATGAAGATGAGGGAGCTGACTTTGAGAGAAAAGCAAGCAATTTGGATGCTAAAAGAAAAGAGGAAGTCAATTAGAGCTATAGCAAAAACAAAGGGCATGGAGAAATCAAGAGTTTGGAAACCACCAGCAACCAACAACTACCTGATCGGCTGAGAAAACATCAGTAGTTGATGACAGACAAATCATAAAAGCTGTGAAAATGAACCCTAAAAGACGTGTCTGTAAAATCACCAATAACTTCCAGAAAGCTGGGGTGATGCTCTGACAATCTACTGTCCTCAGGAGACTTTGACACAGAATTACAGATGCTACACAGCAAGATGCAAATCTCTGACCAGCACAAAAAATAGAAAGGCAAGATTAGAATTTGCAAAAAAGCACAAAGTTGAGCCAGAAGAGTTTTGGAACTGTGTTTATGGACCGATGAGACAAAGATGAACCTTTATCTAAGTGATGGGAATGCAAAAATGTGGAGAAAAAAAGGGAATCGCAAAAGATCCCAAGCATACAGCCTCATTTGTAAAGCATGGTGGAGGTGGTGTCATGGCATGGGCATGCATGGCTGCCTCTGGAACAGGCCCTCTCAGCTTTACTGATGACTTAATGTATGATGACAGTAGCAGAATGAATTTGGAAGGGTACAAAACCATCTTGCCTACCAATATTCAAGAAAATGCCACCAGATTCATTGGGAAGTGCTTCATATTGCATCAGAACAATAACCAAAAACACCCTGCCAGTTCAGTCAAGGAATTTATAAGGGCAAAGAAATGGAAGGTCTGAGATTGCCCAAATCAATCTCCAGATTTAAATCCAATTGAACATGAATTTCACCAGCTGAAGAGGAGAGTAAAGGCAGAAACTCCCCAAAACAAGCAACAATTGGAATTGGCTGCATTAAAGGCTGGAAAAAGTATTTCAAAGGATGAGACCAAGAGTCTGGTGATGTCTATGGGTCACAGACTCGCTGTTGTGATTGTGCACAAGGGATCTGCAACTAAATAATAGCTTTTAATCTTTTATATCTGCCTTATGTTCAACTGTCCCAATACTTACGCTCACATCAATGAGTGGGATGAACTCTAAAAGTGCTGTTCTTTTTATTTGGTAAAACATGTATGTGTTGAAACGGCTAATAATAAAATGTGACATTATGTAGTTTTGTCTCATATTCATCTTTTATTCATATTTGCAAATGTCTTGACTCCACAGCCAACAGAGCATTTTTGTCTCTACTATTCCAATACTTTTGGAGGGCACTGTATATAATATTAAGGTTAGATCACCCTCACTAATTTCAGAAGCAACCTCAGTGATTTGATTCTGGAGCCAGGTCTGTAATTAGTTAAGGTAACACGCTGAAATGGCTCAATTTTCCCTCATGTGACAAGTCTGTCTGTGATCGTGGGCATCATTGCATTTATAAAACAAATACTAATACTACAGCAATAAATATTATGTATAGCAGTCAGAACATCCTTTTTTTCCCGGCTCCATAAAGATACCGTTTGGATTCCATCTCCACCACAATTTCACTTTAATCTCTCTATCATTCTTTCATATCAATTCCAAAATCTGAACCAACAAAATCTGCTCACAAAATCTGAACTGTAACTAGAAAAGTTTTCAGATCAACTTTTTCTTTATTTGCCAGAAATTATATAGAACACTAAGTTTGCTGTGCCTGTTTGTAGATCTGCACAATTTGGCCAAAATTTTTTTTAATGTATCAATATGACTACTAATAATTCTGATTATAGTTATACCTAAATAAAACATTAAACAAATAATTATTGATAAAGATTATTATTAATATATTTTACAGAAAACTGCAGCATGACCTGTTACAATTTTTTCAGCTGCTTACACACAAAATCTTTATTTGTCACACAATTTCTGAAACCTGACACTCAAACAGCAGAACCACACACCAAATATGCAAAATAATACACTAATTCTCAGCCTTTGATTCTTTTGCAAAACACAACACACAATTATCTATGTAACATAAAGATCTAACAGGAATTAATGTTATGGCGTTATGTTTGCAAATATTTGCTTTTGAGATGTGTTTGTGATATTTTGAATGCAGTGCTTCATTTTGCAAGACAGGCATTTTGCATTTTGTGTGTACAATTCTTGGATTTGTGTGTAAAGTTTTGAAAAAAAAAAAAAAGAGGCAAAGTTTTGAAAATGTGTGTAAGCAGTTGAAAAAATCTGTAACATGCAGGAGGCCTATAACTAAAATTGTTTAGAAAGGTCTAAGAATTTATTATAAATGATTATAATTAAAAATCATTAACAGTAATTTCTTAATTTTTGTCAGGAAATGTTATGCATCCACTGAGAGAGAGAGAAGAAAAAAAACTCCTCTACACTAGAGAAAAACTTATTTTCCCTATTTTTACCCAAAATAAGGTGTAGTGAGTAGCTGTAGCTGTTTCATTCACACTGGTAGCCAGAGGGCGCCTCGTGCAGTAAAACCATAAGTGAAAAAAAAAATCATAAAATGAAAACTCACAAAAATCACGTTGGAGCAAATCCCTAATATGGACAAAGGCATATGCTATCGCTGCAGTAGCTGAATAAAACGCAGATAGGACGTTTTAACTGATGAAGAATGAAGATAATAAACATACGATTGTGACTAAATGGTGTATCTCTGTTCTTTAAGCCATCTCGGGTATTTTTTATATGCATAATGTACATTTATAATGCAATGCTAATCGACATACCCTTTATCACTGTATAGAATATTATAAAATGATTTTGCCTCATTCTGTGATATGAAACCACGTCAGATCACAAAAGGAAGTTATTTCAAACACTCAACTGATGTTATGAAATGAATTTGGAGCAAAAACGTCATTAAATGTTTTTTAAACGCACTGTACAGCCCTGGTGCGTCATCTGTATGTGTGTTCGACTTAAAGGGGCTGCGCAGATCGATCGTTGTTTGACATCAAAGTACTGCAGTAGCGATAGGAAAGCATGCAGAGCTGTCCATTAGTATATAGCTCTCGCGGAGTCGCGGTACTTCGATGTCAAACACTGATCTGTCCGCACAGTGCCGCTTCAAGTCGAACACACCTTGAGATTTAATTGACAACCTCGCGGCCGCGGGGCCCTCCCCTTAAGGCGGGGCCCCAAGCGACCGCCTGTAGTGCCTGTTGGACGGGCCGGCACTGATGTCAAACACTGATCGTTCTGTGCAGTGCTGCTTCAAGTTGAACACACATAAATAGAACGCATAAGCATCAGTGGTTCGTCAGCTTAATCGTGAGTTACTGTTATTACTGTTAGTTATTACAGCCTACAGTTTGCTAGCTAGCTATGCCTTCGTCACGTTAATACGTGGATACGATCATTTTCAAAACAACTGAGCTCGTTCTCTTTATTTAAATTAAGCTGCTAGAGGAAGACAGTTGAGAGAGAACAACGGCAGCTTTGCCGCGAGTGGGCGTGGTTTCAGTGCCGCCAGGGGACACGCCCCCAGCGTTTGAGAGCAGAGAATACAACTTATTTTTTCATGATTTCGATACCTTATTTTATTTACTTGGCATTTTTTTAGCATTCAAATTTGGCTGGGTGCTTAATAACACATTTTTCTGTGGTGTGACAAACTCAGAACACATTTAATATTGACTTTACACGGACTTTAAGCTGTGCCATTTATTTCTAAAGGTTAATTTACTGTATTTGAAGCGCACAATAATTGTACCATTAGCACACTTCAAGTTTACTTGGAATGTCATTGCAATGAATTTTAAAGTCACTAAAAGTAAGGGATAGTATGACCGTTTGTTATTAGTATAATATTAATATAATATTAATGTATGTTCAACACTCTTACAGGGTAATTAAATTGCAATTGTAATGTCACTAAAATACATTTGAAATTTATGCTGAATGAATTCTGCATTTCAAAAATTAAATAAAAGAGTGGATATTTAAAGTATACTTGGAATAGTTCCACTTTAGCACAAACAAGTATATTTAATACAACCTTAGTTGAACTTCAGCACTGCTTTTGCGCAACTAAAATGCATTTAGCACAAAATTAGTTGTTCCAATTTAGCAGACTTTAAGTATACCAATTTATAGTGTGCCGCAAATATATTTAGTTATACTAAAGTACATATGAATAAATTGTACTTATATGTATACTATATATATATATATATATATATATATGTATATATACACACACACTCACACACATACTGTACATACATACATACATCAATACATACAAGTCAGCCAAAAGTGCTGCCTGACATTGTTCACCTTCTTTGAAAAGTTTATTTACTGCAAAGACTGTTTGAGGTCTTTGTAGTACAGCTTAGATGTTTAATTAACATTTGTATCTCACCCATGAATAATCAATTACCTGCATGACACGAAAGGAACGCCATAGAAAATTGATGGATAATGAGCTATGCAAGCAAAGTGTTGATGTTTCAGCATCACAGAAGTCATTTCCTTTACCCTTAAACACTAAGTAAAATGAAATATGTTTATCATTAATGACCCCAGAAGACATTCTCTTGGTTAAACTTGGCTTGGTTAAACTTAATATTCAAACAGAACAGAGAGAGCACTGCTGAGTTAGAATTAGTGAGCTGAATCATTTTTAGAAAATCAGTTTTCTTTGTCAGGCTGATTTCAATTTTGGTAACATACAAGGAACACTATTTTTATTATATGAGAGCTTTTATAAGACAACATCTCTATAATTGTCCCTACAACCTTGTGAATATGGTTTGGGTTTCGTTCTATTATCCTGTAGACCTAAGAATCCATTTTTATTTGTTGTACTGCAAAAATGCAGTAAATGGTCACATTTGGTCCAGTGGACTTTTAAGAATTAAAGTCCAGTTAAATCTGGTCACAGTTCGTTCAATTTATCAGCTAATAATTAACATCTGTGGGTAGAAATGCATCTTAGAAGAAATCTGTCATTTTGTTTTTGAAGCATCATGAACATGTCATTTCCACCACATCAAATCTCCACTCATTCTATGGTGGAAATGACAGTTTATTGATATTTTAAACACACTTTTCTAGAATACAATTTGTCATGCAAAGGCTAATTTATACAGTAGATAGCATTTTGTGTATCTATAAAGTATTTTATTTTTCAAAGTTTCCAAATTTCCAAATGTTACCATTCACATTACACAAAGCGTTTTAGTTTTAATAAAGTTCTCATAATTAAAGAAACAACCATATATTGTACAACAAAATCACTTTGCCGAAAATCTGATGCATTTTCCTGGGTTTACACCAGGGCACATGACTGAATGGTGAATTCTTTTTTAGCTAAACTTTTAATGCCCAGCACTCAATGTATTTAATTCAATGCAGAAGGACAGTGTAGCTCCCCTGGCCTTTGGCAGGTCTTGTCAGCAGGTCAGGTTGTGCTGCTTAATGTTCTTGTGGAAATCATGTTACATTTTTCAGGATTCTTTGCTTAATAGAAAGTTCAAATGAATGGTTTTTGTTTTAATTATTTTTGTAACAATGTAGAAGTCTTTACTGTCATTTTTTGAGCAGTTTAATCTATCCCTGCTGAAAATGAATTCCCAAGTATTCATTTCTTGGAAAAAAAAAAAAAAAAAAAAAAAAAAAAAACTTAGTGACCTCAAACTTTTGAGTGATATTGTACATGAACACTTTACATTTGAATACATACAAATATGAATGCAATCACCCTGAGAGTGATTGATGAAGGTGTATTGAGTGAGCCGGAAGGTTGAGTTTAATTTGTTTGAGATGTTAAGTGTGAGGTGTCAGGAGACAGGAAACGCCACAAAAGTCACACCTATTTGCATGCCACCTGCTTCATTTCCTCCACGACTTTTGTAGTTGGCAAGCGCAGTGTCAAGATGATTGACAGGGGTTGCTGAGTAGGTTAACGTGATTCTTAAAAAAGAACAAACCCAAATGCATTATTAAGTATTATGCAACTTCCCCTGAGAGAATGAGTGGAGGCACATTTGTTAAACCAAAGGCCCTGCAAAATGGTTCTTAGCCATTTGAAATTCCCATTGTGGGCTTTGCTGTGCCATTAGTGTGTTCTCTGTCACACCTGTGAACATCTGTGCCACAGCAAACGGCTTTGTTAGCAATGACAAGCAGCATGTGTTTGATTCAGTAACCTTTTACTTCTTGTTGTTTTTCTTCTAGGAGACAATAATGGTTGGCCTCATCTCTTCGATAACTATTTTGGGATCCCCAGTAATAACCTTGGAACCAAGTCAAATGCCTGCTGTGAGTATGCTCTCATTTTTACATTTCTGCAAAAATTCTGAGAATTTGAACCTTGTAGGGAATATCTTAAGGGCATATTTTACATGTTTCTTTTAGAAACGCAGTGTGCATTCATTTAGCAGCTGTTTTTTTTTTTTTTTTTTTTTTGTCATTCCACAGCTGAAACAACAGTGAGAGATAATACATGCACAAGACTTTTTCAGTCTGGCATAATTATTGCCATTCACAAAATAAACGTAATACTAAAAGTGCTTAACTGAGTACTGAGATTTCGGCATGTGTGTCCTTTTGATTATCAGTAATGATCACTTTTTGATGTTCAAAGTTAGTAAATCAGTAAGATTTTTATTTATTTTTTTTTTTTTAAAGAAATTAATACTTCTATTTAGCAAGGACACATTAAACTGAACAACAGCTGTTTTTAACATTGATGATAATATGAAATGTTTTTAAACAGTAAATCAACATATTAGAATGATTTCTGAATGATTATGTGACACTGAAGACTGGAGTAATGACTGTAAATTTTTTTATTTCCTAAAAAACCTAAGCAGTTAAACACCAGATCTAAAGGTGCAGAAAGCATTTTCTGAAAAATACTGATGCAAATGGACCGAGCACCAAAACACACTTCTAGCCAATCACCAGCATGGGGCATGTCTCCCCATTCATGATTGGGGAGTTGCCTGTGTTGCATGTTCGTAAATTTGGGGGACGGAGCTATCAAGATAGAAGTGTAATCCTTTTTGGTAGGAGCGTGTTTGATTTGGTAATTGTAAATATCACCAGCATTTCTCGGAAATCACTTGCCGCACCTTTAATAATCAGCCAATTGTTCTGAAATTGAAGTGTACAATGTATAAATGTGGTGTGCTGCATAATAAAAAAAATACTGTCAAAACACCTCTAATTGTGGAGAGCACATAATAACATAGCTGTAATGTTTGTATTCTCACGGAATTGGTACAATTTAGATGATTTCAAACAAGCAGCTGACAGCTGATTGTCATGAATTCACTTCCGATATTGAACACTTTGTCTTATTTGAGGAGTCTTTTCATGTCCCACTTTGATATTCTGTTATTTGACTGACACACTTTGACAGGCAACATTTTGCTGTCAGATGCTGTCAGTACAGCTGTATTTAACAGCTGACCACTTCATAGCAAACAAAACCACCTGATCATTCCCAGACATCACATTATAAATCCCTACTAGTGTTTTTATGTCATTACAGCTTTTCCAGTCAGCAATATTTACTCATGTTTGGAGATTTTAAGGGATGTGCTTCTGAAAATTGGAGTCATGTGTAATGCACTGTTTATCCCAAAACGTGATTGGACAGACAGGTTAATGGCTCAACACAGGCAGCAGCTGTCTGTATATGGCACACTTTCTCTTACATGCAAAAAAAAGTTTTCTGTTCCTTAAAAAAATGATTCATTTATGAAAGGCTGTTTGATAGTTTCCAAGATTTATTACTGTGAGTCTTGGGCAGGAAATGAAAGAAGATTAGGGCAACTGCTCATAAGTCTTAGCTTATATCTTGAGGCTTATATGGTTTACGGTTGGAGGTGATAGGCAGTATTGATCACAGATACATGTTCAGAAAATCAGTGTAATATTGCAGTGTCACTGCAAAGCTCCAGTAAACAAACATGACACTGAACAATATGTGTCTAACCATTTCTGCTGTGACCTTTAACCAGCTAATCTCAAGGTGATTATTTCCTCTCAAGTTCACACAGGTGTCATAGCAGAGGACCCATAGCTGGAGTTCATTACAAACATGATTGTTGTATAATTTAAAATAAATCAAACTTCAAACATTTGTAGAATGTTTTACTTGAAAAGTGCTCTTAAACTATAGTTCTTTTAAATTAATTTAATTTTACTATATAATACGTCTCAGTTACGTATGTAACCCTCAGAACGGAGACGTCACATCAGTGACCAACGAATTGGGATCTCGCTTAGAGAGACCAATCCACTTCGAGTGTAACTAAACGAGCCAATGCACATTGGTATGCGATGATTGCATCCAGCTGCCGCTGATCACAGTGTGAGTATAAGTAGGCAGCAGGTGCAGCGCATATTCAGGTTTCCCGTTCCACTTGGAACAGGAATGCTGCAGAAGCCCCATATTTCCCGAAGGAGGTTCAGAAGCACTTATACATATGAACAACCTTTTAGGTGCATATGGAAGATTAGAGGTGATTGTAGCCCTCTTGGAAAATGGCAGAATGTTTGCCGGGGAACACGGCTCAGGGGTTATACCGTGGAATTTACACATATGGGATCCAATTAGGTCTCTACATATGGAACCAAGCCCTCTACCGGTTCTCACGGATTCGTTGAGTGAGGGCCTGGCGCCGGACACTCCACCACGTCTGGCTGCCGAGGGGACGGAGGAGCTTGACAAGGTCTACAGTACGGACTCTCTGGAGCGGTTCTAGCAAGCCGACCCGAAGCCGGAGCTTCTCAGTGCTTCTACCCGTTTGAGGTGAGAACACAGGAGGAAACCGGCTCCACACGAAGGCTATAGAATCTAGCGAATGTGTTGGGGGTCGCCCAGCCCGCAGCTCTACAAATATCTGCCAGCGAGGTGCCACAAACCAGCACACAGGAGGATGCAACACTTCTAGTAGAGTGAGCTCTCAAACTGAACGGGCAGAGCACACCCTGTGCCTGATAAGCCAGGGTGATGGCATCCACTATCCAGTGGGCCATCCTCTGCTTAGAGACGGCATTCCCTTTCTGCCAGCCTCCGTGACAGACAAAGAGCTGGTCTGAGGTCCTGAAGCTTTGCGTCCTGTCTACGTAGCATCTCAATGCTCGGACGGGACAAAGCAAAGCTTGGGCACATAGACGGGCCGGGGCCTCAGTATTACCTGGGAGTCAGCCGGCCTAAACTCTAGGCATGAATCGTCAACCGAAAATGCATGCGAAGATAGAAACTTCAGCTCAACTGTCTGCAAAGGCTCAAATAGGCCCTGCTGTAGTGCTCTGAGCACTAGAGACAGGTCCCAAGAGGGTATAGAGGGGGACCGTGGACGATTTAGCCTTCTCGCCCCCCTAAGGAACCTGATGACCAGGTCATGCTCTCCCACCGATTTCCCTTCCACAGGGTTTTGGTTGGCAGCAATCACAGTCACATAGACTTTAAGGATGGAGGGAGACAGCTTTGCTCCAACCCCTGCTGCAGAATGGACAGCACAACTCTTATCGGACATTTCCGGGGGTCTTCTCGGTGAGAAGAGCACCATTCGACGAACAGGTTCCACTTCAAGACGTAAGCGTTTCTCGTAGACAGTGCTCTCGCCGAAGTGATGGTGTCAACTACCTCCTGGGGTAGGTCACCTAGAACCTCCGCGTCCCGTCCAGGGACCAGACAATGACGTTTCCAGAGGTTTGGACTCGGGTGCCAGAGGGTGTCCCGTCTCTGAGTCAGAAGATCCTTCCTCAGAGGAATCTGCCAAGGAGGGGCTATCACGAGGAGCATCAGTTCCGGGAACCAAGTTCGAGAGGGCCAGAAAGATGCCACAAGCAGGACCTGCTCCTCGTCCTCCCTAATCTTGCACAGTGTCTGTGCGAGAAGGCTCACTGGGGGAAACGCATACTTGCGAAGGCCCAACGGCCAGCTGTGTGCCAGTGCGTCCGTGCCAAGTGTTCCCTCAGTCAGGGAGTAAAACAACTGGCAATGAGAGGTCTCTAGAGACGCAAACAGGTCTACCTGAGCAACTCCGAAACGTCCCCAAATCAGCTGGACCATCTGGGGATGGTGTCTCCATTCTCCAGGGAGCGCAGCTCATGACATCTCGTCGCCAGGGTAGGATGTGTTTGATGGCCTCAGTCTGCTTCTGTGCAGCGGAGAACTGCTGGGCAAAGTTCTCCACTGCATCGCCGAAGAGGCCGGTCTGGGACACAGGGGCATTCAAGAACCGCATCTTGTTTCCCTCATGTTGGCCAGACACAGCGAGAGATGATGTTCCTGGACCACCATAGTGGACATCGCACTGCCCAGAGGCCGCGCAGTGACCTTCGTCGCTTGTACCTGCAACAACGCCATAGCGTGTAGGGCGGAGACAGCTTCCCCGCAGGCCACATAAGCACTGCCGGTCAGGGCTGATGAGTACCTACAGGCCCAGGAGGGGAGCGACGGATTGCCCCGCCAGGTGGCAGCAGTATTTGGACACAATTGCATCGCAACCGACTGCTCCACCGGCGGGATCTCCGTATACCCCCGCGCTGCTCCACCGTCAAGGGTGGTGAGGGAGGACGAGCCACTGGGGCCGTCTACGACCCAGTGAGCTCTTCATGCACCTCCAGGAAGAAAGGCGGAGGGGTGGGGCCCTGAGAACCAGCGCGAGCCACCCCGAGAAACCAATCGTCCAACCTCGAGGGTTCGGGACGCGGTGGAGGTTTCCATTCGAGCCCGACCCTCTCGGCGGCCCGGGCAAGCATAGCCACCATTTCCGGATCCATATCAGGTATTGCTGGCCACCCAGAAGGCGGCAGCACTGCCGGATCATAATCTCCAGAAAGGTCTGGCTCACCCTCCGATGCAGCGATCGACATCCAATCGTCGGAGGGAGCACTGAAGGATACAAGTGGTACCCCACGAGAGGGTCCAGCCTGTTCCCTCAGCAGATGGGAGATGTTCCACCCGTGAATGCTCTTTTAGAATTGACTCTTTTAGTGTGCTGAAGCACACAGGGGAGATGGCTGCCTGTAACACAAACAGGGGGTAGTGCAGCCTGATGTGTGCATCCCACTCGACACAGGAAGAACCACCGCCACTGCACGAGAAGAGCATGCTTGACTCGATCCGAGAATTACTCGTAGCAGTCAAGTCAGGAACAGAACGAAGAAACCGCTCGGCTCCGAAGCAAAAAGCTGAATATGCACTGTACCTTCTGCCTACTTATACTCAATCTGCGATCACCGGCAACTGGATGCAATCATCGCATGCCAATGTGCACTGGCTCGTTTAGTTACACTCAAAGTGGATTGGTCTCTCTAAGCGAGATCCCAATTCGTCGGTCACCGATGTGACTCGGAGTGACCGACTGAAAGGGAACAATGACATTTATACACAAATATCTAGATATTTTTTGTGGACCACTGTAATTACGAAAATATGAGCATCAGAATTTAATCTTTTCTAACCATATGAATGAACATTAAGTAATAATAGGTTGTCATTAAATATGTAGTATAAAAAATGTTTTGTATTTTTATCATTTGAAATTATTCTAAAGTTTATGCATTCCTGGTTATAGCATGAACTTATATCGAAGCCCATTTCTGCCTCATAAGAAAATAAAAAATCATGCTTAGGTAATCCATAATTATTAAATAAAAAGTAAAAATTATGAGAAAGTCAAAACATGAGATATGTCTAAATTATAACTTTAAGTCATAATTATGACATAAAAAGAGACTGACTCAAAATAATAATTATGATTATGACTTTATCTAATAATTTCGATTTTTTTATGTCAAATTTAGATTTTTTATTTATATCATTTTGATTCTTTTTATCTCATAGTAATAATTTACTATGTGGTCATCTTTTTATTCCATGATTATGAGTTAGTACATTGTAATTTTGACTTTTTATGTCATAATTATGACTTTTCATGTCATTATTATTTGTCAAAGTGTGGTGGAAATGAGCTCTATTAATTTACACTTCACTGGTCAGAAATAATTTTCATTCATTAATATTGTCCTCCAATGAGCTTAGGTCATTTACATAGCTAAACAGCTTAAGGTTTCAGTTATAGTCGATGTGCTGGAAACATACCCTACATGCACCCCAGCACATGGACCATTGTTAATTAATTAACTACAAGCAGAACTATGCAAGCCGCACTAAAACGGCCCAAATAACCAATTAAAATCTAGCCCGTGTTGGCAGTGATGACTTTGCTGTATTCATCCCCTCATTACCAGCAAATTTAGCTCTGAAAGCACAAGTTGATTGGTCTGAAGACAGCGTGAGCTCTATTATAGCACCATCTCTGCTTTGCCTGCATCTCTTCTCTACTCTTCTCCCCAAATTAGTCACCGCGGGCCATCCTGGTGAACGTCAGAGTACGATTTCTTTTTCTTGCTGTCGCCTCCCTGCATCTTTTGTTCTGTCTTTGTGCTTTCACATCCTTCCCCAATGTTTAATACAGATAAGACTCTGTTGGAACAATGTGTTGGGCCACAGATGGTATGTCAGAGGCATTTACTTTCCCTAGATTTGAGGGCAACCATTTGCTCTGTTTAACTGTGATAAAGAGTTGGTGTATCTTGTGTGGCTTAATTCTGTCTGGGAGACTGTATTGAACTATCTAACTGCTGACACCATCAGATTATGTACATTCCTTTTTTCAGTTTTTATTTAAATACACTTTTAATTCAAAATCCGTTGTTTCTTATTTTGAATAATCTGCTGACAGTATGTATGAATGACAGAAAATTACTGTATATATTAAATCCTATTTTTTATATAGGTCAAATTTAATATTCATAAATGTAATATTTCCTGCAAAAAAGAAGCTATTTCCTTTTAAAAATAGAAGATTATATATACTGATTTTCTATGAAGCATAAGGCAATTAAAACTTTTTAAAATGTTCATTTAGACAAGTTCCCCCTACTTGTATATGTTTTGTGACATTCCTGTTGTTCTCAAGTGTTTATAACATGACTTCTGTTAATTAATTAATTTAGAAAAAAAAATACAAAAAAAAAACATAAAAATGACTGTTTCAGGCATTAAACACTCCCCCTGTCTGCCATTGGTCAAACAAACAGATAGTCCTACCTCAAATTCATGCTATTGGTTGTACTTTTTGGAGTAATGAGCCTACCAGTGGCTTACTTTAAGGGTTACTCCACCCCAAAATGAAAATTTTGTCATTAATCACTTACCGCCATGTCGTTCCAAACCCGTAAAAGCTTCGTTCATCTTCGAAACACAATTTAAGATATTTTGGATGAAAACCGGGAGGCTTGTGACTGTACCATTGACTGCCAAGTAAATAGCACTGTCAAGGCCCAGAAAAGTATGAAATAACGACTTTATTCAACAATTCGTCTCCTCCACGTCACCGTAGTGCCATTTTGGAGAGTATCCGCTGAACGCAAACTGTTCTGTGTCAGTCGCACCACACGGATACGCTGTTTTCATTCAAATCAAAGCATAAATAAACATAAAAGACGTAACCGTGTGGTGCGGCTGACACCGAACAGCGTACGGTTTGCGTTTTTTTGCACAGTTTGCGTCCAGCGGATATTCTCCAAAATGGTGCTACGGTGACGTGGAGGAGACGAATTGTTGAATAAAGTCGTTATTTCATACTTTTCTGGGCCTTGACAGTGTTATCTACTTGGCAGTCAATGGTACAGTCACAAGCCTCCTGGTTTTCATCCAAAATATCTTAAATTGTGTTCTGAAGACGAATTAAGCTTTTACAGGTTTAGAACGACATGACGGTAAGTGATTAATGACAAAATTTTCATTTTGGAGTGGAGTAACCCTTTAACTGTGTGTTCACACCGAACGCGTCGAGAGCGTCAAAGTGGCCGGAAGTCATTCATTTTCAATGTGAGCCGGCGACGAGCAGCGGCGAGAGCGGCGCGGCGCGACTTGGCCGGCGAGAGCGTCGAGGAGAGTTGAAATCAGGTCAACTTTATGGTAATGAGCTATGACGCGGTTGGGCGGCAACCAATCGGAATGTAGAAGTCCACCGTTTGAGTGGAGTCCAGAGAACGCAGTCCTGTAATCTTTGGTTCCGACCACATTAGTTCCCAAGCTAAATGGAGCAGAGGCTGATTATTCCTGTGGCGGGTTTCCCAGTAGTCTACGACTTGTCCCTGTTTGTGTACAGGGACATAAAAATTAAATAAATAAATAAATAAATAAAATGCGTGTTCCTGGTGAGTTGCTGATGTGCATTAACGTTATATATTTTCTGAAATAAGTGGGAATTTCATGCTAATTTCAGCGCCAGAGCATGCAAAACAGTTACTGCTGCAGAACATTTCTGACATATGGACACATATTGGATTAAACGAAAACAGGTGTTGTACAGAGCTGTGACTATTTATTTTATTTATTTATTTATTTATTTATTTTTTACATCTGATGGAGACCAGAGGTGTGTCACATATTTTAAAATGAAAGCAGTCACTTCTGCCTATTTTTTTTTTTTTTTTTTACAAGGAAAAACAAAAGTGTTCTATAACTGGTCTAATGATATAATAGTATAATAGTCCCAGTTCACTTTTAAACCTTTAAATCAATTTTCTTGATTATACTTACATTAATTAATGTTTATACCTGATTATACTTAAGAAACATTTTCAATGCAGGACTTTTAGTTGCATCAGAGTATTTTTACAGTGTGGTATTAGTGCTTTATACATTATTAAGTAAAGGATCTTAATACTTCGTCCACACAAATTAATGTTAATGTTAATTAAAGACCAAGGCTAGTAAATGTCTCGTATAATGTTGAAATTAGACTAGCACTTAACCATGAACACAAAAGCCACACCACACAAATGGCTTTTAATTGGTTTATTTCGTTAGCAAACATGTAACTACAATAAAGTTATTTCCATCGATCAATTTTTTACTATCACATTTAAAATATTTCATGAGGTTAACTTATACCCTTGTGGTCAGTCTGCACAAGATCAACATGCTTGTTTGCTTTGCGGCTCCTTTAATTACAAGATAAGCATTCTACGTCAGAGCTTCAGAGCGTCCGCCAATCTTTCTACAGCGTCGCTGGCAGCGCGTCCAGAGCGACTTCTGACGCTCTCGACGCCGGTGTCCTGACATTTTATCCTACCCGTCAGATTTTTAGCAAAATCTGACAGGGTAGCACAAATCGACAGAACACCGGCGGTGTGAACGCACGGTAAGCTTTAGAGAAAGCATTTAACATTGAATTATACAGTTGCCCTTTAAATATCTGATTTCTCTTGAGAGCTCAAATGATTATAATTAGGAAATCTTAGTGGAACTTATCCTAAACCCAAGCTGACTTAATTTAGTGCTTATTAGTTCAGCATGACTGTTCACATATTAAGTGTTACCACAAATCAAACTATAATGCAAACATACTTTATGAACACCAAGTTGTATATCTAAAATGTTGTCTGGTTTGTCTCCCATTTTATCTTACCCTTTCTGTCACGCAGTGCTTGGGACTGTCCCAGCTGAATGCCAGTGCAGGGACCTGGAGCTTGACTGTGATGGTGCTCACTTTAAAGAAGTCCCCACAGTATCCATTAATGTCACCATGATGTGAGTTTCATGGCTTGTGTGTGGAGTGTGCCTGCTGTTTGTTGAGTTTGTGTGACTCCTCGGATTTGCAGAAGATGCCAAGGCCTTGCGACAAACTGACAAGTTTGCTTTACTCTAAATGTTGAATATGTACACTCTCCAAAATCTGTCATTAGCCAAGTTTCCATCCAAGGATTTTTTTGCGAAAAAATATGTAGCACATCTTAATTTGATGTTGCTTTAGTATGTTGCAAGTTAAAATTTATTCATTTGTTCTGAAAATGAAAGGGTCAAAATTAGTGCTGTCAATCGATTAAAAAAATTAATCGCGTTAATCACAGTCATGGACTGTGATTAATCATGATTAATCACAAATTTAAAATACTAGGATTTACCTGTAAATGTGTTGAAATGAAATCCATGACAAACTAGTTTAAGGAAACAGAACCTTTCACACCTCCGCCAGGTATGAGACATAATCCTTATTATTCTTTTATCATTATTCATTTGTTTTTATTCAGCCATTATCAACCTTTATACTGGCAATACAACGTTTACCAAGCCACATCGCTTCAATACCAGTATACACTTACCCAACTATTATCAAAAGTATTTCCAAATAAATATTACAACAACATTTTCTTGCGACCTTACGTGAAGTATTATGACAAAATGCATTATGAAGAAGAATTGGACCTGTTCTGCAGGTGCATTAGAGCTAACATTAGCATCATGCTACATAAGACAATTTATGAGATTAATAGTACACTTTTACTCAGAACTCACTTCAAACCACCATCAAGTGTTTGTAATAACTTCCTTTTGCGATCACATGAGGAATTTGGTCGTTTATTGTTGTTAAAATATGCTATTTATAGCCTTTTATATCGCTGCACAAATTAGCATAGATGTACAAATTCATCTCAAGAAAATCACATACAAACCATATTCTATCGTAATCGTGTGTTTATTATCTTATATAATCTATAGTGGCTGTTGTCATGTTTATTTCTGATGTGTAAAAGCCTTAACATGTTTGCTCTGGCTGAAACTCACATTGTTTGTTATGTTTATAACCGCCTCTCTGTTCTTAAGTTGCCAGGTATACATTCCAAGTATAATACACATTAGTAAAAGGATCTATTTTCATTTTTATTTGTCTTTATACACTTTGGGCGGCCGCGGTACATTATAAAAGTAACGTTAGCCCAAAAACCCGCGGCTCTGTGATTTTTCCCGCGACTATATTTTCAAAATAGCCCATGGCCACTATCACACACTGATAGATAACCTTCCGCGCTGCGATGACGCGAAGTTGGGGTCAAACATTATCACATGATTAATTTGCGTTAAAAAAATATTAACGCGTTAAAATTTTTTGATTAATCGCATGCGTTAACGCGTTAACGTTGACACCCCTAGTCAAAATGCATTCTACACACCTTAAAAAAATGGTGGTTTCAGCTTAAATTGCTCATGCTTCCTTAAAATGTTACATTTAGTCAGCATAAAATGTGAAGAAGGCTAAGTGACAACTTGAATAGCATAGGCTATAGGCTATCTGAAGTTAAATCCAGGAAAGTTTTTCTAACGCGAATATTTTGTTGTTGTTGTGCTAATTGCAACAATATTTTTTTTACAGTGCACTACTCAGTTTAAATAGCCTGTAGTACATTACGTTGCTGTTCAGCGTGACCACCATACCCCCATGATATAATGCCAAGCACATTTTGTTTTACGTGGATATTGGAATGCGAAGTACAAAATTTTAAATTAATTTGTTTTCACTTGTTATAGTAGCTTCTTATATTTTCATTCTTGTTTTATTCTGAGTTTTGTTCTACTGTTAAATTTAAGGATTTGTTGTGGAGTGAGAGGAGCTAAAAAAGCATGGTTTTTCAATATGTTTGGCTGACTGTATTTTATTTTGACAATGAACAGGCTGCGTTGTCAAGTTAGTACCCTAATGCTTAACTGCGTGCATGAGGCGCCGGCACGATCACTTAAATTTTTTTTCCTTATAAAAGTGGAAACAACTTACAATACTCCTTAAATTGTGGTCATATAAAAGTAAGACATTATTCGAAACTATTTTAAATATTTCTTTTATTTGTGTACATTCACAATTAAAACAAAACATTGTGCTTTTGTAAAATAAAGGAAACAAACAGGATGCCGCTTTCTCAAGAGCACATCACAAAAATGAACTGAAATTCTGTATATAGGCTGCTACTTATTGCACAGTTTTTTTTATTTCATTTTGTTAGTTTATTAATTATTTATAAAAATATATTTCGCATATAGGCCTATTTATTTCTTTTATATATGGCTTTATTATGTTTTTCTCCATTCGCAGAAGCGCTGCAGGTGCATGACTTGACCATGTGAATCCTCACATTCTGTTGTTTATGCTGCTTTTTGTGTGGATAAAATTAATCCCTAGAAAACAAATTTAGGTATTTTTAATGGGTCACAGCCACGTATCAATTTAAATTGAATTTAATTGTAATTTAACATAATCTTTTCGGTTAATGGTTAATAATGGCTTAATGACCATCAGTTGTCGGTTGGGAGAAATAAAATAACTGAAATAAAAATTTAAATTTCCAATACAGTCTATTAAAAGTTAATCAGAAAAATAATAATACAACATGTTTATTAATATTGCTTGATGGTCAAGTATCTAAATAGTCTATAAAAAAAAATGACACTTGTTAATTAAAATAATTTTATGTAGGCCTATTGTCACAGTGTGGTGCAGGAGAAACGCATGAATACGAAGAGAATAACGATAAACAGTCTTTAATAATCCACATAATCCATACCATGTAGACAGGGTTCACACACACAGCTAACATAGACGAGACCGGACAAAGAAACCCTGAACTGAATACAACTTATATGGGGAACGTAAATGAGGATAATTGACAAGACACACCTGAACATAATGACACAATCGAGGGGAGACAGAAACTAGGTCAGAAAACACAAGGGATGAAATGAAAACAAACAGAAAAGTACATGAAGTGTTACAGTTCGCCCTCCTCCCGGAAGGCGCGACCCCGGGCTGTGGAGAAGGAAGGAGACAGCGGAGGGATGGCAAAAGGTTGGCACAAACAGGCAGGAGGAGGTTCAGGAGGTGGTCGGACGAATGGGAGGAGGATGACCAACAGAGTCCAAGGTGGTGATGACGGAGGAAGGATCCAGAGAGAATACAGGAGGAGCCAGGGTGGACCAGTTGGAGGGAGGAGCCAGGGAGGAGATAGAAGGGACCTGGAGCAGGAGGAGCCAGGTGGGACCCAGGCCGCAGCCATGATGGTGACCCACGGTGGAGCCAACGGAGGTAGGGCTGACGACTCCAGGGGGCCGACTGACGGCGACGGATCAGGTGGTGGTGCAGCCCGAGGTGGAGATTGAGAGCCGATGAGCCAGGGCGACACCGAGGATCCGGAGGGCCAAGACAGAGCAGTGGAACGACTGAGGACCAAGGTGGAGCCGGAGAGAAGGAGGAGCCTGACAGAGCCAGAGGGACGGAGGGACGAGGCACAGCCGGAGGAGTGGAGTCCCAAGGTGGCAGATGGTGGACTGACGGACCACGGCGGAGAGGAGGGAGCTAGGATTCATGGTGGAGCCACTGTTCATAAGATGGTGGGAGAAGAGTGGGCATGTCCGCATATAAATTCAAAACAGAGTAAATTAGATCCACAGAGTTCAACAGCAGCTCTCCCTCAGTGGTGGGGCAGTGAACAGGGCTTTCCTCCAAGCCCTCATGCTCCTTTGCATCATCCACCGTCGTGTGCTCAGTTGCCAGCTCTCGCACCTGGTCTGATGTCACAGGCTCGGGCTCTGGGGCGATCGTCAGCTCTGTCGCTCTCTCAGGTGATGGCTCCTTAGTCACATCGGGCTCTGGCTCTCAATCAGGGGTGGGCTTAGGTTTAGGCTCAGTGCTGTGGGGTGATGGTGGGCTGGGCTCTGGGTCAGAAGTGGGGCTGGTGTCGTCGTCCGCTATGTCCACAGTGAGTGGCGATTTACAGGACACCAGCACCCACTCGATGAAGGCAGCGAGGCTCTCTCGAGGACCCTCCCCGGACAACTGTGCTCGTGTGGCGGCGTTTAGTCCAGCTTCACAGAACGAGCAGAGGCAGCTGTCTGGATAGTGTGTGTAGTTCACCAGAAACACAAAGTCCTCTGTGTGGTACTCGAAAGAGCAATCCCTTTGCTCCAGCAGGAGGACGAGGACGGCCGGGTCATTCATAACAAAAAGGGAAAAATTTTCAAAACAGAAAATAAAACACGAGGGGAAGACACCGCTTTAGTGTATAGGGTCCGTTCTTCTGTCATAGTGTGGTGCAGGAGAAACACACGAATGCGAAGAGAATAACGATAAACAGTCTTTAATAATCCACATAAGGGTAATCCATACCAGGTAGACAGGGTTCACACACACAGCTAACGTACATGAGACCGGACAAAGAAGAACACGATCAGTCAGAGAACACGAGGGATGAAATGAAAACAAACACAAAAGTCCATGAGGTGTTACACTTATACAATTTAATAATAGGCTATATAATAAAATTTTGTTTCAAATGGATGAAGAACAGGCTACAATAGGTGAAATTATGTTAACAGGCTACAATTTGCACAATAGGTGAAATTATGTATGGAAACAGCTCAAGGGCAAAAAATTTTTGCGATACACCAAAACTTATGCGACAATTACTTTTTTTTTTTAGGGATGACGTCATCACGCACGCCATTTTATTGGTAAAAGGCCGGTTGGATGGAAACAGACTGGAGACAGCAAATTTCACAAAGTTTTTTTATGCATATTCTCTCATAACAAAACTGTGCAAAAACTGGATGGAAACTTGTCTATTGTGGCGATACCCTTTCAAAAGGCAATAATATTTACAGTTTGGGTACTTTTGTACTTATAAAGTACTAATAAGGTACTTTAAGGTACTCATATTTCCCATTTAGGGGTAAATAAGGCACAAAGATGTACCTTTTGTGTCTCCAAAGTGTTGTACATGTGCTTTAGAAAACAAAGGAGCATTGAAAAATGAGATAATTGTATTAAAAGGTAATTGTTCCAACATTATTCTTCACACAACTTAACTGTGAAGCTTCGTTCTCATTTTTATTCAATGCCTCATGAAAATCTCTATTGTTCACATAATAACTGGCTGATACAAACCTTTCTAGCTGTTTGATATGTGGATTTGAAATGCATATTTATGTATCAGCTGAAGCTGCTTCTTAATTAAGTCCCAATTTCCTGTATTGCGGCTCTGTTTGATTTTCTGCTGTTCATTAGTATGCCACAGTGAAATTCACATCTACCTTTCAGTAAAGCGGACAATGAGGCAAGGTGTATTAAATGCAAAGTCACTCTCTGATTTCAAGTAGACACGCTGCGTGTCTTCTCTCTAAGGTCTCATGAAAATCATTGCTTTTAAACAACCTCTCTTTATTAGGTGAAACATAACTTTAGGTTTTCCATGCATTCCTGTGTTTCCTCTTGAATATAAAGTGTATCAAAAATGATGCAGAGTCACAACACATCTTATTTTTTGATGCTCAACATATTTGGCACAAACACAAAACATATACATGCAGCTTAAATATAAATATATGAATATGTTAGCATTTGTCATTCCTAGGTTTATGAATACATGCAACTAGATTAGGCCTATAGCAGATAGACATATCAGTCTAAAGTAATCTGACTTAAGTAACTGTATCATTGTCTCCATGTTCATGTCATATTTATGTCACCCTACTCTATCTAATTAAAAAAAAAAAGAAAAAAAAATACTGAAGAACTGTTTTGCTAGGTTTATGGAGAAAATTAATAGGAAACATATGGCCACTGTAAAGTGTGCTGTCACTTTTGCATTCTGTTTTGATGTGTACTTTAAAAAAACACTTTGGTAATGTCTCTTTTGTTCATGTTGCAGGTCCCTACAGAGGAACCGGCTTAGAAAGCTAAATGCTGACATGTTCTTGAAGTATCAGAGCCTTCAGAAGCTGTAAGAGCCTCTCTGCTTCACTATATCTCCTCCTTGTCATTGGACTTTATGGATGTTGTAATGCTATGAATGCCATTTTGGGATTTTCGCAGATGTTCACAAAACGTTGTTTGCTTGTCCTCACTGTGCCATCGTAGTGAGAAGTGAGTGAAATAGAGATGTAGAGTGAGATTAAACAATCCTTGTGGAATAAAACATTCAGTGCTCTCTACAGGAGCTGAGCCAAACACACTCAAGAACTGAAGAACTTGAGCGCGTTCTCTTTTTTTTAACCTGACAAAAATGGCTCAGTGTTTTTCTTTCTCCATCTGTAGAATTTTTCGAGTGTGTTTGCATGTCTTAATCTGACATGCTCGTTTGTTGTGAGTATCTGGTTTCTTGTTCAGGAGTGCCAGCTGACTCAAACAGAATCAGCCCTGTATTTTTGTCCTCGCCCAAACACCATTCTTGATCTAGTGACAAATGGAGGCTTCATTGTTCAAACAAACTTAATCTGAGCAATGACCGAAAAAAAAAAAAAAAAAGAAAAAAAAAAAATGAAATGGGAATAGAGACCACAGTGCATCTTTTTTGGAGCTCAAACTTGTGTAAGCTTTGGATTTTTTAGGTTTAATGACAGAGCTGTTGGATATCAGTATGAACTGGCAGTGAAGTGAGGTTTAGATGAAGTGAGAATGATTAGTCAACAGAAGAGTAAATCTAATAAATCTAACAAATTTTTAACACATAAAATGTGAGTGGTGCCCTTTTTATTTTATTTTTTTTCTCTTTTTCTCTTTCTCTTTCTCTTTCTCTTTTTTTCTTTCTCTTTCTCTTTCTTTCTTTCTTTCTTTCTTTCTTTCTTTCTTTTTTGATGCAGATTTCAGTGCTGTGATGCTGGGTGTTGCTATATTGTTGCTCTAAGTGTTCTAAGTACTTTTTAGTGCATTTTATACAGTTGCAAAGGTATTTGCTTAGTCAAAAACTTGAGCACATCAAGTTTATATGATAGTCTGGTCCCAATAGTCACAAAATATGACACTATTCCCTTTTTCAATATGAGTCTATGGGATTATACACTACTAATCTATGCGATTATATTTTTATAATGTCACAAAAGATTTTTCCCCAAATAAATGATGTTCTTTAAACTTTCTATTTGTCAAAGAATCATATTAGAATGATTTCTTAAATATCATGTGACACTGAAGACTGTAATGGTTGTTGAAAATTCAGCTTTGCCATCACAGGAATAAATTACATTTATTAAAATGTAATTATTAAAATTGAAATGTAATTTATTATGATTAAAATAATATTTAACAATATTATGGTTTTTACTGCATTTTTTACTTTTAAATTTTTTAATAAATAAATAACCTAACTTTTTCATTTCTAAAGGCCCATTTCTGGCTTGTATGAAAAGCAAGAGCAGCGCTGTGTTTAAGGCACTTCCGTTCCTTGGGAACATAATTAGACAGTAACATTTTGTGTTATTTCTCTCTCTTTTACCGCTTTTTAATGCTTCCTGTAACTTATTTCAGGTATCTCCAGCACAACCGAATTAAAGCAGTGCACCCGCATGCATTCAGAGGCCTTTACAATCTGACGAGACTGTGAGTCAGCAGATATTTCTATTGTCCATTCAAATACGGTGAAATTTTAATATGCCTCATTTGCTGAAAGTGATGAATGGGCTTGCAGTGAATGATAGATGTTTTAGTTTGCTTATTTGCTTTTTTCTATGGGCAGAATGCTTTTTAAATGCTTTTGGCTAATCTCAGACAGCTGTAATGTCTTATTTTCTCAGGTATCTCAGTTATAATCGAATCACCACGCTACTTCCCGATGTGTTCCAGGATTTGCACAAACTAGAATGGCTGTAAGTGTTTTTTGTCATTCTCCATTTGCTTTATAAATGTCAGCTAAATGAAGATGGATTTTCTCATTCAGTGCTTTCTTGCAGATAACTGCACTGGCACGTGTCAATACAATTTCTCTAATGCTGAGTACTGGCCATATAGACTGTACAAAACTGATGATATTTCTTTGTGATATCAGGAGTGATTTCTTTAGCAGCATTCATTAGCTGTCATTGAAGATCTGCTATAAAGAAACACAAGTGATTGAACTTCCATCATACATCTAATTGAATGCCATTGAATTATGATTCATAAACCTTATGCATTAATTAGTGTCCCTTGAACAAATATTTGACAAAGCACTTCAGTTTGCGAAGCTTCAGTGTTGTTAATGAGCTTCTCCTTTTTTTTTTTTTTTGTCCTGAAGGATTCTGGAGAACAACAATATTCATCACATCTCTTCTTTGACCTTCTCTGGTTTGCGCTCCCTTGTGCTTCTGTGAGTTTCAGCCTGTTGCTATTTTGGTGACTTATCTTCCATCTTTCAAATGTAAATCTTACATTTTAACAAATGCATAGGTGCTGTTCTTTAACATTTTTGTATTTTTATTTATTTATTTATTTTGTTTTTCAAAAATGTACTGCACTGCTGCTTTTTCTTATAAAGCTTTTGTTTGTGTGTGTTTCAGGGTGTTGTTGAACAATGCTCTCACAAAGTTTGATGACATTTGCCTGGAGATGCCACGATTAAATTGGCTGTAAGTTTGAATACAACATTGTCATGATAAAAACACTTATTATTTATTTACATAGTTATTATTTTATTTCCATGGCTGGAGATTTTAGAAAGCGCTTTAATGTATTCACTAACCAAAAAATCTAAATAAATCTATATTTGCATTTTGCTAGTAAGCTGTTAATCAGTAAGTAGAAGTGATTCGTCTTTTTCTTTTCCAACTACATTTTCAATGCACCCAATTTTTTCTATTTCTGTTTGCAGAGACGTTGAGGGAAATAAGATGGAGACTGTGGGAAATGTGACCTTCAGGTCCTGTAACATGTTAACAGTCCTGTGAGTATTCCCACCATTTCATAACAGCTGCTCAAAACTCTCTTCCTCTTCTTCCCGTCGTGCATTCAAGATTCAGATGACCCTAATGGGCATTGCAAATGTTAGGGTGCAACAGGTCATCAATTTCCATTTGGGTAAAAGGCCCTTTCCATTTTACTTTCTTCCAAAACACTAAATAAAATAGAATCAGCAGCATTTAAAATGTCCAATATTTAAAAACAAAACTAAACTAAAAATTGGTACACAAAATGCTTATTCTGAATATGTTCTGAAATAAGTACACAGGGAGCCCTTTACTCCTCTAGCTACCTTTATATTTATATGGTTTTTAAAAACAAACAAACCATTTCTTTTGTTTAATCAACAATCAGTATTCATCTCTTGAAGTCACATAACTTTTTTTTTTACTCATCTGCCATATTTATGATCATCAGTGGGGGAAAGTAATGGCGTAGATCCAACCAAATAAAATATTCACAGACATTTACATATATTTAATCCTCAATCCATCTACATATATTAGGGATATAAAGTATCTGGAGATGAATTATGGATTGAATATATGTAAATGTTAAATGCTAAATGTAAAAATGTTTTCTGAGACCTGGGATGGATTGAATCCAATGCTCAACATTTTTTTCTTGGTTTCTCTGTTCTTTATTACCCACACTGATAGTTAGACATATGCCAGATGAACAGATTTTTTTTTTTTATTAGCATATAATGTATCATATGTAGCAAATTAGCTCAAAAAGGGAATTGTATATAAATAATTACAATTAATTCTGATTAATTACAATTATTTATATCAGCTGACAGTAACAACTGTCGCAGAGTTAAATTGGCATCAGCTGATCTGTTCGTCCAGCGAACATTCAGTGTAAATTCATATCAACTCTAAGAAAGGATATTTCCGTGGCCACAGAAAATATTTTCCTTTTAATGCATTAGAGCATGTAGCAAGGGTCAAAATCGTAAAGGGACATTAATATGCAAGGCAGAATCAGAAACTCATGTAATTTGTGCACAAGAGTTTTATTAACTTAACGCTAACACATAACTAATCTAAACAAACAACGAATAACATACATTCACGCATACATACAAAGTGGAGCTAAAGTGGATGAATGAAGCCATTAGAGAAAACAGAGAATGCAGTTATGGAAAGAGTCAGTTAACCACCTGAGTAAAACCATCAGCGCCGTTTATAACGGGGTCTATAACTTATACTAAACCTCTGTTTCGTTTAGTTAAATATACTATACTTGCACTGCCTTGATTTTGACGAATGTCCAGAATGCAGTCTCGGATGAAAGTCTTGATGGTTTCCAGGTTTTGGACTTGCAATCACGTTCTTCCTGGTTTGAAGAGTGATGAATTCCAAAGATGTTTTGACTCAGTGGTGATTGGGAGTTTCTTCCCAGGTAAAAAGTGAAGAAGAGTTAAGAGACATCTGCTAAGATCCAAGAATCTTTGTTTGAATGGAAAGACAAGGCCGTAAAGCCTGGCACAAAAACTTAATGGTCCAGAAGAGTTCTAGCTCACATCTTCCTCATCCTCTTAGGATGTAACAGAACCGGAGACTGGGTCTTTGTGGTCAAGAGTCATCTCCCAGGCTGGGGAGATCACTCACGGAGCTATGTTGGGGGCCCTCCGGGCGCGCCCAGCAATCAGAAGATAGCAGAAGAGCTTTTTGCAGAAGAAGTTTTTGCAGAAGAGGTTTTTTTTTTTTTTTTTTAGAAGAGAGCTGAACCTGTGTGTGTGAGAGCTTTATCTGGTATAGAGGTCACACCTCTGGGGAGTCAAAGAGCCAATGGACTCCAGTCTCTTTGGAGGGAAGGTTTTACGACTCTTTGTCTCTGAGCATGGTAATTTGCATGGGGTTGGATTGGAAGTTCATATACAAACTATTAAAGATTCTTAGAACACTTCTATGTTGCATAGGTAGCAACATATAATATACACTCTCAATTAGATCATCCGAAGACGAATTGATAGAGATCAAACATGATATAAGTGAGGTAATATTAACTAGTGATCTATCATAAGCATGCATAAACAGGATACAGTACAAAAGACAATATACAAGAACAGTAACACTATACACAATGACCTGAGGATATGTGTGTTCATTCAAAGAAAGGTTTTTCAATGAATTAATTAGAGAAGAGTCCATTTTTATGTGCATTACATGTCTTTCCTATGGAAAGTGTAGTGAGAGAGAGAGCTCTCTACATGCCATTAGGTCGTAAAGCTTATCTGGCCTGACAAAAGTCTCCTGGTTGCAATGGTAGCCAGGGGCCTGGACTTCATTCACAGACATACAGGCACCGAGTCTGGTGTTGAGTGAGGGGTCCGTGACTGTTTTAATCTAAATCTAATCTATTTGTTAAATCAGTGTTAGAACAAATGTGTGTCTGATTGGTCCAAATGCTACACATAATATAAAATAAATCATAATGTAATTATATTTTCACATACTCATACTTAAAGGAGGCTTTTAGTCCAGTTGTACCCCACTCTTAATATGCATAGTTGAGGTCCTTCTTGCCAAAAACACCAAAAATTAGGTCAAACATATTTTTAGGGAAAGCATTTTCCTCTCCCCAGCTCTCACGTTTCATTTTTAATCAATGTTCTGAAGATATCTGAGTAAAAGACTTATCTGCTTTTGTTCATTTTGAAACTTAATTCAAGGAACATGGAAACATTTACATATTAAGCAGAATAGCAATGTGTTTGGACTTCAATTATGAATATAATGCTATTCTAATTATTGTAATTTCACTGATTATATGCAAGAGTTATTAGAGGTCAGATTCCATTTACCTTCTAAATTGGGTTTTGTTTTTGTACTCATCACTACTGACACTGTTGTGTACAACTACATAATTCCATAAGTGTAAAATACTTGAGTAATTTTACCTGAATACTGTACTTAAGTATTATTTAAACTGACTTCTTTTACTTGATTACATTTCTGAAGAAAAAAAACATACTCGTTACTCCATGAAAAGTTCTCATTACATTTTTACATTTAATTTTCTTCCATCTTGCACACATAAAAAAATGGTAAACAGAAGCTCAGATGCATGTGCTTGTCGTGCGAGAACTAATGATGTTTGTGTCTGCATGCGCAAGATTCTCCTCTCTTGTTTTTATTTTCTCTAGGTTATTTTATACTAAAGTACTATTTGAAGTTGTGCTTTTCTACTTGTACTCATTTAAATATAATTTATTTTCACTTGTAAATGTAAAAGTAAATGTGAATGTTCTGATAAATGTGAATGTTTTTTGTTTGGTTTTTTTTGCAGGGTCCTCCAGCGTAACCACATTAGTTACATCCACGAGAAGGCTTTCTCTCTGCTTCGTAAACTAGGCGAGCTGTAAGTTCACAGGCATTCCATTCCATTATAAATGTTTGCCAAAATAATCACCACAAAGTGTTCTCTGCAGTTTAGTCGTGACCCATTTCTGTTCTATTTTTGAGAAGCTAAGCAAAAAATAAATAAGTAAATAAAAATAAAAAATAAATAAATCCTCCTTGCATGGATTTCCTTATCAATTTCAAAGTCTGGTTTGGTCTTACTCCCACTCAGCTCGACCAGTTACGGGACATCAGTCATCAAAGAGTTTGGCATCAGACTGCCTTGCTCATCACTTCTGTCAACAGATGCCTATTTGAAAGGCAAAAGGCATGAATATTTTCTCTCCACAGGGATTTGTCCAGTAACAGAATCGAAGCAATCCCCCCTGATCTTTTCGTCAGTCTCGGAGACCTGCTTCAGCTGTGAGTCTTCCATTTAGATGCACATTACAAACAACCCCATACTGCTTCTAATGGCTGTATTGGGTTGGCGTGTGGTGAGCTTCTGCAAAATTGTGATTTTAGTCTAATATGAATTCGTGTTACAGTTCCATTCCAGGTTAAAGGAGTATGGAATAACATTTACCTTGCACTATTAATAATCAAACTACAATACAGATGCACTAATAAGCATTAATTCATTCTTAACTAATGCACAGATGACATTATGAGTTAATGGATGACTCATGAAGAACTAAACCATTCATTAATGATTACTGCATCAGTGACTAATAAAAAGTCAGATTAACAGATTAAGTAATATATGAATTGCCATTAATTAAATGTGTCATCATGTAGCCTATTAATTCCTTAATAACATATGGTATTAACTAATAATGCCAATTAATGTGTTAATTACCACAATGGGTCAAAGCTATGCATTTCAGCTTCCAGTTGTCTGCTTTAATTAATTATTAGCTAATGATTTGCAAAGATATCATTATGTTATGACTTTACTTGTTGAGGCACATGACTATTGGTGATGGCACATTTAATTAATGGCAATTCATATACTTAATCTATTAATCAGATAGACTTTTTATTAGTCGCTGATATAGTAAACATTAATGAATGGTTTAGTTCTTCATGAGTCATTCGTTAACTCATCTGTGCATTGGTTAAGAATGAATTAATGCATATTAGTGCCCCCATATTGTAAAGTGTTAACGTAGTTTTTGTTGTTGTTGTTGTTTGTATGATTGTTTTAACATACTATTTACGAAAGTCAGATGACAATCTAATGCAGTTTACAGTACTGTTCAACTGTTTTTAAAAATTGATATTAATCAGACTTGTCTTGAGTATCAAAGGAGCATATTAGAATGATTTCTAAAGGATAATGTGACAGTGAAAACTGGAATAATGATGCTGAAAATTCAGCTTTTTAAAATGATTTATTATATTTTTTCATCAGTTCAGAAATAATAAATACAATAATACAGTAAAGAAGCATATTTTGTATAGTTTTGTGTTGTCGGCTATTACTAATAAACAACAAATCAGACAGTTTGTCATCAAACACGAAGATACACCTTTAGTTTAACCTGAGAGGTTGACTCAGTGAATGTTTTACACAATATTTCATATTATATTTCACAAAATGTGTTTATTAATTTCTATACAGTCAGTTATGGTCTTATCTAAACATTTTTTATATGCCTTTTCCTACCTTTGCAGACAAAATGCCTCAGCTCTGCACAGATCATACATTATAACGTTGACATTAGAGATATATTTCCAATCAGTTCACTCTTGCCTCCTATTTGTCTGCAGGAATATTTCATATAACCCTATCATGGACCTGCGTGTGGACCACTTTGACAAGCTGCATAAGTTAAAGTCACTGTAAGTCTTTTTATAATTTTCTGAAGCTGAAATAGTGGAATAAGTAAGAAATATGTTTTAAAGATGTTGTTATCCATTTTGTAAACATTCTACAGTGAATATTGTGAATAAACCAAGCCCACACACAAGCCCACTCCCCTTTTTATACCTCTCTGGTTTAAAAAAAAAAAAAAAAGAAGAACACATTCACATGAGACACCACAGAAACAGCTGGCAATTTTAGTAATGTGCTGTTTGTGGGGCCCCTTTCAGCGCAGCACAATGGTCCTAACCATTGTCTTCTCCAGTACTCAACAGAGGAAAAACAGTCTGCTTTTTGGTCATACTTCAAAGACTTCCAGAGAGCATCTTGGGCACAAAACTGCGTATTTATAAGAAAAGGAAAAGGGAAAAGAGGGCTAAAGCATTGTAAAGTGAATACTGAAATGCTAATGATGGTGGTTTTCTAAAGAGCAACCCCTGAGAGAAAGCTTTTTGTGTCATAGGAGCATTGAAGGAATCGAAATTGGGAACATTCACAGAAAGATGTTTGAACCTCTCAAGAACCTGACTCACATGTGAGTACTGCTTTTTGAAAGTTTTGATAAAAAAACGCTTCTGCTTGCTCAATTTCTGAAACTGAATTCAGATCTATATTTTCTGAAGTCGTCACCATTGAGAATGCTCGTTTTTTTTGATGTTGAATAATGAAGTGGTGAGATTGATGTTTGAGATATTCTGCTTGAATTGCCTGACAGCTGAACATCTCTATAATTATTTGTACTTTAAAACATTAAACAAATAACAGCAGACCAAATGCGGACATTTTGTAATGTTTTCTCTGGAAAATCTTCATTAAAAAAAGATAAAAACAAACTCTTTAGTTCTCATCCCAAAATTTGACTATAATATTTTGTATTCTATTAATTATTCATGGCAATCATTTTCCTCCATGACCTGGTATAGGAACTGGGAGTGATTCGCCTGAAAATATGGAGAGAAAAAACAAAACAAAACAAGAGTGTCTGGAATATATATTGGAGTGTTTACAATTCCCTTTTCAATCTTTTCAGATACTTGAAAACCCAATATTGTGTCTTTCTGCTTTGCATATCTTGCGGTATATAATTCAGACTATGAAACATGAGAACACTCGATGAATCTTGCAAGTAATTTACAATGTTTCCTCTCGGATAGAGACTGAGAGTGTGCTTTTTTTGTTGACTGTGAAATTCAACTCAAGACTTCCTTGCTGTTTCTGGAACTATATCAGTTCTGTTCAGTCAGTGTGAATCTCTCCTCTCTCCTTTTGTCTTCCCCTTTATAAACACCTTTCTCTGTAAGAACAGGATGAGTGACACCAAAACACTGTCACAGCAGCTAAGCAGCAGCTCTCATGTGTTCAATTAGGCAGGAAGTTGAAGCAGTGAGACAATAGAAGAGTTTCAAGATTGTTACAGTTTTGTTACTTTAGTAAAGGTTGAAAGATACTAATTAATTAGATGGCTAATTAAATGATAGCTAGATAGACCCATTTACTATTAGAAAATAAGAATGCTTTTATAGATACATGTTGTGTACAATTCAATGATTAATATTTATTTGTCGTGCTAAAGCCAAAATCATTTATTGAAGAAGTATCTAAAATTTTCACCTATTTAAAATATTTACTGTATGTAATAATTTATCTGTATATCTCTTTTACCCAGATATGAGATATTTTCTTTTCACATATATATATATGCACAACACTTCTAATAATAAATATTGATCAGCTTATAGACAACACAATTAAAAATATTCTTGAACATATGAATATTTTATTTGCATTGCAACTAAAGAGATGTGCTGTCAGATGAACTTCGAATAAGAGAAGTCATTTTCACAAATCTATATGCGTAGTTTTATGTGGTAACACTTTACAGTAAGCTTTAATTTGTAAACATTAGCTAACTACATAAGTTAACATGAACTAACAATTAATGCTTCTAGAACATTTATTAATCTTAATATTAATCTCAACATTTATTAATACAAGTCAATGCATTAGCTAATGTTAACGAGTGAGACCTTATTGTAAAGTCACAGTTTATCTCTTACTGTTGAAATTATTATTTAATGTATTGAATTATGGAAATATTCATCATTATTATATTTTTTATCAGATAGCTAAGATTGTCTTTTGTGCATCTTTCTTTCAGCTACTTCAAAAAGTTTCAGTATTGTGGCTATGCGCCTCACGTCCGCAGCTGCAAGCCCAATACTGATGGCATCTCATCTTTCGAGGACCTTTTGGCCAACATCGTGCTGCGTGTCTTTGTCTGGGTGGTCTCGGCAACTACCTGCTTCAGCAACATCTTTGTGATCTGCATGCGATCCTACATTCGCTCTGAAAACAAGCTCCATGCCATGTGCATCATCTCTTTATGCTGTAAGATGATATTTTGCATCTAATGCAGAGGCATTTTAAAGTGTGACTAAGTGTGTCGGAATACATTTCGGAAGCGTTATATGCTGTGTTGAAGATCGCAATGTGCTGCTCATCATCTCCTTGTGGCAAAAACAATTTCACACATAATTAGTCTCATGCAACTTTCTATGCATTCTTTATTGTGGTTTTTTTCTTTACCTCTAGCATTGTTCAAAATATTATTTAGCATGTCATGAATATATTTAAGAATGCTTTGTGTGCATTTAACCGGAAATTCAAGCTTTTTCATTAAGATGAGGAAAAAAAAAATAATCTTTTAAATTGCAGTTATGGAGGCTGTCCTAATTCATTAAGTGGATGGTGCCTTCTAGAGAAAAAGACTGATAGCCTAAAGGCAGCTCATAGCCGGCCAACAGCATTCAGAGCCTGCGTTTACCTGACAGAGTTCCCTCTTGACTGAAGTACTGCCACATTTTTCACATTTTATCGCATGAAATTCACCCATACAGTCTGCTTCCTGTAAACTGACCACCGCTGCACAAAGAAAATGATGTTTCTTTAACACTTTTCCTAATTCAAATTGTACACACTTTAGCCTGCTCCCAAAGGAAACAGCAACCTATGAAATGAAAAGCAGTCCTTTGATTTCTGCTCTTTGATATGGGCTGAATAAGGGGGAAATCAAAGTTGTGCACTGGGCATCTGTATGCTCCAGAGAGCGCTGCCGGGGGCGATTGAGAAGCTCCTTCAGAATACATGGAAATCAATCGCTCATAGTGTCCACTTTGAAGTGTAGATGTCATACTTAGATGTAGCAACATTTACAGTTTGTTTTTACATTTACATTTAAATTCTTTCACTTACTAAAATGAAAAGGTAACCAATTAAATGTTTATGAATAAGAATGAAAAATAGGTGAGGTAAAGTGGGTTATCTTATTTAATTGTTATATAAAATTTTAAGAATATTATAATTATACAATGCATTTCATTAGTGTAAAGCTACTCACACACACATACATTTATACACTTATATCCATTTAATCCCACCGGTCACAATAGTGACTGTAAAGAAAGTTTTCATTTATAAAGCTCTAAAAATATTACTGAATGGTGTTTTAGTGCATTTTCTGCAAATATGGAAAAAATAAAGGGTCACAATGTGTGGTTTCACATGATTAGTGCAAATTGTCACATGACCAGAGCAGTTTATTTCCTGTTTGCACCATGAGATGATGATGGCTGCATCAAAGCTCCAAAACAAAAGACTAGTAAAGTATGTTAACATAAAGATTTTTGGTACACATTATCTTTAAGGTGTTTAGTATTAATATACGTATGAATTCACAATTATTCAGTTTTCTTGAGTGAGGACATAGAATGAGTAAACATGTTGATGGTCACAATTGTGACCGGTGGGATAATAACTATTTTTGTTTTTCATCTTAGTATACTTATTCAGTGTTGGATAAGGGTTTTTATGTATAATAATAACCATAGAATGTGATGAAACAGTTTAATTAAAATGGGTTAATAATTGGGCTGAGATATATTTTGAAGAATTTTGATGACTGCAGAAATCATTTAATTTCAGTATACACATTATCCCACCAGTCACAATTGTGACCAACCATAAAACACACACTTTTCAATAAAAATTAAAAAAAAAAAAAAAAAAAAAAAATTATTGATTATTTCAAGGGGTTACTAATGACACAACATTTTGATATTTTCATGTCTGAGAAACTATTTAAATGGGTTAATGTTGAAATATTATAATATTGCGAAATATTATTGCAACTTAAAACAACTGTTTTCTATTTTTATATATTTGAAAACTTTTATTCCTGTGACCCTGGACCACAAAACCAGTCTTAAGTCGCTGGGGTATATTTGTAGCAATAGCCAAAAATTATTGATTTTTCTTTTATGCCAAAAATCATAAGGACATTAAGTAAAGATCATGTTCCATGAAGATATTTTGTAAATTTCCTACTATAAATACATCAAAACTTCATTTTGATTAGTAATTTGCATTGCTAAGAACTTCATTTGTTCAACTTTAAAGACGGTTTTCTCAATATTTTGATTTATTTTGCACCCTCAGATTCCAGATTTTCAAATAATTGTATCTCGGCCGAATATTATCCTATCATAAAAAACCATACATCAATGGAAAGCTTATTTATTCAGCTTTCAGATGATGTATAAATATCAATTTTGAAAAATTGACCCTTATGACTGGTTTTGTGGTCCAGGGTCACATATATGTTCTTTATAGCACGTCTATAATTTTTTGCTATTACATTAAATGGGTTTATTAAAACATTTTCTTAGGAAACTTCAATATAACTCACCCCACTGAGCTGTTCCTGTAAATTGTGTATTTGTAACACTTTGGACATCATTATGACCCACCATCTTCCTCAGGCATGGTCAGCTCATGCTGAGTCTTATGCCATGTGTTAAATGCTCCACAATTACCCAGCAGTTGATCGTGCCTAAATTGCTCAGTATTGTTGTCTGTGGCTGTGTCAGTCATGGGTAAAGTTTCTGGGTTAAAAGTCTATGGGTGAGAAATGCTCTCAATTTTAGGGCACCTGGAGGAGGGAAATGGGTCAGACGTGGAAAGTGGCAGATGGGCTTTTTGATTTTTAGCCTGCTGTCAGTTCATCAAGAGTTTTTATCATACAGTTTGCTTAGTTGAAGCAAACTGTGCTGCAAAAATACTTAAATAAGGCTGAAAAAATATTTTAATAGTTTTCTACTTTTTGTAAGTTCTAACAACTTCAGGAACACAAGTAATATATCTAAAAAAAAATAATGTACAATCAGTATACTCTCATTTATCACGCTGAACCTACAAGCACGGCAGTTAGAGTAAAGGTCTTTGCACACTGAGTCTCAAATTATCTAAAATTTCATTTTATTAAATTAAAATGAAAAAACACTTACGAAAATATCAGAGGAAGGACTTTAAGTTAGGGCTGAAAATATGGTTAATTTTAAGAAATTATACAGTGTAAGAGATCTTCTATAGTAATTCAACTAAACTCAAACTTAGTTCTGTTTTTACAGTGTATTGACTACATAAAAACAGTGCTATCTATTTAAAGCTATATTTAAAATAACTATCACATATTTATCACGTAACTTATAAAAATGATGTGCTAAACTAATCTACATTTGTCCAGCTTACGAGCTCTTTCTCTGCTAAACAGGTGCAGATGGTCTGATGGGTGTCTACCTCTTCATGATAGGCGCGTATGACCTGAAGTTTCGGGGCGAGTATAATCGTCACGCTCAGGCCTGGATGGATAGTGTACCTTGTCAGGTGATTGGATCTCTAGCCATGCTCTCAACCGAGGTGTCAGTTCTGCTCCTCACCTACCTCACCCTGGAGAAATACATCTGCATCGTCTACCCATTCCGATACCTGACCCCCGGCCGCAGACGCACTGTTACCATTTTGGTGGTCATCTGGATCTTGGGCTTTTTTATTGCTTTCTTGCCTCTCGTCTGTAAAGGGGTTTTCAGAAACTTCTATGGAACCAATGGCGTATGTTTCCCTTTGCATTCTGAGCAGCCAGAGACTCTCGGAGCTCAAATCTACTCCATTGTGATCTTTCTGGGTATGTGAGAATCCTTTAATTGTGTTCAAAAAATGTTCTATTAGATGATAGCGCACAACAGTTGGGTTCTGGCCTTAAAAATCCCAGTCATTTTCTCTAGAGAGAAATATATTTTTAATGATTCTGTGTAAATCATTTATGACAGACCTACCATAAGCTCTGAGGTAATGGTATATGCTTTTATTGAAGGCACCAGTCAGAATCATTTTAACATTTCAAAACCATTCTCATAAACCCTCAATTGTCTTTTATGTTATAGTCTGATATATGAATATTTTGAAATAAATACATTTTTTATGGAAAAAATGTATTCTTATGCTCACCAAGGCTGCATTTGCTGGGAGGGAGGGGCAGTAAAAACAGTAATATTGTGAAATATTATTACAGTTTACTACAAGTATATATATAAATGTTAAATCTATTAAATATATATTAAAATGTGATTTAAGGATGGCAAAGCTGAATTTTTCAGCAGCCATTACTCCAGTCTTCAGTGTTACATGATCTTTCAGAAATCTAAATTCTAATATTCTGATTTAGTGCTCAAGAAACATTTTGTATTATTATCAATGATGAAAACAGTTATGCTGCTTATTTTTTATACATTTTTTCAGGATTATTTGATGAATAGAAAGTTGAATAGATCAGAAAAGAAAAAAAACCTATAATTTATGTACCTTTTATCTAATATGAATTTCTTTCAGTAATGTTGCCATTCATCTCAGAGCTGATTGGTTTGGTTTATGTATGTTTTGATTCCCTTTGGACAAAAATCAATTGAAAAAACACACAAAGACAGCTGAAAAAGTGGTTGGTCAATGTGGCACTCAGTTAAAGCTTTTTAAGACATTTGGGACATCATAATTCTCCCTTCAAACGTTTACTTTTTGTTTGCTAGCTTTCCTGTCCTTACAGCATTAAGAGTTATTTTGGACTCTTTTGTTCCTGGTCAAGATATTGCTCTCTCTGTGAGTGCTCAATTTATTTGTGTGATAGAGGTTACATCCAGAGGTCTAAGTTTAGATTGGAAAAGAGGACTAAGGGCACTGACATTATTAAGAGCACTGAGAAAATGTGGTAGTTTCCAGCGAGACCAATCATCTCAACAATAACTTAATCTTTCTTGACCTGAAAGGTGTTTAAAGTGTACTGTTGTGCTTATGTTTTGTATTGAGGTCATCTTTCACATTGATGAATGCTTTTCGCTGTTATACATCATGTCAAAAACATATCCTGTTTCCAAATAGGTCTCAATTTGGTGGCTTTTCTCATCATCGTACTGTCGTATGGAAGCATGTTTTACAATATCCAGAGAACAGGAACGCAGACGACCAAATACAGCAACCACATTAAGAAAGAGCTGACCATTGCCAAACGCTTCTTCTCCATTGTCATCACTGATTCGCTCTGCTGGATTCCCATTTTCATACTCAAGATCCTTTCGCTGATGGAGGTCGAAATCCCTGGTAAGTCCATCACGGGCCATTTAAAGTCTTCAGAGCCATCGGTTTCTTTAAGGATGAGTCTGATATTGAGCTGAAGCAGTTTTTTATCAGCTACAGTAATTCATCATTCTCTTTTTCTTCAGTGTCTGGAAGTAGTGAAATGGTTAAAGGCATCTAAATGTGAATACAATATGAAGAACATGCAAAAGTTTTACTTCTCCTCAGGAATTATAACTAGAAAAAGGAAAATTCTCTCATTATCCGCTGTACAGTCAGTACTCTTCCTCGTGTTGTTACAGACCTGTATGCATTTCTTTCTTCAGTGGAACACAAAAAGAGACGTTTTGAGTAATGTACCGATCATTTGTTTGCATATAATTGCAATGAATGAGGGCTAGAGCTTTTAAGCTTCAAAAATGGCACAAAAGCACCATAAAACTGCAGTTCTTATGGCTACATTCCAAGTCATCCGAAGTTATGACTTACAGCTTTGCACAAGAAACTCCAAAAGTTGTCATTTATTAATGATCTTTCCCTCCAGTGAGCAGCTACCTGCTGAAACTGGATCGAGTCAGATTTTGCAAACTGATTCATTGAACAAATTTGACTTGGCTTTAGAAGACCAGACCTAGATTTTAGTGCACGTCATGTGGGCTACTTTTATGGAGCTTTTCATTCAAAAAAATCACCTTTTGTGTGTCACTAAAGAAAGTCATACAGGTTTTGAACAACATGAGTGTAAACAAAGACAGAATTGTATTTATGGGAAGAGCTGTGCTTCCAAAGTATTTTCAAAAACATTGGCTCTTTTTCACTAAAAATTGCAGGGAATTGTTTCATACTTTTGTATATTTAGAATAGGTTTTTGGGATATGAATCATGATTTGTTTGTGAAAACATTCATACACAGATTTCACACACAAATCCATGTCTGCTCGTGCTGAGTGAATGAGACCCATTGAATGCTCTTTCCGTCCGCATAATATTCAACAATGGCTGGGCAAATGACACTGTGCTCCATTATGATTGCTGAACCCAAGCTATATTTTTCTAGGACACTGAAAGATTGTATTTTTTGTTCCCATCCTCTATTTGAAAGATGATAGTTCTGGAGATAATTAATGGGCAGTTGAGAAGTGGACTGCCTTGTCCAAAATGATTTTTCAAAGAAAAGCAATCAGCAAAAAATGATATGGGATATCAACTCTCAATGCATAATTTTCTTCCCATTACTCTTCTCTGCAGGAACCATCAGCTCATGGGTCGTCATCTTCATTCTGCCCATCAACAGCGCTCTCAACCCCATCTTGTACACGCTGACCACGCGGCCCTTCAAAGAGACACTGCTGCAGGTGTGGTCCAACTACAGGCAGCGGAGACCCCTCCTCAGCAGCCACCCGACTCATCTGCCTTCCTTTACATGGCAGGAAATGTGGCCTCTGCAAGAAAACAGCCAAACCCTCTGCACACCGGACTACCTGGCGCATCCGTCTGAAATGTCTTAACACCACCCAGTTGCTGCCCGTGGAGGGGTCGAACGGGACATGAGGGGGTCTGATGGAGTCCTGCCATCAGCATCACCTCATGCCTCACAGCCATGGACTCATTCTGAAAGGACATACATATTTTTTTGTATGTTTGTGGATGTTTACATGCATGTCCTCGCTCAGAGCAGGGATAATAATGATGCACCGCATATAAGGACTGTTTGCCATCATGAGCGTGTGTTTGTTAGGGAGGATTTCAGGAGAATGGCACAAAAAAAAACAAAAAAACAAAGACACAGAGCCAGATGTTTGCAAGCCCTGCTGAAAAGACCTGCTGGTTTATGCTGATTAGTGCTGGTCTATGTGGTTTACCAAGGGAAAGCTGTTGGTTAAGAGAATTGTCAAAAAAAAAAATTACAGTTCTGTCATCATTTCGTTCCACCCTCATGTCGTTTCAAACTCATGAGCAGAATACAAAATTATTTTATTTTAACAATTTTTCTGCTGTTTTTGTCCATTCAATGAAAGTCAATGGAGGGCAAAACGGAGTTATTATACTTAACTTAAAATTAAAGCCATTTTGTTACTTGAAATAAAATAAATGTTAACTGAATTACATAGAAAAAACTTTAGTATCCATTTTCACATTTTCATTTACTTTGATAAACTTGATATACTAAAATAACTAAAACTGAAATAAATTTAATGAAAATTATATAGATGTGTTCAAAAAACGGAAACTAATATAATGACTAAAACTCAATAAAATTACTAAAATTGTAACAAATTAAAATCTAATTCACAGTATGAATACTATATCCATAACTCATATTTAAAAATAATGTATAAATTATAATTTCACATTCACATACCAAAAAAATAATTAAATACAATAAATGAATAAAACAAAAATAACAAAAAATGACAAAATGACAAAAACTCAATAAAATTACTAAAATTGTAACACATTAAAAGCTAATTCAAAATATTAATAACATAATATAATATTATATATATATATATATATATATATATATATATATATATAATATAATATAATATATATATATAAATTTTTACATACACATACCAAAATAAATAAATAAAATAAAAATAATTAATCAACTAATATACTAATAATATACTAGTATCTGAAAGAAAAAAAAAAAGCTTTAAGCTCAAAATAGGATACAGGTAGTGTCATGGATAGAACCTCTGGATCGTTTCTACATGAGAGTGAGTAAATGATGACAGAATCTTCATTTTTAAGAAGCCTGGTAGAAGAATCAGCACACCAGCATCCAAAAGACAACATACAATTTGCTAGTGGCCAGCAAAGCTGATCTTTTCAACAGGGACATAACAGCACAATTCATTCGATTGTATTGATAAGTCATTGATAAAGCTTAATCGGTTTATTTACAAGTGACTCATCCACAGGGTCTAAAATGACAGAGAAAATATAGATATGGTTGAATAATAAAAGTGTTTACTTAGTGTTTTACCATCAGTCAGTGTTACACATTAGACTTTTTGCCCCTTATTTGTTGTATTGATTGACATCTTGTCTTTTCAGTGTTAGTACTGGTGTGCAGCTATTCAGTGTTTAAGATGTGTTTTTTGTCCAAATGAAAATGTGGTTAGCATGTTAATACCTGCTGCTTTTTGTACAAAATGTACATATATATTGTATAGAATTATTTTTATCTAGCCAAACTGGTTCAAGCATCATTCAGGGTTTTAAAAGATGTTGTAGGAGCTCTTCAGTTTCCATGAGAAATATCAGTCCTTATACTGTAAGATGTGAAGGCAGAAGGGTGGCCGTTGTTTTAATTAGAGATATCTGTCAGTCATTTAATTGTCTTTCTCTTTAAAATCCAGAGGAGAAACAAAGTGAAAATGTCCTCTCAAGTGTTGCCTTGTTTTTATTATTGTATCATCAGAAGGACTATGTTTAGTGTGCAGTTTTATGGAAATAACTCCGTGTACAAATAGAAACCCATGCATAATTTTTCATCCTTATTTGAATATTTTTTATCTGAAACTGTCTGCCTGCACTCACAATGATATCTTCATTCAGAGAGTAATATATAAAGATACAGTGGGATGAATCTAGCACATGTCAGTGAACATGAGCTTATTCAGTCTATATTTAACCCTCAACAACACAATAATATATCTGAAATTAAAGGTCCTGAATATGGTTTTATTTTCATGAAACTATATATATATATATATATATATATATATATATATATATTTTTTTTTATTATTATTTATTTATTTATTTTTTTCATGAAATTATATATATATATATATATATATACATACATACATACATACATACATACATATATACATATATAATTTCATGAAAATTAAGCCATTTGCCATATTTAGGACCTTTAAAATGTTTTGTACTATGACTGTTATTTTTATGACATTTTCTACCCCAGTTCTTATAACTGTAATGTCACTCAGAGCACTGTAATTTGGAATAAAATGTAAATGAAATAGTACATGACAGTAATTAATCCGTTTAATTGCACAGATTCACACAATATCAAAGTAGTGAGATATTTATAACCTTGAGAATTATGTAAAAAAAAATGCATTTACTAAATTATTAAAAATTATAAAGTTTGAAGTTTGGTATATTATCCGTAATTTAGAGAAACATTGTTTTATTGCCATGCAAACAATGTCATAATGTAAAAAAAAAAAAAAAAAAAAGGTCTGTTTATGGTCTTAAAATATGCTTATCTTCATTCAATATTATATTAGAATATATTACTTTTTTATTTTGGGGTAAAATATGACCTGACATGTTTTTGTGAGATTCGCCCAGCTACAAAGACCACTTAATTGATATAATGCCCTCTGAACAGGCACAAGGCTTTCATGTCGGTTGGACCCATTTATAAAGAGCTGTCAACTAATTATTAATAAAACACCATTAGTGACACTCTCACAGCACTCCTCTCTTACCTGTGGAAGGTTATCATTTACAGCTGTGATCATTTAAAAAAATAAATAAATAATTGTTTTCTGACACTAAGTCATCGAAAGAAGAGGATATTTTCATGTTTCCCTCAAGAAAATGCTGTTTTTGTGACACGTCATTCTCAGAGATGACCTTTAATTTTATGAATGTAAAGATGAAAAATAAAACAACTAATTTTTCAAAAAAATATTTTTGGTATTTTGAATGCAGTTTGGTAGTTTGAATGCAATGCTTTCACAGCTCACTATTTCAGAAAATGTTTGTCAGTAAAGGTGTTGATATATTGCTTCACATCAAACACACCTGTGTCACTAAATTTAGATGAAGTTCCCAAAAGATTCACATTTGGGAGAATGTTCTGTGCTATAGGTGTGAAGACGTATGATGTTATAAGGATGCGATATCTCTGTTTTCAATATGTTAATATATTTCTCCTACATGCATTCTGTGCTATTCACTGATCATAAGTGTTTTTCGTTTCTCGTAATTAAAATTCACAAATGCCCCATAAGCAGCCACACATCACCAATAGCCCCTATTAATCAATTTTCTTAATAACTTTTCCCTAATTATTTGTATCTTATGGGACTGATGCTGTGATGATATGGGTTATCATGTTTTATCACCACGTAGAATTTAATTTTCTTCTATGAGGTGGAAAAGAGTAAAGTGAGCAATTACATTAAACACAGACTGTTGCAAAAAAATATAACGGTCATTTTCACAAACACTTAAAATAGCTACGGTTCATTAAAAAGCCCTAAGTTAAGTCCAGAAAGTCATCTCAGACACATGCCTGGTTTGGCAGACCCAAACATGTCTGACTGAAAATCCAAGCCAGAACAAACCAGATGGACACGCTGAAACAGAAAAAAAAAGAAAGAAAAAAACACCTCTGGTGTGACTTTAAATGCAGACCTTGAGCCAAAAACTCTTTACCAAACACCAATGACTTGTACATACACTATATGGACAAACGTATTGGGACACCCCCTTCTTTAGAACAGAAAAAGGCACTTCCAAAACTGTGGCAACAAAGATGGAAATATAATACATTTATTTAAAAATTGTATTTCCATCTCTGTTGCAACAGTTTTGGAAGTGTCTAAAATAACTGTACCCATATGTACAAGTCATTGGTGTTTGGTGATGAGTTTTTGGATCAAGGTCTGCATTTAAAGTCACACCAGAGGTGTTCAGCTTGAATTAGGACTTGGCTTTCTGCAGACCAGTCAAGTTCTTCCACACTGACTAAATCAATCATTTCTTTTTGAATCTTGCCTTATACACAGAGGCATTGCCATGTTAGAATAGAAAAGGATCCTGTCCAAACTGTTGCTTTAAAATTAAAAGCACACAATTCCCTAGAATATCATTATATGCTTAAACATTAAGATTTGTACTCATGGAAATTACTAAAGTAGTCAAACCTGTTCGTTAGAAGGGGGTGACCCAATACTTTTGGCAATATAGTGTATGTTTGTAAAGTTTATATTGTTCAATAAAGTAAAAAAAAACAAAAAAAAAAACAAAACTTTAAACACTTTAAAAAAAAGCTTAAACTTATGCTAGCTAAGGTCTCTGAATTGAGTGCGACCACCTGCAAAACGTCATTCTCCAAAAATGACCCTCTCAGTTCCTCTCTGTTCCTCTCTGTCCCTCTCTGTTCCTCTCAGTTCCTCTCTGTCCCTCTCAGTCCCTCTCTGTCCCTCTCAGTTCCTCTCAGTTCCTCTCTGTTCCTCTCTGTCCCTCTCAGTTCCTCTCTGTTCCTCTCTGTCCCTCTCTGTCCCTCTCAGTCCCTCTTTGTTCCTCTCTGTCCCTCTCAGTTCCTCTCTGTCCCTCTCTGTCCCTCTCAGTTCCTCTCTGTCCCTCTCTGTCCCTCTCTGTTCCTCTCAGTTTCTCTCTGTCCCTCTCAGTTCCTCTCTGTCCCTCTCTGTCCCTCTCAGTTCCTCTCAGTTTCTCTCTGTCCCTCTCTGTTCCTCTCAGTTCCTCTCTGTTCCTCTCTGTTCCTCTCAGTTTCTCTCTGTCCCTCTCTGTCACTCTCAGTTCCTCTCTGTCCCTCTCAGTTCCTCTCAGTTTCTCTCAGTTCCTCTCTGTCCCTCTCTGTCCCTCTCAGTTCCTCTCTGTCCCTCTCTGTCCCTCTCTATTCCTCTCAGTTTCTCTCTGTCCCTCTCTGTCCCTCTCAGTTCCTCTCTGTCCCTCTCTGTCCCTCTCAGTTCCTCTCTGTCCCTCTCAGTTCCTCTCTGTCCCTCTCTGTCCCTCTCAGTTCCTCTCTGCCCCTCTCTGTTCCTCTCTGTTCCTCTCTGTCCCTCTCTGTCCCTCTCAGTTCCTCTCTGTCCCTATCTGTCCCTCTCAGTTCCTCTCTGTCCCTCTCTGTGCCTCTCAGTTCCTCTCTGTTCCTCTCTGTCCCTCTCAGTTCCTCTCTGTCCCTCTCTGTTCCTCTCAGTTCCTATCTGTTCCTCTCTGTCCCTCTCAGTCCCTCTCTGTCCCTCTCAGTTCCTCTCAGTTCCTCTCTGTTCCTCTCTGTCCCTCTCAGTTCCTCTCTGTCCCTCTCTATCCCTCTCAGTCCCTCTCAGTTCCTCTCTGTTCCTCTCTGTCCCTCTCTGTCCCTCTCAGTTCCTCTCTGTCCCTCTCTGTCCCTCTCTGTTCCTCTCAGTTTCTCTCTGTCCCTCTCTGTTCCTCTCTGTTCCTCTCAGTTTCTCTCTGTCCCTCTCTGTCACTCTCAGTTCCTCTCTGTCCCTCTCAGTTCCTCTCTGTTCCTCTCAGTTTCTCTCTGTCCCTCTCTGTCCCTCTCAGTTCCTCTCTGTCCCTCTCAGTTCCTCTCTGTCCCTCTCTGTCCCTCTCAGTTCCTCTCAGTTTCTCTCTGTCCCTCTCTGTTCCTCTCTGTCCCTCTCAGTTCCTCTCTGTCCCTCTCTGTCCCTCTCTGTTCCTCTCTGTCCCTCTCTGTCCCTCTCAGTTCCTCTCTGTCCCTATCTGTCCCTCTCAGTTCCTCTCTGTCCCTCTCTGTCCCTCTCAGTTCCTCTCTGTCCCTCTCAGTTCCTCTCTGTCCCTCTCAGTTCCTCTCTGTCCCTCTCTGTCCCTCTCAGTTCCTCTCTGTCCCTCTCAGTTCCTCTCTGTCCCTCTCAGTTCCTCTCTGTCCCTCTCAGTTCCTCTCTGTTCCTCTCTGTCCCTCTCTGTCCCTCTCAGTTCCTCTCTGTCCCTATCTGTCCCTCTCTGTCCCTCTCTGTCCCTCTCAGTTCCTCTCTGTCCCTCTCAGTTTCTCTCTGTCCCTCTCTGTCCCTCTCAGTTCCTCTCTGTCCCTCTCAGTTCCTCTCTGTCCCTCTCTGTCCCTCTCAGTTTCTCTCTGTCCCTCTCAGTTTCTCTCTGTGCCTCTCTGTTCCTCTCAGTTCCTCTCTGTTCCTCTCTGTCCCTCTCAGTTCCTCTCTGTCCCTCTCAGTTTCTCTCTGTGCTTCTCTGTCCCTCTCTGTGCCTCTCTGTTCCTCTCTGTCCCTCTCTGTCCCTCTCTGTTCCTCTCTGTCCCTCTCTGTTCCTCTCTGTGCCTCTCTGTTCCTCTCAGTTCCTCTCTGTTCCTCTCAGTTCCTCTCTGTCCCTTTCTGTCCCTCTCAGTTTCTCTCTGTGCCTCTCTGTTCCTCTCAGTTCCTCTCTGTTCCTCTCTGTCCCTGTTAGTTGGAATGAGCTGCCAACCTCCCCCCGAACTGTTAAGACCATCACATCCTTTAGATTAAGAAACTGAAGACCTTTTCCACAAGTACAAAATCACCCCACACTATTAACCAATACACTCAATCAATCAATCAATCAATCAATCAATCAATTGTACATTTCTCATCTTCTGTAGCTTGCCTTCTAATTCTATTCTAGCTAATAACCTGCCCATTGTGTACTAATATGAATATTGTTGACTCTTTCACAAGTTTCTCTTTTGTAAGTCACTTTGCATAAATGTAAATGTTTAGCATTTTAACTAATATTTTATTATTGTTATTATTATTATTTTAACCTTTTCATTTATTTTAGTAATTGCCTGTATATGTGTACTCTATCTCTAATCCCAGATTGCAGAGCGTCCCCTACAGCCGAAAGTAAATATTTTCCCGACAGCTAAACTGATGTCAGTTACCTTCGCTATCACGGACACCGGTCAACTCTCAGCCTTATGAGTTTATGATCAGCAGTCATTCGCAGGGGTTTTTTCCGGCGCGTTTTTGTGACGTCATTCTGAGCAGCGCAACACACGCGCTGAGTTTGTTATGACACATGTTTTGTAACACGGTGAACCGGAGTACTATTTGTTTGTCCACACTCAACCTGGAAAACCACGGGAAGCACTTGACCGGAGTCACGGCCGCACATTAAGCTCCATAAATGTTTCCAGCCTGTAGATATTCCCTCCAAGGTACTGTCACACTTTCATTGATGTGTAGCCAGAACGCTAACCAAACGTTGTAAAACTCGTTGTAATTCTACACACCTCAGAGTACATATATATCGTCCTACTAAGTTGTTATTAACCATGTGTACATGGCACGAATTATGCGTGTAACTGTAGGTTTATCCGTCTAGCTAGTAAACAGAGTCCTGCAGCTGTTAAGTCACAGGGAAAACAGGGTAAAGGTCACTCAAATATCGGTCAGTGTATGTGTCCTTGTGTCTGAGAGATGAACACTTACTTAATAACGCGTTCCTGTATTACATATATACATGAAACTGTTTTTTGTAAGCAAACAAATAGTGCTTACAAGTCCGCTTGCTTCTTTTAGAGGAGTACCTTAGTTGGCCTGTTACTTAAGGGAGGATTTTGTAACAGCTTATCCTCTTATATAAAGTTGATCCATTTAGTTTGGACTGGAGCAACTTTACTGATATGCTTACATGCAGAAAAGACAGTATATATAGACAGTGTGTTTGTAATACTAAACTGTTTGTTAATCCGATATGAAGTTAATATGGATGAGAATGATCTTGTTTGTGTTCTGTGTGACCTAATTGTTTTGCCTTTTGTTTGTGTTTTTGCAGCACGGAGGTGTGTAGGTGCGCTGAAGGCGGTTCAAGCGGAGCATGTTGCTCCTCAGGTGTACTCCACACGGAGTTCCTCCTCCACTGGGCCACGAATTACCACACATTACACAGTGTACCCCAGAGATAAGGACCCACGATGGGAAGGTCAGTTCTGTGCTATATTGTTATTTCATCACCTTATCCTCTTTAGAGGTGAGAGCTAACACATTTTGATTGGATAGGACAAAGAGAAATTCAGATTCTGGATTTTATTTACAGCAAAACCTGGTAATTTACCAGAGAATGAGTATGTGTATTTGTGTATATAGTATACAAATAATAAATAATTATCCATGTGTATGTGATATGTAGCATGAGATTATAACTATATTATATTTAATATAATATATGTATTCATAGTAAATATTATAAATGACACTTATATATGTGTATATATATATATATATATATATATATATATATATATATATGTGTGTGTATATATATATATATGGTATTTAATATTAGAAATCACTATATATATATATATATATATATATATATATATATATATATATATATATATATATATATATATATATATATTAGAAATATTTAATTTAATATAGAGATTTAATATTAGAAATCGTTTTATATATATATATATATATATATATAAATGATTTCTAATATTAAATACCATACCACTCCATATCAGATTAACTCCCTCTATTTCCGTTTTCAAGTCTGCTTTAAAGACATACTTATTCTCTCTGTCCTTCAATGTTCCTTTGACCACTGGTTTGATCTTAATTTTTTATTTTTTTTTTAATACTATAAAACTGTTTTTACTATTTTTTTACACTATTGTGTGTGTGTGTGTGTGTGTGTGTGTGTGTTCTGCACGTCTTGTAGTTTTATTTCTGAATTTCACTTAGGTCAACATTGATTGTTTTGAAATGTGCTTTATAAATAAATATTATTTTGCTTTGTAGATATTTTTAATTGACTTGTTTAAAAAAAAAAAAAATATATATATATATATATATATATATATATATATATATATATATATTATGAACTTGTTACTTAATGTTGTACTGTAAAAGATTTGCTTTTCAAGACTTTACTGATCTTCAGTATAACTAAAGGATAGCCTGTCTGACTAAATATAACCTGTCACTGAAAATCATTAGCTTGCTTAGACTGATTTGACTCTCCTTTACATTTAATATGTATAAATTAGCTGCTGTATCTCTACATTAATACTCATTATATTAGCTGAGTTGACATTTCATGAACCTTGCCTTCTAATTGTCATTGTATTTTTAGACAAAACCCAGAATTAGATTTTGCATTTAATGGCACTGGGTGATTTTTGTATCAAAAACAGGCTCATATAATTGTCAGTGACATTGTGATTGTCTGTTTTCATATGTTCAGGGGTGGAAATGGAGCGCTTCGCTGATGAGGCAGACGTTGTCATCGTTGGTGGCGGTCCAGCCGGCCTGTCAGCAGCCATCCGGCTGAAGCAGCTGGCCAATCAGCATGATAAGGAGCTGCGGGTTTGTGTGGTGGAGAAGGCGTCTCAGATCGGAGCTCATACGTTATCTGGAGCCTGTCTAGAGCCCACTGCACTCAGTGAGCTTATTCCAGACTGGAAGGAGAGAGGGGTACAAACAAACACACACATGCATTCTTAAACACAGACTATTGTAAATACTATATTCCCATTTTACATAATAAATAATCAAAAATAGCTGGAAAAAATATGGGAAATATGTTGGCATTCTGATTTACTGTCATGTTATTGATAAGAATTTTCTGATTGTGTTGACATATGAACCAATGATGGCCATGACACTGATGTTGATTCATGTCTAACAGGCTCCACTGAACACTCCAGTTACAGAGGACAAGTTTTCCATTTTGACAGAAAAATACCGCATTCCTGTTCCAATATTACCAGGTAGGTTATTTCTATTGTATAAGGCCCATTTTGGAGAGTTATAGAACTTCACACAATGAGAGTTACATAATGGAAAAAAATGGTCTACTTGTGTCACAGTGTTCTGAATGGTTTTGTAACCTATACAAACATTTAAAGCTTTTTAAGACTGCTTCAGTTATGTGGATGCATTTAAATTCAATTTGTGAACACAGGACTTCCAATGAATAACCATGGAAACTACCTAGTTCGTCTGGGGCATTTTGTACGCTGGCTTGGGGAGCAGGCGGAGGAGCTGGGAGTGGAGCTGTATCCAGGCTACGCAGCAGCTGAGGTCAGAATGCCTTCCTTATCTGAACGCATTCATTAATGATGCAGTTGACCATTATTTTAATTAGACCTTCTTTCTGTACTTGCAATTTGTATTGTGAGCGATGTGCTGTACTTGTTAAAGCTCTGGTTTGGTAACCAAAAGGCTGTAGGTTCAAACCCCACGAGACGATCAGTGCACTATAACCTGGAATTTATTTAACTTCAGGACTGCTGTTTCTGTAGTTAGCATGGTTCCCACGGTCATAGAAGATTTGGAAATAAATTTTCAAAATATTAAAATTGCAATTTTAAAATAGTTAATCACAAATGTCATGCAAATGTGTACAATTTTAAAAGTCAGAAATTTATGTGATGTAAACATTTGTGTAGTTCCTCTTAGATTGCCTTGAAATACACTCTGTGAGTGCATTCTCTATTAAATTATTAAAAAAATATATAGTAATCAAAAACAACTGAAAAATCATGGAATAAAGAAAGTTAATTGGTTAAAAGGCAGGGAAATGCATAACACATTCTGTACGTTGCTGTAGATAAAAGTAAAAAAAAGTCACATGATGAGATATGAAGTTGTAATTTTGAGACTCGAAATTTTCAGTTTGCTATTGTGAGTCACAATTACAAGATAAAAAATTAGTGACATTACTTTTGTAACATTTCTTTTTGTCTTTGTCTTTTTCTCTCTTTCTTCTTTTTTTAAAATTTTTTTTTTATTTTTTTTTTGTACACAGGTGCTGTTTCATGAGGATGGAAGTGTGAAGGGAATTGCAACCAATGATGTTGGCATTGCTAAAGATGGCTCTCCAAAGGTTTTATATGTCAATATACCTTCCAGTGCAGAATATGCAAATGCCCTAAATACACATACACCATTTAAAACACATTTTATGTGATTTATTTTTTATTTTTATATAAGAATAATTATAATCTAAAACCGTCTGCTGAATGTTCACACCAAGGCCAAATGACTTTTGTGAACTACAGCGAAAGATTGCAGTGAGAAAAAATAAAAGGGTAACTGTGGGCAAAGTGATTCTGCTATGCAGATGGCATATTCGTGTGCTATTACAACCACATTTCACGCTCTGTTGAACTCCTCCAGGATGTGTTTGAGAGAGGCATGGAGCTCCACGCTAAGGTCACTTTGTTTGGTGAAGGCTGTCACGGACACTTGGCCAAGCAACTCTACAAGCAGTTCAATCTCAGGGAGGACTGTGAACCGCAGACATACGCTATCGGTCTCAAAGAGGTGCAAAACCTCTATTGCTTTGATGCTTTAAACTTACATTAATATTTCTATGTTCAGTTTGATGTCGCTGTTTCCTTTTAAAGGTAGTTCATTTTCATGTTTGGAGTCGTTGCTTTCATATAAAAGCTTGAAGCAATTTTTTATGAACTGATGAATACAAAACAAAACAAAACAGTGCTTTTTTCTAGCTTTGGGTCATTGATGAGAAGAAGTGGCGCCCAGGACGGGCAGAGCACTCGGTTGGCTGGCCTCTAAACAGGAACACGTACGGAGGCTCCTTCCTGTACCACCTCAATGAGGGAGAACCATTGGTGGCCCTGGGGTTTGTTGTAAGTCATCTTATTCCTGAACCTTTTGGGTGGAACTCTGATTGAAGCGTTTCATTGGATTTGCAAAAGTCCTCTTTGAAGCCTTAATCTTAAAGCAGAATGTTCTGGATTGATGTCTTTGTCAGGATGCTTTGATCTATATAGATATTATTGACCTCGTTCATCATGTTCTTTCATGAGCTAAAACGAGTGTGAAAAGGCTTTCAACTTTTGAAGTTGTTCCTGGTCAGGGTCTGTCATGAGGACATTCGCTTATCCTGCTGATAATGTAGCATATCAAAATTTAAAAATTTTTCCAATCACTTTTTAAAGAGACATTTCACGGAATGCTTGTGATTCATAGAAAATAGTCTCAATTCCAGACGCCTTGAGGAGTTCGGCAGTGATGACGGGCTATTATCCAATGTCGTCATGGCCAAGGATGGCATTTGATTGACAGAACTAAATCAAATCTCATGATTGCTCTGAATTGTTTGTCCCTTAAATACATTTCATTTGTTTGCTGAGCTGTTAGCACAGGCATTGCAGTTTTGAGATACGCTGTCTGAAAATACATTACTGTTCAAAAGTCTGGAGTCAGTAAGATTTTATTTTTTCATTTAAAGAAGTAATACTTTTATTCAGCTAAGATGACAGTAAAACAATTATTGTGTTACACGAGGCTTCTATTTTAAATAATTTTATATTCATCAAAGAATCCTAAAAAAAGGTCTTAAGGTTTCCACAAAAATATTAAGTAGCTCAAATGTTTTCAACATTAATAATAATAAAAAATGTTTCTTGAGCACCAAAACGGCAATATTAGAATGATTTCTGAAGGATCATGTGATACTGAGACTGGAGTAATGGCTGCTGAAAATTCAGCTTTGCCATCATAGGAATAAATTACATTTTAAAATTTATTAAATTGAAAAACATTTTTAAATTGTAATAAAATTTCACAACTATTACTGTATTTTTGGTCAGCATAAGAGAATGACAAACATTAAAAAATGTTCCCAACCTCAGCCATTGGATTAGTAGGGTATTTGGGCCAAATACTATTGTATTATAGTCTTCTCAGCTCATCTTAGCAGGCAACAGTAAGCAAGGAGGGTGGAGCTTTGCAGACAGTCAGTGCAGTTATTCTATTATGGTCATCTGCAGATATGTTTGTGTGTGTCTCCTCAGGTAGGTTTGGACTACACTAATCCCTATCTGAGCCCATTCAGGGAATTCCAGCGTTGGAAACATCACCCCTCTATAATGTCGACCCTGGAGGGTGGCAACAGGATAGCATATGGAGCTAGAGCCCTCAATGAAGGAGGTCTCCAGGCATGTCAGCGAATTGAAATTCTCAATATATATTCTACTGTTTTCTCTTGATGAACTTCTTTCATTTGTGATCTCCCCTCCAGTCGATTCCTAAACTGACGTTCCCAGGTGGCATGCTGATAGGGTGCAGTCCAGGCTTCATGAACGTGCCCAAGATCAAAGGCACGCACACAGCCATGAAGAGTGGCATGCTGGCAGCCGAGAGTGCCTTCAGCAAAATCACAGATGAGAATCTGCAGTCAGAAACAGCAGGTAGCTAACCCAGACATCTTTGCAAATTAGCTGAGGTGTAACTCACAGGGTAATATATTAAAGGTGTCCAGGTATCCTAGACAGAGAATGTTTTTGTGTTCTTTTTCCGCTCTGTTAGGTCTTTATGTTCCTGAATATGAAGAAGCTTTTAAAAAGTCCTGGATCTGGAAGGAGTTGTATTCTGTGAGGAACATCAGACCATCTTTCCATAGCTATTTTGGTCTCTACGGAGGGATGGTGTACACTGGAATATTCTACTGGATTTTGAGAGGAAAAGAACCATGGACTCTAAAGCATAATGGTAAGAACAAAGAAACACGTTATGAAATGTTTGCTTGTTTATAACAAATGCTTTTCATTTAAATCAAACATTGCAAATAGATGCAAATTCTGAGCTATAAAGTCAGTGCAGTGTATTTGTATTTATTTTATTTAATAGATGGTATATATGTATTGAGCACATGAAACGGGTATACTTTGATGAGTTGAATTAATGTCGTATTAATGTCCATTAATGAGTGAATTTTAGACCTTTCTGATGCTTCTATAGATGGAAAATGCTGGGCGAAATCAGTTTCAAATTGAGTTTTTTGGAAGTTCAAGTTTTTATCTGCTGGGAAAAAGGTGTTGTTTGAAAAGTACTATTTACAATTACATATATTAACTCTGAGAAAGAACTAGAAGTGCATGCAATTAGAAATTTGAAATAAAATAAATACTGCCAAATGCTAAGTGAATGAATGTAAATAGTCTTTTCCTTCCAAAAGATTTGAAATGCCCAAGGCAACATGGGTTTTTAGACTATATTATTCATAGTTTGTATTGTTCCTTATCAATTCAAAATCACTTTTTTAGAAAAACAAATCTTACAATATTGTCCGAAACCTTACTTTGTCCAAGGCATTTTAAACATTTGGATGTTTCTAATTCCTATTTAACACAACGTAGTAGCAAGATAACTTGAACACAATTGTATATTCTTTGTTCTCATTTCTGAATTCATTTCAGAGTTTTGTCTCATTTCAGATTCACCTGCTAAATGTAACAAACTAACTGTGGTTAGCCAGAGGGCCCCTTCCTGGCTGAGCAGGCAGTTCTTAGACAGAATTAGCTTCGGTGTGGGCCAGACTGCATGCTAATAGTCAGACATGTTGCTATGCAAGGCTACTACTCAGTACTCTACAGCACTGTTTCAATTCATTTGTATTTTATTTCTAATGGTAAACAAATGAATTTACTGTAGGTCTAGACTCTGCTCAGCTGAAGCCGGCTAAGGACTGTACACCCATCGAGTATCCGAAGCCCGATGGGAAGATCAGCTTTGATCTGTTGTCATCTGTAGCCTTAAGCGGGACCAATCATGAGCATGACCAGCCGCCCCATCTGACGCTGAAAGATGACAGTGTTCCCGTGGCCCAAAACCTTGGGATTTACGACGGCCCTGAGCAGAGGTTCTGTCCTGCTGGTATGTAACTAATGCTCTCAGTGTTTCTGCTGCATTTAGGAATAGACTCAACCTTTTAGTTGCACCTGATAATACAAGATCAACAAGCTTAACATGCTGAGGCTGATGAAACATTTGGTGAACAAGCTGCTAGTGTTTAGAGATTTTGTCCCCGCTGTCCCACAGGTGTATACGAGTATGTTCCTGTGGAGACGGGCGATGGCATGAGATTACAGATCAACGCTCAGAACTGCGTCCACTGTAAGACCTGTGATATCAAAGACCCCAGCCAGAACATCAACTGGGTTGTGCCTGAGGGCAGTGGAGGACCAGCCTACAACGGCATGTGATTTCAGAATTACATATCGTTTTTATTATTGGGCACATCGCACAAGTTCAGAGTCAGTTTACTTAACTTTCAGGGCTAAAGCTTTTAAAGACTTGAGAGTCCTTCTTATGTGCCTAAGGAGCAGAAAGTCCTTCATATCATGTCTGATATGAGCTTGAAGTGTAATTACATAAAGTGGCTTTGCATATTTCAGGTTTGATCAAATTGTAACATTTAAAAGAATTTTATATACAACGTCCGTCAAAGGAATGTGTCAAAAGACAAAGGATCATGTTGGATTAACAACCAGTGGACATTTTAGCTCACCGTGATGCGGTTAACTGTAAACTGACAGTTTTGTATATATTATCAAAGTTGGTAACTGTAACTGGTATAAATAAATTAATTATTCCATTCTGTTGGTATGTTTTATAGAACTACATACACAAAAATCCCTGAAAATATCAATTGTTTTATTTCATACAACTGACAGGACTGAATCTCATTTCATCAAAAGAAAAAAAAAGTTTGCTTTTTTTTTTTTAAGCCACCATTTGATGAACCCAGAAACAAACAATATTATTTGCCTATTCTTTCTTGAACAGTAATCAATACAAGACATCATTAGATCAGCTTACTAAAAATGCACAAACTTTTTTCATTCACTTACAGACAAATCATTTTATAACACAGTAGACAAAATGAAATCTCTTTCCAAATTGGACATTTCATATTTATCCTAAATGAAAGACTCCAAGGCCTTTTTTCCCCAGCGTTAGACTAAAACTCTAAGACACAAGTGCTATGTAAGTGAACATATGCAGGTAGGTCGGTGTGGAGTGAGGTCACTGCAGTTTCTGCTAAGCAAACATTTTGGCATAAATCTTCTTTTCTTTCTCTTTCTCTTCCTTCACTTGCTGCTTCACTTTCAGCATTTCATTTCCAATCGCTGAAATCAGAGAAAGGAAAATGTTAAATTATTCACAAATCATAAAAGATTTTTTTTAAACCAAATTCAGGATTTGTAAAGAGATGTTTAACCTTTGTCATCTGGTGCAATCTCCTGTGCTTTCTTCAGATCAATCTGCAGTTTAAAAACAGAAAAGATGAGTGCACTTAAGAAATAAACTGTCAGCTAAATTGGAGCAATTTTCTTTATGTAAGACTGATTCATTTATACTTTCAACATTGTCTTTTTCTGCATTCAGTAACTGGAGTGATTATCTCTGACAAAAGACCTAGAGAATATGCAGTTTACTAATGAATTAAGCAGTTTTCCTGAATAACAGGTCATGTTAACTAGTTCTAAATGAAACTGTAAAAGATTATTCATAATGCATCCTTTTTTTGAAGCATGAAAGTGCCAAACCAGTTTCCATCTGCATGGAAAGGGAAAAATACCATTACATCCTTCATAATTTCTCCTTTTGTGCTCCATAGAAGAAATAAAGTCATACAGGTTTGGAACGACATGAAGGTGAGTAAATGATGCCAGAATTTCATTGTTTTCCTTGAGGCATTTAGTGCAGTGGTTCTCAAACTATTTGTGGCTGAATTAAAACTGTTGAATTAACAGTTGTCTTTAGGCTGATTACCTACAGTATGCGCAAAAACTGTGAGCAGCTGTTTAGGTACATTTCAGATATTTGAGGTCTCAGGTGGGCTGCACTGTTTGTTTGACTGAAAACGTTTGGGAACCACTGATTTAGAGTGAGATGAATGTGTATTTCTGTCCATGTAGTGTTCGTACCATGGCCTTGTTGAATTCTTTAAGTCCCTGCCAGGCCTGAGCTCTCCTGAACAACGCTTTAGTGTTTGTCTGGTTAATCTCCAGGGCCTGAGGAGAAAAAAAAAAAACCACACAACTTTGTTATAATACATAAAACATCACAATCACCCCACAAACAAGGAGAAAATACACTTTTACAGGCCATTTCAAGAAATCGGAATCCATTTAAACTGTTCCCTAAATAGAGAGTGCGTCTGGTGATCTATAAATGGTAGCGGCCGTGACAAGGTTATTTCAAGAGCGGTGATAGCTGAGGTACATCATTATAAAACATCAAGGCCCTTTGCTTCTTATATCCTGTAACCCAGATGCAACTGGACACCATTCAGTCGGCTCAATGTCAGAAGGGCCCATGTTACCTCATCACAGCACTCGATAGCTTCCTGCCAGAGTTTCAGTTTGAGTTTGCAGGCGGCCGTGTTGAGAATGCAGCTCAGGGCCGTCGGCTCCAGCTTTTTTTGGGCACTATCATCGTCTAAGGTACTGCCGCAAGTCTCTAGATACCTGTGGACCAAAACAACCTTTGCTGGGTTACAGTGATGCACACAGACATGTTGCAGTCACAGTGTTGTCCAACAATGCTCACTTTAGATTACACAGTTAGAAATCTTGCCTATCATACAGGTACTTACGGAAATGTCATCATGACATAAGACATTTTGAGGACAGAAACCTCAGCTATGGTTAAAAATGTTTGAAATTGAAATCAAATGTGAAAAGCTGTCTCCTTAATGTCACGGTGCAAGCGTAATGCAATAATGGGGCTTAATGGCAGACTAAATAAGTGTTCACCTGAGAGCTTTTGAATATTTTTCGATGGCCGAATGCCAGTTCTGAGCCTTGAAGAAGTTATTCCCGATGTTTTTCACATCCTCTGCCACAGACAAGACTTTGTTTGTCTAGAAAGAAAACATTGAATAAAGTCTTTTTTACATTTTTATCAGGCAAATCACATTCCAGCTATCATATTATAGTGTAATGTTATATATTGTGGGAGACTGTAATGCTTTTTTTAAATAGCTGATAAGTTTATATATTGATTATTCATTGATCTATCGATATACATTCTATATATACATAAACATTTATTTTGTTTAATATTTAAATATATGTATTTTTACAGTTATACTCCAAAACCCCTGCCAAAATATAAGTATTCTTAGAAAGCTTAGGCTTTCCTTTTTTCCTTCCTAGTGCATAAACTCAAAATGAGTTTCTAAGTTAAAGTGATTCTGGATTTTATAGAGCAGGTGATATATATAGTGTATATGCAAGTGAAGATACAGAAATATAATGACATCTTTAAAGTCCATGTCAGAGTCCTCAGGGAAGTCTGGGTATGTGTCTCCTGAGCCGTCATTAGGTGCGATGCCCCAGTCATCACCTGCTTTATGTTCTCCACATTCAGCAATGAAGCAGGGCTGAGAGAGAGAGAGATGACGGTAACAATCAATCTAAATATTCAGTTGCTCACTGGAATAAGGAAAATACTTTCCTTACTGAAGAGAAAAATGGTCACACACAATGTCTTCTTTCAAAACATTAATTCATCACACTTAGCTAGTTCACCTGTGCAGAACATGACAGACTAAATTTCATGACTGTTAAATCTTGATTAGGGTGACTAAATGCCAGTAAAAGAAGGATCTCAGAAATAGCTGTCCTTCAGGATCAGTTAAGATCTCGGTCCCTTTATAGTTCCAAGCATGAAAGCAGCTGTCGCAATGCCATGATGCATTTAAGTAAAAGATGTTTGCGTGTTTTTAACGTGGTCACCTTCACGGGATTGTCGTCCTTTGTTTCCATCCCCTCCAGCATTTTCACCACCCCCATTCCCTTCAGCACCTGGCCAAAGACAACATGTTTGTCGTCCAGGTGCGGTGTGGGAACCGTGGTTATAAAGAACTGTGAGCCATTCGTGTTGGGGCCAGCATTCGCCATGCTGAGCAGCCCCTCTCTGTCGTGCTGGGGGGAACCAGAGTGAAAGACCACCGGATTAATAAAGCACCACTTCATTTGACAAGAAAAACAGAAGCTTTATCTGCGTCTCATTTTTTTCCTCAGAGCAGACACCAGGAAATTAGTGGATGCCTCAGGGAGATAGATCAAGTGCTGTATTTGGTTTATTTAATCTCATAGCAATTACACAGACTGATGGCTTTGATTAATTAAAGGAAAAAATCACTAAAAAATTGAACATTTTGTCAGTGAATACGGGCATTAAGCAAGGTTTGACATCCGTTGGGGAGGGGTAGTGTGACCAGAATCTTATCATGATTTCTACAATTTTCAAGAGAAGCGTTAATTACTTCTTTTGTGCTAAAGGAACAAAATGTCATCTTATTTTTGGGTGAAATACCCTTTATAGCAAAGCAGCTCTGTGGTACCTTGTAGTAAAAGTTTTCATCCTCAAACTTGTCCCCATAGATGCTCTCTCCTCCGGTTCCATTCTGATTAGAAAAATCTCCACCTTGGACCATAAATTTCTTGATGACTGAGGGTACAAAAATAAATACATATGATTACATACGAATGATTACTGAATAAGATTTAGATTAAATTTTTATAGAGAGTGGACTTCCAGTTGTTTGTCAGATGCCAACTGTTATAGTTTTAAATGATTATACTTGATATATAAGTGTTTAATAATAAAAAATATATATATATACTTTTACAAATTACAAACTAGCAAGCATGAAATTAAATGAAAAATTTAGAGCTTGGCATTGCAGAAAAAAGAAAGTGTATATTATATAGTAATTTCCATAAATTTTCCAGGCCTTTCTCCAGGTTTTTCCATGATTGTGTGAACCCTGCGCATTAGATCAGTACATGCGTCTCCATGGAAACGGGAGGTCAGGTCACTCACTGCGGTGGAATGGACAGCCCTTGAAGTGCAGCGGTTTTCCGGTGCTGTCACCGATCCCTTTCTCGCCGGTACAAAGAGCACGGAAATTCTCTGCTGTTTTAGGGACCACATCAGCAAAGAGCTCAAACACTATACGGCCAGCTACAAAGCGATAAAAACAGCAGGAATGAATCATCAGATTGTTTCACTGATCTTTAGTTATGCGTGAGATATTACATATTTTTACTGATGTTGTTTTTTTTTTTACATTTTATTTCAATCCCTATGACCTTTTTTATACATAATTTGATATGCCAATCTGACCATACTGAGTCAGCTTTACATAATAAAATTTTAAAGTCTACTGTTTAATTTCCAAAGGAGTTACTGTTACTTTTTGTTATTTAATACTACTACTACTGGCAAATAAATATTTTTGTAGGGAATATTGCTGAAACGTGAAATGAAGTAACACCTGTAATATTTCTCATACAAGTAAACCGTATGATTTCAATCTTGAAGAATGTGACAATATTTTAACCCATTTGAAGGGGAGATAAAACGTACTGCACAACTGACTCAGTGCCAAATTAACACAGCTTTTCTAAATAGTATCATTGGTTGAGTTCAGTGCATCTATTTCTGTCTGTCTTCTGTGCAGATAAAGGCATGTGGCAGAACACAGCAGCATGCAGTCATTCAGAAAAAAAAAAAAAAAGCCTTTCTAAAGAAAAATAAAAGATCCTGACCTCTTTCACCGCCGATATCTACGTCGAAGAATACCCGAGGGTTGTCTGCGTTTCCAGGCTTGGCTGCAGGAGTTGGGTTTGACATTTTCTTTGATTTTGATTGGGAAAAGGGCTCTAGTCTGAATGAACGGGTCACTGGAATATTCTGTGACAGGAAGGAAATCACTAGTGAAGCTGTAACTGAAGCATAAGTGAGCGTGTAGTGCCCTCTACTGCTTTGGAGTCTAGTAAAAGGATTCGCTGCACTGCTTTGTTCTTCTTCTTCTTTTACTGCACTGCTTTGTTTGAAAAATATATCTCCTGTATGTGACCCTGGACCACACAACCAGTCATAAGGGTCCATTTTTTGAAATTGAGACTTACACATTATCTGAAAGCTGAATAACTAATGTTAGGATAGGACAATATCTGGCTGAGATAATACTATTTGAAAATCTGGAATCTGAGGGTGCAACAAATCAAAATATTAAGAAAACCGCCTTTAAAGTTGTCTAAATGAAGTTCTTAGCAATGCATATTACTGATCAAAAATTAAGTTTTGATATTTTTACGGTAGGAAATTTAAAAAAATCTTCATGGAACATGATTAATATCCTATGATTTTGGCATGAAAGAAAAATCGATAATTTTGACCATTGTTATTGTTGGCTATTGCTACAAATATACCTGTGCTACTTATGACTGGTTTTGTGGCCAAGGGTGATATATAAGGTTTTACAGCTATTTATAGTCAGATATTTATGAAAACATTTAAAAATCAGGCAAGAGTCTTTCCATACTTCACCTCCTTCGAGATAAAAAGCACAGTATAATTGTGCTCATATTTCCTTTTAAATTAAATAACCATAACAAAACAAAATTAGTTGTTTGAACCTACTGTGTGTTTTAATAGACATCATTTTAATTTAATACAATTACTAAATCAATGGTCTGCCATTTTCTGAATTCACAGATTTTTCTATTTTCATTAGAAAAGACCCATTTTGCTCAAAGACAATAATACAATACTGTACCTAATCATTTGAAAAAATTCAGTCTAGGTTTCCCTGAAGGCAATACTTTAGAGGTCAAACCATACTCTCAAAAATGTAATGAAAAAGTGAGAATTGCAGCTGAACAAGGTTGCGTCTGTTCATCTCAAGATATTGGAAACGGCTGGAGTGGGTTGTGTACTATTATTAACTGGGATTGACCACTGATAGAGACGGGATCACATATAAACCTCTTTTAGCTGCAGGATTATTGCTTTCTAGTTCCTATCGACTGTCTGAATCTACAGTGACCCTTGTTAAGAGGATTTGATCTGTATGTTATTAAGACTTTACGAGCTCCTGACAATTTAAACCACAGAGATACGAGGTAAACAGCAAAGTGAATGAAGAAAACTGCTTTGTTTCTATACTTTTTTTCCCCTAAAGTTTACATTCATTTGGGACTAAATATTCTGTATACTACCCACAAACATAATAACTGAATGTATTCAAACCCTCTTTTTTCCAGTTGATAACACGGAGGCAAATGAACCAAGAAATGAACAGTACAACAAAAAAAGATGCATTTAATGTGGTTTTATAAGAGTTGACAAACTGTTATATGGATAATAAATTGTTTAATGGTCATAAACCAAGAATCAGTCAGCTTATAGGCCTCATGTCATATTTCAGATCTGATCCATATCCGTGAAAAAGGAAGGCTGTCTGGTTGTGCTTTCTCAATATGCATTGACTGTTTTTACTGCAGAAAAACAATGAGAGAATGTTTAGTGAAGTACTTTAAGATTACACACTGATCAGACGCTGAATTCCAGTTTATTCTTAATATAACAGGGTTCAGAGTGTGTTTCATTTGTTTATATCTCACCTGGTTAAGCGGGAACTGTTTGTTGTCGTCCTCGCTGTAAGTATCATATGCACTGTGGTTCCAAGCAAGCTTCCCGCAGGTCGGTTGTTTGTCCTGAAACTGGGACTGATTCTGCCTGCGTGCAGAGTGTTGAATTATTGATTACTAAAGGAGAAAAGCTTCCTCTCCATCCACTCTACCCATTTCCTACCAGTGAAACCCATCACCATCTAGAGTAACAGGGGGGATGGAGGTAATCTAACCCTTCCCTCTCTGGTTACTGGTAGCTCACCATGGGCTGTGAGTCACTTCGTCCTGCATGGCTGATTGAAATCTGTCAAGCTGATACAAAAGAAAAAAAAAAGTATTTCATAATTCAGACACATACAACATGGCAATACAATCACATCAGTCTTTGCAGATTTGTTTTAAAAAAGAAATACATATTAAACAAATACATAAAGCTATAATCTGATCCTAGAATAGACGCTGAGATGCATATGACGTTCATGGGTCGTATAGCCTAAGGCAAATTCTCATTTTGGGGCAGGTTAATTAACAGCAACCGTATTGTTTAGGACTGATTTATTTGATTATAAATTTATTTGACTGATTTATTTGATATGGATCAGCTCTGAAATATGACATGAGGCCTATAAGCTGACTGATTCTTGAATGTTGGTTTGTGACCATTAGTGAGGTGATATGATATGATATGTGGCCAAGTATGGTGACCCATACTCGGAATTTGTGCTCTGCAATTAACCCATCCAAAGTGCACACACACAGCAGTGAACACACACACGGAGCAGTGGGCAGCCATTTATGCTGCGGCGCCCGGGGAGCAGTTGGGGGTTCGGTGTCTTGCTCAAGGGCACCTCAGTCGTGGTATTGTGGGTGGAGAGCGCTGTACACTCACTCCCCCCACCTACAATTCCTGCCAGCCCGAGACTCGAACCCACAAACTTTAGGTTACGAGTCCGACTCTCTAACCATTAGGCCACGACTTTTAAACAATTTATTATCCATATGTCATTTTGTCAACAGGATGAAGTGACTCACAGCCTATGGTGAGCTACCAGTAACCAGGGAGGGAAGGGTTAGATTACCTCCAGCCCCCCGTTACTCTAGATGGTGATGGGTTTCACTGGCAGGAAATATTACAGTGAAATATTGTAATAATGTGAAATATTATTACAGTTTAAAACAACTGTTTTCTATTTTCATATATTTTAAAATGCGGTTTATTCCTGTGATGGCAAAGCTGAATTTTGTCACATGCAGAGGATTACATAATCAGATTCCAAAAACTAAGTACTTGTATACTCGTAATCCGACTACAGTTACTTTTTTATTGATTACATGATTACATATTATTCACAAAAGAGCAATAAATTATTCATAATTTATTGATGCTCCCTAATTCCTCTTTTTCATCTTTTAAATGTTCCTTTCTCAAATAACCTACACATGACATGGGGGTAAACAAATAAAATATTTAATTTTTTAGTAAGTTGTCTAACTGATTGATGTTGTTTTAAAAAGATTTATTTTAATTTGACATTTTTTTAGTGATTTAATTAATTATGAGCTTTTAATTGAACTTACAAACCCCCTGCAGTTCCTTTAGGAACCCCGGTTTGGGAAACCTTGATGTAATGTCATGTTTAATGCACTACATGTTGTTAATAAAAATGAATAACAATGAATACATTTTCTTTCTCTTTGTATTTTCCTATCAATATGGTACAAGATTTAAATCAATGTGATAAATGAGTTAGGTCAAAAGTAATCTAAAAGTAGGCTATTTAAAAAGTAGTAATGTAGCAATCACTCACTCACTCACGCGCCCTTGCCATGGAGCGGTTGGTCTCCACAGAACCAGTGTTTAATCGGGTTGTATTTTGCTATTTATATGGATTATTAATTTAGCTAAAGTCAGTCAACACGGATTTTATTTAGTACATTTGAAACAATACATCTGAAACAATTTTCTTATTGACATCAGTGATAAATAAATAAATAAATTAAAATACAATTGGTAATAATAGCCTAAATAAATAGCCAACAAACAAATAAACAAACAAACAGACAAAAGACTGATTGATTGAAAAAGGAATAAATGAAGGACTTCACAGTATATTTAAATTATAGTGTCTAAATCTATAAGCAAACAATAAAAATAAATAAAACAAAATACACACATAAATAAATAAAATGCAAAAATGCACAAACAAACAAATGGGTTTGAATGCATGAGCTGCTTCAATGCAATATAAGTTGCTTTGGATATCAGCATCTAATGCAGAAATGCAATGTAAGATTTGACATTAACTGTTTATAAATGCAAAGACAGTGTTTGTAGAAGGAAACTACTTTTCAAAGCACATCAGCAGAATATTTGATATTTAAACAATGTCTTTAAACCGGTTTGCTTTTGTTGATATAAAAATAAGGCTTTCCTCGAGTCTCAGATAACTGATTTCCATCATCATGGAAGTGTCGTATTATAAGGTTTACTTACTAATTTTTTTCAAGGCACTATTTTGTTTTTTACAAAGTGCAGAAATTGTCTAGATTTCATGAATCACATGACCACAGCTGTTTAATCCCATTTTTTCCCTCTGTGTAAAACCTGCCACAGTAAAGAGAAAGCTACCATGTTTGCCACATTTAATATGAAAAGGCATATCATATCATACATCATATCATATCAATCATAAATACAGATAAACATGACAGTGGCCATAAAACACAAAGCTTCATTTTGAATACGTAAGAGATGGATTTACATGATGTAATATAAAAAAATTAAAGAAAAAACATGACATTTTTGGATTATCATTGTCTTTCCCCATACCTGCCAGAAAACGTGTGCATTATTATACCAGTGTATGACTCAAAGCTTGCAGTACCGTCTTCAGCCAGTGGATAGAGACAAAGCCCTATGTGTTGTGGGTAGGTTGTTCTGTGGGCGCATTATTGTGCTGAATGGACTCGCCCATGAAACCTCTTGAGGCGGTCGGTCACCATGGTGGTGGCTTACAACAGCGAGCCCAGACAGCAGACCATCCGTCGCGTTTAGACGCTAAAACACTATTTATAAATGCTGCCTTTGACCCTCCGCTGCTTTGCAAATGGCTTAAAATTGACAATCACCCAACGCATGGATTGCACATTGTTTTAAAATGGAAAACTGAAGAAGATGGAATAGCGAACAGGAGACAAACGGAATGCTGAAAAATGCACTCGTCTGCGTAAAACACAGACGTGCCGCTTGCCTGCAAAAACCTTTCATTAACACTAAATCGCCTGTCAAGTCACAGCTGAAGCTTCAGCGGCTGGAATAGGAAAAGCAGACTGTCTGGTTTTGTAGGATTGGGACGAGGGACAGTAAGAGAGCTCCTGGTTTAGGCTGTGGCCTGGGGACAGGCTCTCCTCTGCAGCTGCTGCTATATAAAAACGTTTTTGTACTACTAAAAAACCACTTTTGAGATTCGCTTTGGATTATTTGATTTAGCTGTGCGCGATTGTTTTGAAAGCCATGGCGTCCTATGTGGATAACAGTTTTCGGCAGGCGGTGATGGTGAATCCTTCAGACAGGACGCAACAGGTCAGAAGACAGTCTTTTAAATCATTTATTATGCGCACTGGTGGCTGTTAAAATGTTACAGTATGCTGCGTTACTGCTGTTACTAGTATCACGTGCGTGCATGATATGCTTTTCTTTCAGTGTTGACAGTGCAACAGTTTGTATAGCTTAGGATAAGCAGTGCAGTGAAATAAAATGGTATTGATTAATATGCATATATGTATAGACTTGTCCCCAATCAGCTTATAATGCAGGCACGTGTATTTTCTCTTCACTGTTTTTTGCAGTCTATTAACGTTACATAAACATGAAGCAGACATTTCTAAACTTTACGTTTTTCGCAGCTACACAAGCCTTTTCAGCTAGACTTTACAGTTTAACAGTGCATAAAGCAGTGCTACTGTGTGATGTGAGACAGAACTGAGTTTTAGTTATAGGTTTTAAGTGCAAAATATTGCTCTATTATGCTTTGATAGGCGTTGCGATGACATTTTGCCTGCTTGGTATAGTCTCCACCCTTTTACGTGGCTCAGCCGGTGACCGAAAAGCTGTATTATACGTTTTCTGCAGGGCTGTCGATAAATGTAAAAGTCGAAATGTATTTGCAGTTCAGTTTGTGTTTTTTTTTTCGCTTGAAGTGTTTGCATTGTCTGTAATGATTTGGAGAAACTACGAAAAATAATCGATACTAACGAGTCGTGCACTTAAAGTGACAGGCTGCTTTATCAGACATAAAAGAAGCCATTGATTCTTCTTCTGCACATCGGGTTAATTAGATTTTGCCCTCTATTTTATCTTAGGTTACATCAATTCAAACAATTTTGTGTTTTTTTTTTTTTGCTGAAAATCACCGAAGAAGATCAATATTTTAAGGGCATTTGAGGTCATTGTTATCATAAAGTGGACATGAATTATTCTTGTTTTGTTCGTGAATGAATCGGTGTTTGAATGAATCATTAGAGTAAACGACTCTCTGATTCTCGGGACGGCACCGAATGAACAAAACATTTCTTTTGCAAAATAAATGAGCATCACAAATGAATGAACAAAAATGCACAACTAATATTTTGGGGGTGCTTACAAGAAATGGATGTTGCTGGATTTGCATTCATTTAAATATTGTGAGTTCGCTTGCAAAAAATCGTTCACATATATAAAGCAGTGTTAAGTGGCCATTTTTGCACATTGTACATTGCTTCATTCAGAAAACGTCAATTTTAATTGTGTATGGTCATCAGTCATTTGTATGCATTCTCGTTCACAAACAACATTTCTGATTCGTTCATCACGTTCAGGTGACGTTCATTTGTAGTTCACAAACAAAACCATTAAACGACAAAACAATTAAATGCTTCACAGCCCACACAGCAATGCTTTATAGGCTCTTGCTATAGTCAGTTTTTAAAAGCAGGAAGAAGCAGTCACATGTTCAGTCTGAACGTGCAGAGAACGAAAAATGAGTCAGTGCATGGAAGTGAACAAGAATGATTTGTTCACTTTAAAGATTCGTTCACAAATTAAACACCACAAGTCAATACTAATTAAATAATGTATTGGGCACTTGAGTTGAAAGGCTGTCAGACAGAAAATAAGCAATACAGTTCTTCTGTTCTCTAGCTTATTTGATTATAGCCCCAAAGATTCTCCCACAGATTATATGTGTTTTACTGAAAATAACCAGCTCATTGTATGAATCTTGAGTACATTATCATACAATGGACATGAATAATAGCCAACCTGGTCTGCTTCACATGTGCATGCTATTAATCACACAATTATCTTATAATCACACAAAATTCCTGTTGTGTGGAAATAAACATGTTCGCTCATTAAGCCTTTTACATCAGATTGAGCCCTAAGACGTAACAAACTGATTGTGAAATAACTATTTTAGTGCACTGGGGAACAATCACATCTGTTCATGCATTGAGTTGTTTGTACCTGGATTTAAGCATTGCAGACAATAGAAGCACACGAGGGTCAGTATGGTATTCATTAGCGAAAGCAACTGTGTACAGCTGCATTTCCTAGAGATTACGTGATATTCCATGTCTGCTCCCATTGAGTGATGGAGTCTTTAAATCATCCCGGGTCACTTCAGAGTTGGCCTTTATTCAGCTGTCCCAGTACTTCGGCCTGAGTGATCAGCATGTGTGCGTGAGTTTGGGAATACTGACCCCTGAAACCAGAACGCACCACACCTTAAGTTCACAACTGAAAAAGTCATTCGTGAGTTCGTAGAATATAGCTTGATGTAATCTCAGTCGGTTCATGTGGACTAAAAGGAGCTGTTCCATGAAGTGGGCTTTGACACCCTTCTAGTGTAAAGGCTTCTTTTTAGGGAATGATGCAGGCTGTTCAAATGGAGCTTGAAGCTCATTATGGCTTAACGGCAACAATCTCAGCGCTTTGCATTAACTTGCTGATAGATGGTGTAAATCTTAATGGGGCAAAATGTGCCCCAGTTGGAGTAGGCAATATGGGGGAATAGTGAAGGGTGTATCTTCTACAGCTTTAGGAAGCTATTTTTGAAGGCAGACGGGTATGTAGAGGTCAAGGAGACTGTAAACAGGCTGATGGGAGTTTGTGCTTTGACCTCTATGAGTCAGTAGATCAAAGTGCAGGAGGGCACATCTCTTATTGTTCCACAGAGCCGCATATTGAGTATTCGGTAAATGAACACGCTAAATATAACATTTGGCATCAGAAGACAAAATTTGGCTGTCTCTTTTTTTTTTTTTTTTTTTGATGCCCACAAACATATGAGAAGCTGGTCATCCTGGACTGATGGTTTCCTTCCAAGCAGCTTCCTTCCTTTCTTTAACAGTGAGAGGAAGTGCATCAGAGGGTTGTCTGAGCTTGACAGAGCTTAAAAAATCCTTTTTCTTGTTTTCTAAAAGGAAAAAAAAATAATCTTCCTGCTCCAGTTCCTTTTTTTGTTCTTCACTAATGAAGCTTTGTTTACACACATATGCCAGTCAGTAAGCTGCAGGTGTCTTATGAATTCTTGTGCAGAGGCATATGGGTCAATCTCTGTCAAAGAATAGTCTAGATTGTTTTTTAAAATCAACCAATAAATTATGTTTGACATAAAAGAAAAGCTTATTAAAAACATCTCATTACCGCAATGCAAAAGTTATGATATATGATTTAATAAAATAACTCAGTATTATAGTGTTTTGATTTAATTGTTTTGCTTTAATCTGAATTACATTATATTACAGTAATGGTAATGGTATGAAAACCACTATTGATAATACTGGAAATTACAAAAAAAAAAAAAAAAGTGGTATATCTACAATATATAATATAATATAATATAATAACATCAATAATCCTAAAATTTTTATTTTCAAGGTATGGTGTTATAAATATATTATTTTGGAGTGAAATGTACCTTGGACATGTTTTACCAAAAGCATAAATCTTATAAAATGTTATAAAGAAAAATTAGTTAAACATGATTCAACGTATTCAAAATCTGTAGAGTGTTGTCTGGCCATCCTCACTGTCTAAACATGTTTTAGTAGTTAATAGTTCCTTTTAAAAATACTGGCAGTAAGAACTGCTATTCTCATAGCCTCAGGTCTTGTTTTTCTCTGTTTCTGAATTTTTACATAGCTGTTTTGTTCTTAGTCTTCTTGCCAAGTGAAGTCACATGTTATGAATAGGAGTCATTGCCTTGACAGAAGTAGTTGGACACATACTGTACATACACAAGCCTGCGTGAACAACGAGTGGTTTCAATGAAATCTCCCATCTCAGTTTACACAGGAAGAATAAACGGGCCGGCTGGAGAACATAAACAAATGATGACAACTGTCACGTTAAAACCAGAGCATGTGGCACATCTTTCTTCTCCTTTGTTGTTGGCTTGTGAGATTTTGTTCTTTGGTAATATAATAGCCTGTAATGGCCCATCAAATGCTGGTTGTCGAAATGATTATGGAATTGCATTGGTACCTTTAAGTCTTATTGGGCTGTTTCCAGTATGATGAGGTCAGTTGCCCTTTTGATTTCATGCCGAATGATGCTTGGCTTATGTTAAAATTGGCCAGACACTGGGTTCCTTTGTTTATTTAAAAACAAAATATGAGGAATGCCTAATGGTTGAAGTGGGAATTTCACTAGGATTTGGAAGGCAAATGAAATGTTTTTACTAGAGCATTCCAATCCAGTTATTGCTGGACCAACAGCATTTGACTATGTGCATCTGTTTAGTTTTGGTAGGAGAGTCTAATAAGTGCATCCAATGAAGTGGAATGCAATATTTGAATGCACCAGTGGTCATCACATGCTTAATTTAATAACAAAGTTAAAAAATGCTCATCTCAAGCTACAGTTGGTCACATTGCTTTGTGTGTTACCTCTTGTGCACTAGTTTTCTGTCTATGGAAAAATCCATTTATAGCTTTCTAAAATTCATCTGTGTTTCAAAGGTAAGAGGACCATTTGCTCACACTTTTGAGATTTTGCAGAGAAATAGACTGCTTGTAAAATATTGATAAGATTTGTGGAAAAACTACACCTGCTTGTTTAGTTACTTTAATTCTGTTTGTTTTATTTTGCTTTCCAACTAGAGAGGGGAAATGGAGAAATATAATCAGTTCTACTTGATGATTCTGATTGCTTATCGATTCCATTAAAAGTATTGCTTTATTTCCAGCTGGACTTGATGAAAGTTCACTTTGTCATCAGTGAATAAGTGAAGAACAGCTCTGACCCGATGTTAGTTAGTCACTAGACAGATTCAAACCAATAGCTTTGCCACAAGAATGACTTGTGAGTCATTTTTGCTGATTCATTAAAAAGAACCGGTTCATAAGAGTCATTATTATGCGTATCTGACATAACTGGTCGTGCTGTATGTTTGTTGTTGCATGCAATCAGTGAGGACAGTGTTTTTCTCTTTCATCACATTTCATCACAATTGCATATTAACAGTAGAATGCAGATATTTAAAACCGTTAAAGAAACGAAATGCCATGAAGATTCTGTTCCAAATATATGTATAAGAACCGTTTCTTCATTCTCAATCCTATTTCCAACACCCTTAATACAAGCTCAAGTCAAAACAAGAGTGAAATGGGGTCATCACTGAATATGAATGGGTGTCTCGGGGTGAAGATCGTGATTTAAATACACTACTTGGGCATCAGTAGTGGTTAGCGCCCCATGTCCCTTCCGGTGGTTCTTTTGATCCTCGCATTGGGCTGCTTGTGTCAGAGGAGACTCATCCTCATCCACGCTTACAGCGGATCGCTTTGATCTGCCGCTCTGTTTCTCTGCTCTGATCCATTTGTTAGCATCTCTGTCTGTGATCTTCCTCAGTGGATGAAACCTCTCACTCTGAAGCTACAGACAAAATGCACAGAGATCTCTGAAGCATGATATAGCTTTTCACAAATCATGATATGCACATCATGCTTAGTAGACTATTGCTGTTGCTCAAACTTAGAGCCAAGGGTTTTTTCAAAACTCTGTATTTTGAAGAATGTTGGAAATCAACCAGTAGCCATTGATTTTGTGTTCAACAAAAGAAAGAAACTCATGCTGTTAATTGTAAGCTGGTTGTACTGTTTTTGAGATTCATTTTGTGCCTTGTTGCTATATGTGGCATCCTTTGTTGAGGTATGGCGGTACATAATGCTCAGAGCGGTGGTGGTTGTGCATTGTTTTTCCATTGCTTGTATCGCCCATAGCGCTCTGATGAACAAAGAGCCCAGACAAACTTCAGTTGCATTACAGAAATGTCAAGGCTGCAGAAATGTAAGCTCATCTGAATTCATCTCTCTGACATACAGCAGCAGAGGAACCAAAGACATTCTTTCTGATGGAAAGAAAGAAGAAAAACATGCAGACAGATTTCATCAAGTGTTCTGATAGTACAATGCCACCATTTGTGGAAATAGCTACTCTGCTCTGGGTAGAATTGGCCTGATGGCAACTAATCTGGAACTAGCTCCTCTCAATTAAATCCTGGCCATGCGCATTAGGGGAGAAACTACAAAACTGGTCTGAGATCAGTGTTTAAAGGTAGTAATCCCACCTGTCCCTTACCATTACAGCTACTGTGAATGTAGACCAACACATTAGCTGATTAATTACCTGATTATCTGCTGTGTGCTAAGGATTGTTTACAAAAGCTTCCTTCATTCAGTATGTAGGCCAGTTTCCACAAACGTGATATCCGGTCTGATGTATTTGTTCATTTTGTTCTTGTTCTTGACAATTTTGTGATGTTTAGCCTTGTTATTCATTTTAATAAAGCAAGCATATACTATTTGTCAAAGTCAGTAGTGGCACACATTTTTTTTTATTACACCGAAGTACTCTTTAAATATTGCCTCCTATGTATAATCTGTGTTTGTGGCATGTAGCTCAGACACATGAGCCCGGGATTGTATTCCCTTCAGTCATGAACAATGGTACGTCTCCAGATTGAAAGCTCTAGTCTTGAGGTCATATTCCCCTCTGCTCTATTATGGCTCCATGGACCTGTACATTACCATGTTTATAAGGGTGATGCCCTGGTCTAAAAAGCGTCTCTGTTAGACCAGACTGACGCCTTGTTCTCTTGCCCTTATTATTTCGAAAAAGCAAGTTAGTAGTGCAAAGCCAAATGTACATGAATAAACCAATATTGCCTATTGCAAAACCTTGTTGTCTCCATGCATCATACAAATAGCGTATGTAAAGTGAGCTGGAAATTTGATCTCATTTCATTCCAGTAGAGTTTGCAGTTCGCATGTTGTGAAGTTAGTGATATGATTCTATAATGAGCATGAAAATACACAGCGTATTCAAATGTTGTAATTAGTTTGTAATAGAATGTTTAAATTAGTTATTTCTCAGTAGGAATTATGTGTAGAATTATATTTTTTCTTGTTTCATCCACCACCTTGGCTTATTTTTTTTTTCTACTAATATGCTGCCTGTGTAGTATTTTATTCAGTTTATTGACTATCACAATAACGAATTGTGCAGGAAAATGTTTAATTGCGGTATATGTCACAATGCAACTAATTTTAAAGGTCTTAAATAGACATAATTTCCTTTGCACAAAATATAATTGTACTTTCTGTTAATTTGGGGTGAAATATGACATGGAAATGTTCATGACGGATTTGTGCTATTTACCTATAGGGTCTTTATTTCTTATTGCTCTTTAGACAAATAATGTCTGCTTGCTTTATTAAATGCATATTTATAATCCTTATTATAACATTTCTCATCCATCACCTTGGGTGATAATTTTTCATTCTAAAATGCTGCCATATAGTCTCCTATTCAGTTTTTTTCCTCTTCAGTATATTCCTTACTTCTCCATTATAAATCGTATAATGAGCTTTCTCTTCCTCCCTTTTCTGAACTGATATCTGTACTGGAGGTGTTGGGTAACCATCTCAAGTGACTGTTAGCTTGACAGAAATGTGGGTAGTCACATTTTCTGTTCCATTACATGTGCCAGGAACTAACAATAACACACCAGTGGTGCTTACTAATCCAGACTAATCTAATTCTTACTGAAATGTCTGACAGTTTGACTTCTGTTTTACCCTCCTACCCTTGCACGGGGATGGAAGAGCTTTGTTGTCCCTCGGGTGAGTGTTAACCTGGGATGAACCATACGAGTGGATTCCTCATGCCATGTCTGCTATAGTATCCCGATTAAACAGACTGCTTTTCCCAGATGCATCTCTTAGATCGGTGAAATGACGCCTCACCTCAGCTCACCAGGTTTAGAGCAGCTTCCCCTCAGTTCTGCTCTCCATTTCTGTAAACTGAGGTAATGTGCCTCATGGACACTTATGGCAGAAACCATTACGGATGAGTTTGAGGTGAAACTCGTGATGTGAATCTCTGAAACAATGTATAGTATTCACCTCTGACCTTCCCTAATGGGAAGTAATTGCCTGATCTTGTCAAACGGAGGTCAAGAGTTTGCCATTACGTTAGCAAGGTATTATTACAAAGAATTGAGTTTGTATTGCATTTAAGTGTAGCTCTCAGTGTTCAGCCTTAAAAATGATCATTTTGTCAGTGGGGGTTTTAATCATAATTTTAAGGTCTTGTTAGGGGTGAGCAGTGTCCAAAATACATACCTGGAAATTACATAACAATGTAGTAATGTCTGTATATTGACTTGCATAAATACTTAAAAGTCCCTTTCGTTTCTTTTTTATTTTTTTAATTTATTTAAAATTTTTTTTTTGATGTATGCAAATCAAAAGATAAAGATAAGATTATTTATAACAAATAAATGAATAAGTCTGGCATCAGTGCAAGAACAGATGTTTCACATTTACACTCCCATTCAATATACAATATATATTACATAAAAGGAGATACTTTTTGCAAGAAGGATGCATTAAATTGATCAAAATTGGCAGTAAACATTTATATTGTTACAAAAGATTTCCATTTCAAATGAAAACTTCCTATTCATGAAAGAATCCTAAAAAAATGGATTATGGTTTCCACAAAATTATTAAGCAGCACAACTGTTTTCAAACGATAATAAATAGGCATTTTAGAATGCATTTCTGAAGGATCATGTGACACTGAAGACTGGAGTAATGGTGGCTGATGAAAATTCAACTTTGCATCACAGGAATAAATTATATTTTAAAGGGGGGTCATATGATGTGATTTCAAGTTTTCCTTTCTCTTTGGAGTGTTACAAGCTGTTCATAGGTAACATAGGTAAGATCCCTAAAGTTGCAAAGACTTTAGTCTCAAACCCAAAGAGATATTCTTTATAAAAGTTAAGACTTGTCCACACCCTCCTAAAACGGCTCATTCAAACACGCCCCCACACGTCTATGTCACGGTGTGGGAAGATTTGCATAACACCACCCAAATGTATACGCAAAGAAAGAGGGCGTGATTTTTATTCTCGCTGTAGTGTTGTTGCTGCCGCTGGCGCCGTGTCGTAAAGACGTTGTGTTTCGTTGTGAAAGCTAAACTACTTTGTTTGGGCTTCCAAAAGAGGAAACAACTAGAAATCAGTGGTTAAGTTATATTTACAACACTGTTCCAGAACAGTTCAACCCAAATATTAGAGTGTGTGCAGCGTATTTTACGGAGGACTATTTCCTGAACCTGAGAGAGAGTAGCCTACAATGCCAGCTGTGCTCAAAGACTGTTTCTAAAAAGTGGGGCAATTCCAACTTTGCAAGGACAGTCTGGCGCTTCTGGCTCACAGCCTTTAAGTATGTTTTCATATTTAAAGAATTTGCCACTGACTATTCAAACGCGAGTTTTGAGCTGTGCAGAGTAGCACTTGTTGTTTGTCGTTTCTCCGATCACAAATGCAGACATGGTAATGTTTACGTGGCGCGATGCAACGTGACGCGTAAAAAGACAGTATAAGTCATTATAATCAGTAATTATGTCCCCACTGGATACAAAAAATGCCTCGTTTTATTGTTTTTGTCTTGTCGCGCCGGGACATGGCATCACAATACGGTAAGGGGTGTAACATTTCCGTCACACGCTTGAGGTATTCGGCCAATCACAACGCACTGGATAGCTGGCCAATCAGAGCACACCTTGCTTCTCAGAACAATGAGCTTTGTAAAAATCGACGCGTTTCATAAAGGCGGGCCATAGAGGAGCAACAATAATGTACAGTATGTAGAAAATAATGTGTTTTTTGAACCTTAAACCGCATAAACACATTGCATTACACCAAATACACAAAATATTGTTCTTTTTAGCAACGTCATATGATCCCTTTAAAATCTATTAAAATGGAGAACGGTTATTTGAAATTGTAACAATATTTCCAATATTACTGTTTTTACTGTATTTTTATAAAATAAATGCAGCCTTGGTGCACATTAGACACTTTTTTACGAAACATTAAAAAATCTTACTGACCCCAGACTTTGAACATAAGTGTTTGTAAAACAAAAGTTAAAAACAGCTCATTAGTTTTAAATGTATGACTTCCATGCTGTATGTTTGAAGCCGCTAGCACTATGGTTTATTTGGAAATTTGATGAAGCTTCAAATAAGAATTTCAAAAGGCATCAGACTCCATGTAAGGTTTCCATTTTCCACCGTTCTGACAAATCACTCTATATTCAAGGACAGAAAGGTGGCTTGCACAGATAGTGGATGGATCTTTTTGTGCCAAGTATTAGCAGCATCCTGCTTGCATGGTTCCTTCTGTGCACCTTTCTTTCTAGAATAAAGATATTGTGACCCTAAATTTGTGGTCTCAGATCTTGTTTGGTAAGCTTTGCCCTGTCACACTAAGCACTAGTATTGTGTGACTATTTTTGTCCTAATCCCCTATGTCTAATAAAACCAATTAGCTTAAGCCCGTCTTCACTGGCCTGTTTGTATTTGATCAGTAGAAGGCTTTGGTTAGGAACAGGCGAACAGGGAAGCCCTCCTGTTGGCCTCATCACAGACCTCTGCTGTGTACATAACCCAGATTTTCTTTATAATAGCGGCTCATAATTATTCATGCAGTGACAAGGTCCACTGCAGTTTCGGAAACACTTTTATTATACTGCAAAGCCCTTCAGTAGCAGCTGATAAATCCCTGATATGAGTGTTTATGGAATGTGATTAAGTAATAAAGGCCCACTGATTGTTTAAAGCACTAGCTTCAGCTGTTTGTTTAATTCATGCGCTCCGTTATATCACCTTACGCTATCGTATTACACATCTGTGATTATCGGCTTCTGCACATGACGGCCATCACTGCTTTCTGATACGTGGGTGTCTGAGCGCAATTTTACACAGTCCATCTCACATTGCGCTTTTGTGTCAAGAACATATTGTTCATTAGCATAATCACCAGTGATGTCTAATGGATAGCTTTTATAATCTGCGTCAGTGTTCGTTTTGCATTATGCTAATGAGAGTAGCTTGTGATTGTAGTAGGAGCCTTGCATCGGGACGCACCTCTCCTCAGATGGGCCCCTTCAGCTTTGTGTCACCAGTGTGGTTTCAGGACAGTGGACCCCTGTGGAAATCAACCAGTGCTTGTCACTAGTAATCAGTGTCATTGTAATTATTCTGTCATGTAGAGGGGTTACTTACTCCTTTTGGACATGTTCAGTCGGAAACATTAAAGTTTAAAGGCTGTTTTAGTGAAAATGACATTTCTATAACCAAGACAGACAATATTGATGAAGGCAAGGCAGGTTTTTATATGTGTGAGTCACAAAAGGAGAATATTAGCAGCATGTTGATACTCCTTTTTCCCATACAGGGAAATCTTACAGTGACCAGAGAGGCTGTCAAAATCCAAAATGCATTGTAAAAATTATAAAAAAAAAAGCATTATAAAACTACTTGTATTCAATATACCATGTCTTCTGAAGCCATTTGAAGCCTCTGTGTAAGAAACAGATGAAAATCTATAGTTTTGTCTTCTAAAAATCTCAAAAGTGCTATTGAGATTTGAGAGCTATACTGAAAGATACACAGTATTTTACTTTTATAATCCTTTTTTTAAACTTGACAGTCCTTGGTCGTGATGTGTTTTCAGTGTGAATGTCCTTCAAAATTTCTCCATTTGAGTTTCACTAAAGAGAAAGTCATATACTGTTTGGAAGAAAGTGAGAGAGTGAATTTATGTCCAAACTATTTCTTTAAATGTTAGCTATTCATAAGTTTTTTTCTAAGCTAGATAAGTCTTTAAAAAACTCCAGGGACACTGTGACATCAGTTTCCCTTTTTTAATTCAATTGTGAGCCAACATCCTGAGGATGCAGTCTGAAATAGCATGATGTGTTCTTCAGACGCCTTCACCGCAAGCTTCCAGGGTGGTATCACATGTAAACAGGAAAGCGAGCACTGTGTTGACCAATTAGGTGAACAATTGGAAATGAGGGAAACCACTCTCTCAACAACAACAACAACAAAATATATTCATAGCCAACTGTACTAGTATAATGCCTTTGTTTTGCTCAGTTCTTCGAAAAAGGTTTTAAATAGTGCACAAATTTCTAGAACAAGGTTACAAAATTTTCTAATCCAGTACATGACAATGAGTTCAAACAAACAAATAAATATTAGCAGTCAGTGTGCATTCAAAATTAATTGTCAGTCTGTCTGAAAATATTTGTCATACTGAGTTGTTCACCTATTTATTTGAGTCTTGAGTCTTTCACCATTTTGTATTATATTTATGTATTATTTTAAAAATTAAACATACATTTAAACAGATTTCCATATGTTCTCCATTACATTTTACCAATTAGATTATTTTACTTTACTTTTGTATGTCATGACAAATCTTTAGCTAAACACTGTTGTTTACCTCAGTAATGTTATGTATTCAGATATGTACAGATTGTCAGATCTTCTCCATTAGTCAGGTGATTAATAATTTTAATCATTAATGATTTGCAACCCAATTATTGAAAAGAAATTTTTAGAAGAATGATTTGTTTGGGAATCGTACATCACTAAGTCCTAATATACTTGCATAGAGGTGACAGCATGCAAATATTCCTTTCTCCTTCCTGAACAATGTTCTGTTGAAAACAACAACCACAGGCTGGTTTTCATAACCAACAGCCTTAAAACCTCATAAGCAAATTTCTCTTGGCAAGGCTGTACGTATCATCTGTATGAACAATGATCTATTTGAATGCGGTGTTTCCTGTCTACATCTGTGCTCTTTTTAGGTTGCATTGCAGGAGAACATTTTAGTCAGTCCAGGGTTTTCTTTCACAAGTATTTCTCCTCCAATTTAAATTCTGTGCCTCACATTGTCTTCAAAGGAGGAACACTATGTATGGAGCCCACAGGCCTAAAATATGCAGCCAAATACTCTGCATGCTCAGAAAAGAAGCTCTTTGTCTCGGAGTTCCCTAGCAACCGTGTGGACTAGAATGGCTGGAAGAGAATCGCCCTACAGAGGGAGAGAATTCAATTGATCCGCTATTGTCTCTCGCCTAAACACCGGCCAGTAGTTGTAGAGATGTTTTTTCTCTTTGAGAGTTGAAGGAGCAGGGTGGGGGAAAAGGAGCTCAGCTGAAAAGATTTGCTCGGAAATGGGCTGCAGACGCAACACTGTACGTAGCCCTTGGTTTTTAACTAAGACTCGCTCCCCCTCCGCTGCCCAGGATGTGCTACATCATCAGAACTCGGCCAAGTAACGTTGTTCCGCCTGTGTCAGCATCGGTGATTGTTCATTTAATTGTCGGGGGAGAGAAAGAACAGCATGCCCTTCCGTATCTCAAGCCCATTTTATCCAATTAGCTCATCTTCTATTTGTTGATGAAGTTATGTGTTAGAAGAACACAGCGATGATGACCTTACAGAGCCCTTCCACCTTAGGCTGTGCCTTATTTGTGCAGGATCTTGTTCTTTAGGGTCATGTTGATTTTGGTTTGCTGACATTTTAGAGCTAGTGGACTTTTAAAGGAATAGTTTAGCTAAAAATGAAAATGTTTTTGTCATTTACACCTTTATTTTTAACAACTAACAAAAACTAAAATTGTTTAAAAAGTATTTTTCATTAATTGAATGAAATATAAATATTAGATTCAAAATGTAAAAAAAAAAAAAAAAAAACTAATGTTCTATAAATGAAATGATTTAAGTTGAAGTACTAAAACTGAAATAAAAATAAATTTAAAGCTAATACAAATATTAAACAAAAATAAGAATTACTCAAACTAAAATTAAAATAAAAACTGAAATAAAGCTAAATATTCAAAATATTAATAAATACTGTATAAAACACTATATAAAAATTAATCTTCTTTCTTCATTAACAAGAATGTCAGAACTTCTGTTGTCTTAAAAAAAAATACATCATAACAGTAATAAAATGAGACTGTATCTCATTCATTGTATTCCAGATCTTCTGAAGTCATACAATAACTTTGTGTGAGGAACATTATCACTAAATACCATTTGGTCTTTTCTTCAAACAAGGCTATCAGAAGGTTTGGAATATTGTGCATGAGTCATATAGGCTGCTTTTATGGTACTTTATGGAGATTAGGATAAATTAAATGTACTATTAAGAGAGAAAATAATATGGTGTAAGAATAACATAAGGGTGGATTCTTTTTTTTTGGGTGAACTGTCCCTTTAAGAAGTTCTTTTTTCTGTCCTTTCTTCTCCAGCAGATCTTGCCAAGATGAATCTTTGAACACCGTTATATAATACAACAGGGATAGGAATAAACATTTTTGAGTTGTTTGACACTGACAGAGCTTGTGCAGTTCTGCCTGGATGTTTGGCGTCGATCCCAGTCAAGGAGTGCTGTGATGCGGTTGAGTGTTGGTTTTTAGAGGCATCATTGTTTAAACTGTTATGTGGGACCATGTATCAGTGTGGTTTCAAGGTGATTTGTGGTTTCAGGCCATTGGGAAAGATCTCACTTTGTGTTACAGTGCCTTATCATTGATGAAAGGGCACAGATAATGTCTGTCTTGCGTGATCTAGTCACAAGTTTTCCAGCATCAATTCAGTCCTTGTATTGCAGCAGAAAAAAAAACGACTTCTTTAGTGGACAGAAATGGGACCACATGACATTTTTATTGTCATGACATTTTATTTCCTGTCAGTCAGCGATTGCACAAATACAGGATAAGGCTGAAGTTCTGACGTGATGTACAGATTTTTTTGTATTTTTATTTATTTATTTTTTTAAATTTCCACTTTCTGTATCAGGTTTGTGTGCTAACTCTGTTATTTTTCTCACTGCATGACATTTATTAAAATCTCCTCTTTTGAATGATTCTCTTCATCTTTCTCACTTCATCTGATCCAGCAAAGCTCCTGGAAACAGTGAAATAATAATGAAGGCAGCTAGTTATTGATGTAGTTCAAAAGAATGCTGGGAGCAGGAAGTCTTGTTTTTTGGAAGGAACCGTTTTAACAGCACAACTTCTCATCGTCATCCTCGCTGGCTGCTGCCTCCTTGTTCTGCATTATTTAACGTGTATGTTCTGCTGTGTGATGGTGGTGATGCTCACAGATGTCTGGCCTGTTAATGAGACACTTTCTCTGCTGTTCTGTCAAAGTTTTATATGGTTTTGGTAGTTTACTGGCAGAGCAATACTTTCATTCATTTTTTTATTTTTTTTGTAACAATTCAACAACAAATGCTTTATGTTTTACTATCTGTTAGTGCATATTTTTGGATGATCCAGTGAATTATGCTTTATTTAGTGAAAAGTAGCTACTTCTAATTGCATTGTTTTCTCTCTTATTTGAAACTTTATGGCCACAAACCAAAAGATATGGTTGTTAATAAGACATTAATGTTATGTTTTGTGTTATGTCAGGGACTAAAATGGCTGCAAATGTGGATTAAGAAAAGCATTTAGAATATAGTTGTTGTTAGCAAGAATCAGCAAATTATCCCAACTATTTAAAAAGGTTTTGATTATTTAAATAAAGCTGAATAAAAATTAAATATTATATTAAATGTTGCCTTTGCAACTAACTGAAACAACTTTAAGTACTAAAAGTATTAATTGAAATAAAACAAAAACTAAAAGTAAAATTTAGAAATTTCTAAAAAAAAACCCATCATAAAAAGCATGCAACATCTTGTTAAAAATTAAATTAAAATGAAAAAAAAAAATAAGTTAAAAACGAATTCAAAATCTCTAACTGTAATAGTTAATACTAAACACTGGTGCATCCATAGGTGGATTCGTTAGATTATATTTTGTTAATTTCAGTTCTGTTGCACTCTTTGCATCCAGCAATGGACACTGTTGGAGCTCAGATGCACTAGCAATATTTATAAGGATGAAGCTGCAAGCAAAGAAATGATGGAATCAGTATCCCGAATTTTAAACCTCAGCGAACTTAATCAACCTGCCTCTGTAAGACAACACATGAATGACAGGCGAATCAGCTCCGAAGATGTTTTTTTGTTACACATAGATGTGAAAGCAACAAATATACAAGAATTAAAGCAGGATATGTCCCAAACAAGTCTGATTTGAACTAATGACTCTTATGAACTTATTCTTTGTAGCGAGTCACACAAAAAGAGTCACAAAACATCTCTGAATCGCTTGTGTATTTAAGCAGCCTGCTGCCACTTGTACACCAATTTAACTCTGTATTAATGCGTTAAATTCGTTAAGTACATCTTGTTTGGACAGGACTTGTTTGGGACATATCCTGCTTTAATTCTTGTATATTTGTTGCTTTCACATCTATGTGTAACAAAAAAACATCTTCGGAGCTGATTCGCCTGTCATTCACGTGTTGTCTTACAGAGGCAGGTTGATTAAGTTCGCTGAGGTTTAAAATTCGGGACACTGATTCCATCATTTCTTTGCTTGCAGCTTCATCCTTATAAATATTGCTAGTGCATCAGCATAAGACAGACATGAATCCTGAGCATGCATCTCTGTTCATCACAGCTGTACAATAAAGGGGTCTCAGAATAGAGTTTTTTTTTAAGCAGATGTAGCATCCAGAGATGGCAGCTGCTTCAGCTGTGTCTCAGAACGACTTTTGACTTGACAGCAGCAAACTGGACCGTCTCCGTTAATTATTCACACTTATTTGCAGCATGAATAATGCAGCCTCTGGCAGGACCAGGGGCTCCAGTCGCTAGCACTGCACTAACGGCGCGTGAACAAACACAGCTCGAAAGGTGTTGACTCGACAGCAGGAGGTGTTAGAGCAGAACTGAGACCAGCATCGTCTGCCTTGTCATCACTTCCTGTTTTTGTCTCTCAAATTGGCCATCGTGAGTTATTCGATTTAGTTTTCCCATTTCGTTTCAATCATTAGTACATGTTTTCAAAAGAAACATGTCGTATTGGTAGGTTTCAGCCAATGTAAGGGGTTGGATGCAACCAAGATCAGTTTAAGCATGTGATGCGTCAGTGTGCCAGCTGCTCGGCTGTAGACTGCTGCAAAAGCACCTGCAGTTTAATCACACATGCTACACAGAAAAGCTGATCTGTCGGCTGCTCTCCTGCTGATTTACTTTCACATAGACTGACAAGGCCGGTGTGTTTATTCCCCTGTGAATTCCACATTTTGACACAGATGAGGACAGTGTGAGTTGTCAGAGTGCAGAGGAATAAAAAAAAAAAAAAATCATCTTTTTGACTCCTACTCAACTCCCACTCTATGTACCATGATTTTTTCCTTTCAGAAATGTCTTTCTTTTATAATTTTACCTAGAAACTGCTAATTTTGACACATGATCTGAAAATGTAAATTGTGAACCAGTGGTTATCAACAGTGGGGCCGGAGCCCAATAGGGGGCCTCAGCAAACTGTCTTAAAATTATTAAAATCTAGTTATATTAATAGAATCTTAATTAAAATGCTAAAAACAAACAATAAAAATGTCCAGCATTAAACTGACATTGCTTTTGAGTTTATTTGTTTTATTACAACAGAAATACCATGGATACATACCAGCTTAGATAGGAGGGCATTCAAATATTGTCTGGGACAAAGGGCCTTGGAGTCAAAAAGGTTAGTTATAAACAGCTATACCAGCTAATATTTAGCTATTTTGAGATTATCAGCATCGGCCAATAATTGTGTACTCTTAGCTGATTAACAAAAGTGACAGCACCTCCTAGTGTCATTTTTAAAATCTTGTCATAGTCAAATTACTGAACAAATGTATGAAAGAGTCTGACGAAAATGTACCTGTGGGAACCTTTTTGCAAGATGCGAAATACGGAACGTCATGTATATTTCTTGACATAGTCGATGTGAAATGTCCACTGAGTAGTGCTAAAAGTAGGGGTGCTCCGATTAATCGGCTACCGATCACTATCGGCCGATAATCGCGTTGGGATGTTTGATCGGCGGTCTCTAAAAAGGCCGATCTCTAAAAAAAGAAACAATCTCAAGCTGATGAGAGGTTTGGCAGGACATGCAGCGGCACCATCTCAGTCTCTGTCTGGCACGGGTGAAATAGTTATAATGCTGAAGATGAGGTACAATTCATATTTCTTCATTAAATAACTTATAAAGTAATTTTAAAACTTTCTGTGGGTCATAATTTCACAAACAGTGTGAGTGAATCACTGCGCGCTCTCTCTTTCTCTCTCAAAATGCGCAAATGGCTTCAAATCACATCGCGTCTGCACTATAAGCGAGCTGCACGCTGCATAGTTGACACAGGAATTGTCACTTGCACAATCAAGGCAGTGTCGCATCGTCACTAAAGTTTATAAATTGCATTTCTTTTTAATTCTTGCCAGTGTTTAAACCATTCAGCGCTCACGCAAACTCCTGGAGACCGTGCACTCATGCACACTCGCGCACACACATAATGCTAGGTTCACATTACTCCATTTGCAGTGCGTAGCTTATGTGGTGCGTATTTTTTCCGCGCTCATGTTAACGGATTAAAGCGTTCACACTGTGCACGGTTGCGGTCGGGCAGTGCATTCCAGGAACGGTGCATCTGCAGCAGTGCAGAGATCGTTTTCGCACCAAGTCTTTTTTTGCTGCGCTGCAAGCGCTGAATTAAAGTAACAGTGCATTGTTTGCAGTAAATATGAACATAGATTGACACGAAAATGTAGTAATTACACCATAAATGCATAAATGCAAAGTATACTGTGTTTCACAGTCAACACATATGGCTATGGCATTTTTGGCTAGGTTTAAATGAAAAGAGCATTTTTAGATAAACAAGGCAATAATAGATGACACTCGTGGAGGTAGGAAAACAAAGTTCTTTATGAACAGCAGGATTGCTTGTAATAAAGATTTAAATGCAAAAGAAAAGGCAGTAGAGCTGACTGTTTCTGTCAGTGGTAAGTTTTAATTTAGAATGTTTGTTATCATGTAAGAAACGTGATTTAAATGTTTTGCCAATTTCTTGAGCAACTTAATATATAAATCTAGAAGTAAATGCAAAAGTAAAAGCATTGAATAATGTGTTTCTTATATTAATTTCATTTAAACACATCTATGAAAGATTGTATTACTGGACTGTGTAAAAAAAGAATCACAATGCTGAAAAAGCATTTTAAGTAACAATGTTTGGATTTGAAATCAAAATAATGGATAAATGTTGTATTTGTAGTAAACAGCCACGGATCAGGAGGAGACTCCTGTGTGAAAGCACAGTCAATGCTGCTTCTGCACCGCTTACGTACCGCACATGTACTGCATACACACTGCAAACGGAGTATGTGTGAACCTGGTGTAACACTCACATACAGCTCACGAAATCAGGCTTGTTCTGTGTGTAAGCTATTGTGCAACAATTGCACGATTATCAAAAGAAAAATGCAGTGCATGATCAAGCACTTAGGTGAGATAAATATATATTTTTGAAAAATGTCAAAAAAATGGCCCCCCCTCCACACCTCAAATGAAAGAATCCCCCTCACAAGAGTCACCTAAGAGGGGAATTCATTTTCAAAAATGAAATTCAGGCCCTGAATAAATGTCTAAAAATCTTGATTGGATCATCACTATAAAAATTTCTACATGATAAAAAGAAGGCTTTAAAAAGATCGGTATTGGTGATTGTATCGGCAGTTATTGCTTTCTGTGATCGGCGATCAGCCTCAAAAATCCTGATCAGAGCACCACTAGCTAAAAGAGTTCGTTTTTTCCCCCCGGAACAGATGAACGTACATACGGTACATTTTATGTGATGTCAGTTTCGTCCGTGTCACTGCAGTTCTGACTTGAAATGTCCGTTGAGTCGCGCTATAACTAATGCTTTGTGACATTTCAAAATAACGTGCCATCTGCACTACACCTAAACCTACCTGACAGTATGAACAAAAGCGAATGTGATGTAAAAACGCAATCGCAAGCGTGCCATTTTAGCTTGTTTTTCAATCTCTCATCTTTGAGCTCTTTCATTGTCAGTCATGTTTTTGACGTTATTCGTATCCAAGGATTCGGCATCTTAAGTCCTATTCTGTGCCAGCTGAGCTACTGAGCAAGCTTGTTACATCTGGAAAGCGAAACATATGGAGCTGTAATCGTAACAGGGTACGAAAATGATTAAAAGTGCTCGCTGTTTTACCACCTCTAGTGTTCATTTCTGTTGAAACTGCAGTGATATGTACTTATTGGTATGTATTTCGCGTTTTGCGAAAAAGTTCCCACAGGTACGTTTTTGTCATGAGATCAGGTTAAGGGTTGCATTTCATATGTTGTCACTAAATCACTTTATATTTGAAGTGACATAATATCTTCAAACTGCCACACCAATGTCTAGCATTGAGATTTGAAAAAGCCATATTTGTTCGACGTGATGCAACTCTTGCGTTGAGCTTTTGGCCAAATATTGCCTAGTCGATTGCTTTAGTTGCTGACTGAAACCTATATGTGATGGCTAGCAGTCTATAAATATTCATGAATAACAATCAGCGAAAGAAGAGGTTTGTAACTATTTTTTGTGTCTTGTGGTACTGTCATTGGAGACTGCATCTGATTAGCATTAGCACTTAGCATAAATATACCCACAGCGATGAAGCTCTCCACAGCGCGGCTTTACTGACATTGAGTGAGTGAAGCATGATTGCGACTTTTTGAATGAGAGGTTAATTCAAGCCAGTAGCTTTCAAGCTGAGGTTATGATGTCTGTCCTAAATGTTGAGCTAATGTTAGAGTTTCTTTAAGTGCAGAAATTACAAAGCTACATAGTGCTACATTTAATGCAGATTAGCACACTTTCGTTGTTTCATTTTATTAAGATGAACAGACATGCTAACCAAAATCTTTCTACAGCTATTTTAGAGCCCCTTAGACTGTACTTGCTGTACATTTTGCAGATTATGTCTCCAAAGAAGTAGACCTCTGGTGTTTTGGTCGTTTTGAGTGGATTTTATCCACACCGGTGAACATATCGTTAGCCTTCTCCAAACGGAGCAGTTTTGCCACTTTAAAGCTGAAGTCATTCATAACAGTCTGCCTCTGAGGCAGCAGTGGGGTCTGGAGTGTGTCCGTCTTTTTTGTGCGCTTGATGCGACTCTGCTTTTGTTCTTATAGGATTAGAGCTGCCAGTTAAAGACATGATGCTAAGCCCATTCACATGCTTCCAGCTTTCCTCCTCCTGAGCTGCATTTGACTACATGCATTCATGTCGGGTTATTACAATGACAATTTAAGCTGTTTAGCATCGTATATGCACACTGGGGACAGCACTGAGGAAATATTAAATGTCACCAGATCAATGAACGGTTTAGATGTAGCCTACCTCAGTGTAGTATAATAGGTTTGTTTACACCGTTATGCATCATACTGGCTTTACATTGTTGAAAATATTTTGATAATTCAGCTGATGATCCAGTACTGTTGGGATCAAGCCGGCTGTCGGCGACTGTATATTCAGTTGCTAATGCTAGTGACCTTGTTTTTGTTTGCAAAGACTCCACCTGGTGCTATGTGCTGTTCTACGGATAAAAATACCCTTAAGGGCCACACTGTCGATAGGGTCTCAAGGACAGTGCGGTGTGAGCACAGTTGGCACGGAGAACACAATGACGCATGCTCTTAAATGCCACAGTGAGTGAGCTATAGGTTGGCACGTGCCCTCGTGGTAGTTATACTGCTGACCCGGCTTAACATTGCGTGCTGCAGAGACCTCACATTAACATAGCTGTCTGATCCTAAAGACGTGCCACATTTCTCTTTGTTCTTATTCTTGGCGGTATATTTTTGCAATGCAGACCAGTGATTTCTCTTTTGAATGCAGTACAGGGAATGTTGCCACACTTCTTGAGATAGACAAATAGCAGTAACACCCTCTTTAGAGAGCCACGCATGACCTCACGGGTCGCTTTGGCTGTTTAGTTGACAAATCACTTGAGGCTAATTAAAATGTGCAGACACCTTTTTTATTTTTTTTCTAGCCTGAGTCTGTTTGCTTCCCTTGCTAATTTTTTGGCTTTTTTGGTCTTGGTGTGCTTCAGTCCACTTGTATAAGCTTTACTTGCTTATTTATGTAGAGTTTATGTATTTTTGTTCATGTACATGATTTTGCTATTTTGTAATGTTTTTCACAGTGTATAGTGAAATAAATAAATAAATGAATAAATAAATAAATATATATAAAATATATTATAATCTGATTATATAAACAAATAGGCATAACAGATTTGATTAAATATTAAGAATACAGAAACATAATTTAATAAATGTAATTTCTAATATAAACAGTAAAATGATTTTTCAAAGATTATAGAAGTATATTTTACAAGAAAATTCTATTTCAGCTTTCTACTTCAAAATTGCATGTTTACTTGCCGTTTCTTTCTAATTAATTGTGGAATTTACTTGCAATTTCTGAGTGGAAATTGTTTCTGCACCTTTTTTTCAGTTGTGCTTGTCTGTTTTATAAAACAGTATTGATGAATGGTGCTGAGAGGTCTTTGTTTATCTATTTCACTTCGTAAGACAGACCCTTGCTTCATCATGTGTTTATCATCCCAGGAATCTCGATCATTCCCCACGGCCACAATCTGTGTCCAATGGGCCCCCTGCCTCAATTTACTAGACCCGTGACAGAAAGAGGTCAGTTTTAGTGCTCAGCCTGGGTCAAGGCTGACCTTCAGGACAGGCACCATGTGTCCTTCTCAGCTATATCATTGTTGAAGTGATTGTTAATCACCTCATGGCACATGAAAGAGGCAGATCTCCTTAAAGGCTTGGATACAGAGCTGACAACTAAATTGCAACATGTTTAGGGGGAACTGATTGTTTTGCTGACAGAAAAGCTATTTTCAAACATAATTTGTTGGAAAATAGCACCCTGTGTGTCATGTAGCATTATGGGGAGGAATCTATACTATTTAAATGGGAAGTTACATGTATAGTTTGCTGTGCTGCACTTGCTTTATAACCTGATTTTAGGCCTGTTCACACCAAGAACGATAACTATAAAAATATAGTTTTAAAAATCGTTCACAGTATTAAAGAATAGCAGTCCACACCACAACTATAACAATAAATGAACAGAGAAACGATATTGTTGGAATCATTTTCAGAACTATTTTTTTTCCCAGCTGATGAACGATAAAAACATTGACAGCCAATCAGAATCAATCTTGCTATGACAAGTGCGAGAATCTAAAGCGGCAGACGAGCATGAGCTTAGAATAAACAGACAGTATCGCCTGTGGGTGTGGACGCTAATATCGTTATCTTTATAGTTATCTTTATAGTTATCGTTCTTGGTGTGAACGGGCCTTTTCACTTGCAACATTGATGGAATGTGATGTAATGTAATGGGATTTGGAAATCTGTCTTCGCTTTGTGTGTGTTATACTACCATTCAAAAGTTTTAATATTAAATTAATACTAAAACCCATGATTTCTGAAGGATGTGATACTGAAGACTGGAGTAATGGCTACTGAAAATTCAGCTTTGCCACCACAGGAATAAATAACATTTAACATATATTAAAATTGAATCGTAAATAGTAATATTTTACTTTGCTATGATCAAATAAATGCAGCCTTGGTGGGCATATATAAAATAAAATGAGATATATACATATATATATATATATATATATATCTCATTTTATTTTTAGGTACAAATTGAGGCAAGTTTTTACATTTATGGATGAAGCAACCAAACACATTGGCTCTGATCCAAAACATAGTGGGCTGCCTACATAGGATTTTAAGACATCGTAGGCATGCTCCTGACATGCAGGCTGTTTCAAAATGTAGGCGGCATAGATATCTTATTTTGGCCAAATTCTAAGGCAGAAAAGGCATTACCCGAAACACTGTGGCATACTCAGTGGAAAAAAAAAAATAAATAAAAAAAACCCCATCCAAATTGGCTGACTAATCGAGAGAAATGTGAGTTATAAATACAAAGCATTCAGTACTGCAAAGTGTTGATAAAATACAATCAGTCTTATTAAAAATGAACTAAATGACCAATATTTGAGTTTTCTGTGCACCTTTATGCATATTAGAGCATTTGTAAACTACCGTTCAGATGTTTGGGGGGTGTCAATAAGGTTTTTTTTTTTTGTTTTTTTTTGGTCAGTAGGTCTAAATGTTTTTGAAAGAAGTCTGTTTTGCTCACCAAGGATGCATTTATTTGATCAAAAACACTGTAAAACTAATATTGTTTAATATCATTAAATTTTACAATAATTATTTAATAATTTAATTACTTTAAATGTAATTACAAAAATAATATATTAACCATATTTAATTAAAATGTAATTTATTTATGCGATGGCAAAACTAAATTTAAAGCAGTCCTTACTCCAGTTTTCAGTGTCACACGATCCTTTAGAAATCATTCTAATATGTTGGTTTGCTGCTCAAGAATCATTTAGTCAATGTTGAAAACAGCTGTCTAATATTATTGTGGAAACTGATACATTTCATGAATAGAAAGTTCAAAAGAACAGCTTTTATTTGAAGTAGAAATCTTTTGTGACATTATATAAATGTCTTTACTGTCACTTTTGATGCATCTGTGCTGAATAAAAGTTTTAATTTCTTTTTAAAAAATCTTACTGATTACAAAATTTTAATTGGTAGTGTATGTATTTTTAAGGTTTATAGATCATGCTGTGAGCTTAGCAACATGTAAATTGCAAGCTATTTAAATTAACTGTGAGTTGATGCTAATTTAAAATCAATTATCATGCCTTTATGATTTGATACCTGTCGCTGACGCCACTATATAATATTACTCCATTAAAACGTCCCTCTTTAAGGTCATCGCAAATGAAGGTCATTGATTTAAGAATATGTTGATTATGTCTGCCTCGGTCACTCCTTTCTCCTTGGATGTGGTGTCTGGATTTTGATTAAACCGTGCAGATACCCAGCAAACCACACTTGAGCTGTGGATTGGGACTCTTAAGGCTAGTTACCCTGCCAACAATACAATTCAGCCTAATGTAGGGCTGATTGTCCTGATTGGACTGATGGTTTTTAGATGCCACCTGCTCAGGCAGCTGATCCCAGTACTGTTTATTGCTATAGAGGGAAATTATTGACTCTGATCATGTAGATACTTAGACTGCCGGTTGCCATGGTCACAGCGATGCCTTGAGTGGAATGTGAAGAGTCTCTTGACCCATTCAAGATGCATCGTAATGGGTTGCATTCAAGATGTTGGGATACAAAGCTGAGAAGAGGCATTTTAAGTAGCAAAAGCAGCAAAACAATTCAGTTTATTTCTGCAGTCAGAACAGCCAGCTTACATACTATGACAGAATATGTGTACAAACAGCTGCAGTGTGCTGGCATTGCACAATGGCATCAGATGATAAAATATTATCGTGATGAAATAAAAGCATGATATTTTTATTGGGAATTGCTTATATTATTGGCTGCTTTTGCTGATCTCCTGATTTTCTCTTGCAACATTAAAGGAGTAGTTCACCCAAAAATGGAAATTATTTAATTACCATTGCTATCAATTGTCATTGACATGTCATTATTTATTCATGTGGTTCCAAACTTTTTACCATGGAACTCAAAAACAAAAACCTTTCAATCTGATATTCTTCTGAAGTTATATATTATATCTTACTATATCTACTAGTATTATATTTTACTATAATACAATGCATTAAAATAAAAATGTATTTAATATTTTATTTGTTATATTGTACATTATATATTATATTAATATTATATTACTAAAATATTATATTATGAATAAAATATTTTATATTTTGTTCTTCTGAATCTATACAGTATAGCTTAGCATTAATATAAAAATTTACTTTAATATAAATGTCATTGTAGCTATATGCATATATGCAGTGTTGGGTAAGTTACTCTAAAAAAAGTAATTAATTACTAGCTACTAAATGCATCTTCAACAGTCTAATTAGATTACTGTACTAATTACTGTCTCTAAAAGTATTGCATTACTAATTACTTTCTAATTCCAAGATCAGCCTTGACCAGTTAAACAATAAAATTGCTCTTTTAGTTCTTTCACATAAATTAGCGCATTGGAATGACGTTACCGCCCCTCTTCGACTGATTGGCTGACGAGGAGCTGTCAATCAAGAACTAGTGGACCAATGATGACGCTTAAACCCGCCCTGATTTACATGAAACTCAAACCACAACATTTGGGAAAGCATGCGCAGAATGTGGAAACAAGCGCAAAGGGAAAAACAACATAAGCATACAAAAAATAAAAATATGAGCAGAAAATGTCTGAGAGCAGAAAAAACAGAAATATAAATAAGGAGAATTTGATTTTGTGCGCAAGTCAGATAATTTTGCATTAATATTTCAATTTTGTGCAATATGATTTTAAATGTGTTTAAAGTTTTGATTCATGCTTATTATTTTTAAAAATGCGTTATTAATTTTTTTGATTTACGCTTATTATTTTTCTATCCGTGACCATTGTTTGCTATTCTGAAAATGCTGCTTTCATTTTAAATCTTGTGCAATATATTTTTACTTGCATTTTTACATTTTTTTCATGCTTATTTTTTTATCCGTGACTGCAATACTTTAGGAGGGAATCTGATCCCATAGTAATCCCTTACTTTACTTTTTTGAGGGAAAGTAATTAAATTACAGTAATTGCTTAGTAATGCATTACACCCAACACTATGTATATGTATGTATGTATATGTATATGTGTGTGTGTGTGAATAATGAACAATATTACTTTTTTAGGTAAACTATTCCTTGACCACAGTGTCTAATATGATTCCAGTGCAAAAATAATTGTCTCTCCACATTGAAGTAAAAATACATAAAGAGACACAGTATCAGTCAGTCAGAACATATTTGATTATTCATACAGAATTATATTGAGCATTATTTTGAACTGGTTATATTTGTCCAGACTGAGTGTCCTGTTGCTTTTCATGGTTGGAAACTGATTTGGAAAAGATAGGGTCTCTGTTGTCATTTCCAAGGTCTTCTGCTCATATTTGCTACATTATATCTGAGCTGCTTTTGTGGTGTGTGCAGAACACATGAAGTAGGCTGTACAGGTAGAGTCTCATGGCTTTGTTCATTGAGTTTTGTGAAGGTTTTAGTCAAGGCTGCCGTTGTTTGCATAACTCACCGGTTTCATCACTGCTTCTCTACCTGGTCTCAGCGGTATTAGTCTCTCAGCTTGTTACCACAGCACCCGCTAACTCCCACGAGAGTTGCGTAACCATCGAGGGCTGAGTGCCCTGGGCTTCACATATTGTGTTTGACCAATCACAAAACACAATGGTCCCTTTGTCACAAAGCACTCTGGGAGGAAGTAGTCACAATGCTGAAAGAAAGGACAAACTGTGTGTAAAAACCTTGTGGCGTTTAACTCTGAACCTGGCATCTGTTGGAAAATTGTGCCAGAGGCTCAGTCTTTTGTTAATAAAAAAAAAAAAAAAAAAAAAAAAAAAAAAGTGGTAGTTGTAATTCCTCCAGATTCTCAGATCACCCTTGTACTTTGTGTGTGTAAACAGTGCCCACGATGTGTGAATGATTCAGACCCAGCATCAAGACCATTTAGTTATTATGGCAAAAGTAAAACTGATGCTCTTGTGTTTTCCCCCATGCCAATATTGATTTTTTTAATAGTATGCTATAAAAGGCATAACTGTTATATCTGATGGAACCGAAAACAGTTAATGTATAATCAATAACCACAAGCACTTTGACTTTTTAATGTTTTTATTTTTGTTTGTTTTGTTTTAATAATGCTACCACTCAAATTTTGTTGCATGTTGCTAATGCTGAATGATGCTAGTCTTAAATATCATTATAACATGTTCTTTTAGTGTTATTTATATAATATTATATAATTAATAATCAATTTTGAATTTGTTTGAATTTTTTTTGTTTTCATTTAAATTTTAAATTTTATTTTAGTAGTTTTATGTGCCTTTGTCATTTTTTGTTAGTTTTTATTTAATATTTATATTTATCCATTTTTATTTTTAGTAATTTTAGAACTTACACTTTTTCAGTTTTTAATCAATCAATTTATTATTGATAATTTCGTTATCAAGTTTCGAGTTGCGTAACCATAATTATTTATTAATTTATTTTAAAGTTAAAAATAATAATAACAATAAAAATAAATAAATAAACGAATTAATGAATTAATAATGATGATGATGATAATAATAATAATAATAATAATAATAATAATTATAATAAATCTACTAGGCCATTATCCATTCATTTTACAGACATTTTTTGTTAACTCTAAAACGCAACTCAAAAATTCAGAATATAGGTAAAAAAAATTAAATAAATAAATAAATAAAATCAAAGTGGAAAATTCCTTCATTTTAATACAGTACATTATGCCCTGTTTTACATACTTTTATAGAGTGCATCTAATATTTGTTTTGCTTTATTATTATTTTTTGTTTCTGATGTATTTCAATTAGCAAAAAGGTGTTTAATAGTTTTAGTAGACAACAACAATGTAAAATATTTTGTATGTGTCAGACAGAGCACAAAAGAGAAAGAAAATTTGTAGTATGTTTGTTCATTCAGTTTTTTTTTTTAATAAAGTTAACTAATTGTTAATTTAAACATTAATTAGCATTTTATCACATGTACAACTGATGAAAGATAGCAAAGAATGACTTTACGTCACAATACTCTTCTCGAACGCAAGTATGTTAGTTCAAAACTTCCTTCTCATTGTGCATTTAGAGCAAACTTGTAGTGGTCTCATTATGAACTCCTGGCAGAGAGAGAAAATAAAGGAGTGAAAACTCCTCACGGGGACACTGGGACTGAAGAAATGGGGTTCTGCACATTCTTTCCATGTTGAATTTAGTAATATTTGAAGGGGGAAAAAAGAAAGCCACAGTGTTCTGGTAGAGCTTCATTCCAGCCAGTAGAGGCTTTAAGAGGAGCAGAGAGAGCTGGACACGAATCTGTGAAATCTTATACCAGCCTGATATCTAGTGGAGGATTTGTGTAGTGCACCTCAGCCAGAAGGTCCTTTGTCATTGTCACAGTCTTATTGTTCTTTTTGTGCTGGCTAAAGCAAGCATCACTATTACTGATGCTCATATTTAGGGTTATGGATTTGGACAAATCATTAAGCATTAAAGCTAACGTTTAAAATTTGCCACACCGTTTGATCTACAGATATGAATGATGCCTGAAATGATTTGGCTTTGTTGAAGTGAGATGTGCTATTAGGTTTCTAAGCAGTCAGACTCAGTACACCATAGAAACCACCCACAAGACCTAGTGTGCTTAAATCCACTCAAAACAAGTTAGCAATTACAATTTTACAATAATAATAATAATATATATTTTTTAATAAACTGTACTTTGCACTCATTTAAGAATACATTATTAAATGCATATGTAGAATAAATAAGATACCTTTAGGCATATGTCTTTAAATTCTTATTTTTTAATAGCCTTATAATAATATTATGTAATAAAAGTATTATATTAATATACAAAATGTTAATAAGCTCTTAGTGCACTCTAGTTATAAAATTACTAAATGAGTAGATAAAAATACCTTTTGGCGTGTGTCTTTTATTATTATTTTGTATTGTTCTTTAACACAAGAAAATATTTTTTTATACCAAAACATAGTCAACAATAGTCAAAAAAAAATAAATAAAATAAAATTTAAAAAAAAATAATAATAAAACTCTTTTCTGCACTATCCAAATATTTTTCTGTTATTCTTTTTTTTCCCTCATTATTTATTTTTGGTTTTTTTTTTTTTATTTGGTTTATTTGATTTTTAGTTTTTATTTTGTTAAATAATAACAATAATAATTTATATATATATATATATATATATATATATATATATATATATATATATATATATATATATATCCCCCAATACTTCATGCAGTGTACCAGTTTTAACAGCAGGTGGTGACAAAACATCATGTAAACAATTTTCTATTCTGCTTCTTTTGACACTGCAAAAGATGGAGGTCACCATTAGGTTCCAGTGCAGTTTGTCCATGTGACCTTGCCCTTTGTATAAGTGTAAAGTTAGGGTCACCCGCCCTCTTCCAGAAATACAGCCTACAAGATGACATTTAAGATGCTTTGTTGTTTTTTACCTTGGAGTCAATACTTCACTTTCATCTGGTTTGGATCTGCATCTCAACATATTTACTAACAAATGACCAAAAATACTACCTAATCTGTTCTGGTCCAATCACACCTGGCATGTGTTTTCTCTTTTTTTCTTTCATTTCAATTCTTATTTATCAAGTAATCCTGTGGGCAGTAGTGGCCTAATGGTTAGAGAGTTGGACTTGTAACCCAAAGGTCTGGCAGGAATTGTAGGTGGGGGGAGTGAATGTACAGCGCTCTCTTCCAACTTCAATACGACTGAGGTGCTCTTGAGCAAGGCACCGAACCCCCAACTGCTCCCCGGCGCCGCAGCATAAATGGCTCCGGGTGTGTGTTCACGGTGTGTGTGTTCCCTGCTATGTGTGTGCACTTGGGATGGGTTAAATGCAGAGCACTAATTCCGAGTATGGGTAACCATACTTGGCCACATGTCATGTCACTTTCACTTTCACTTTCACTTAGGCTCAATAGGAAAACATATCAGAAGGCAAATGTTTGGCGAGCTTTGCATTTGTGTTCCTTATCACACAGGGTCTCTCAGTTCATAATCAAGTGTGTCTGTGTGCGAGCACAGAACCTCTTTTGTTTGAACCTCATCACTATCCCAGCATGCATTTGTGAGCACAAAGGCGGCCCAGTTCTGGCGTCAGTGATCTTGTGCGTGTGGAAGGGGACAGTGCCTGCTGTGTGCTCAGCCTCAGATACATGGACACTGTGATGGGTTTTTCTGAAGAACCACTTATAGCTCAAGCAAGACGGTGAAAGGACTTGTTTAGGGAACTGAGACTATTTGTTTAGTAGTGTCTTGTCAAGCCTGTTTACAATGTACTTCTATAAATGATATTTAATATTAAAAACTGGTTTGAAATGGGCAATAGTAATGGATCCAAGAGAAAAGTATTGTAAGGTCAGATGTAACTTTTAATTGCTTTAATCACAAATAAACGTACCAGTCAATCAGAATATATAGTGTATTTTTTTTTTCTTATTACCATCAATTATTTTTTATAATATATTATTATTTGCTGTAGCAAAATGACATTTAAATGTTGCTTCCGGTCTCCTGTATTTTTATAAATTAATTTCATTTTTGTTCTGTGAATGCATTTCTCCATGTGTTTCAGCAGTGCCATTTTCTGTAGCACTCTTTTCAGCGTAATATAAATGTCTTCTCGTCCTTTGCTGAGAATTCTGGGAGAGCGTGTGCTTTTACAGATGAATAGACTTTGATCTTTTCTCTTTCTTTCTCCTCTTACCTGCAGGACCTGGAGATCGTTTATTCCTACTTGCATGGAATGGAGGCGCTGTCCAATCTTCGGGAACACCAGCTGAGGTAAAACAGAAAGAAGTATTTGATAAATGGATGTAAATAATTCACAAATGTTTTTGAGGTCAATCAGGTGGTGGGTTATGCATACAGATGCGTGAAAGACAGTTTTGCAGTGTTTGGGTTGATTCATTATTTTATTTTATTTTATAACAAAATGTACAATAGTAAAGATATTTGTTGTTTTATAATTTGAACAGTTATTTTTACTTTTTATTATTAGTTTTGGAGTGCTATTTGAAGTTTTTTTCTAGTATAAATTTATTACTCATTTTATATCTTTTTTTTGTTTTATCAAGTCAGATTGTTTACACACACACACACACACACACATACACACACACACGCGCATACACACACACATATATATACATATACATATATGAATGTGTGTATATATATATATATATATATATATATATATATATATATATATATATATATATATATATATATACACACACACACACACACCCACGCATATATATATATATATATATATGTGTGTGTGTGTGTGTGTATATGTATGTATATATATGGTAACACTTTAGAATAGGGAACAATTATTAACTATTAACTACGACTTTTCCCTCAATAAACTCCTAATTTGCTGCTTATTAATAGTTAGTAAGGTAGTTGTAAAGTTTAGGTATTGGGTAGGATTAGGGATGTAAAATAAGGTCATGTAGAATAATGCATTAATATGTGCTTAATTACTACTAATAAATGGCGAATATTCTATTAATATACATGCTAATTAGCAACTAGTTAAGATACCCTAAAATAAAGTGTTACCACACACACACACACACACACACACATATATATATCTCAATCTCAATCTCAATACATTAGAATGTCGTGGACAAGTTCATTTATTTCAGTAATTCAACTCAAATTGTGAAACTCGTGTATTAAATAAATTCAGTGCACACAGACTGAAGTAGTTTAAGGCTTTGGTTCTTTTAATTGTGATGATTTTGGCTCACATTTAACAAAAACCCACCAATTCACTATCTCAACAAATTAGAATATGGTGACATGCCAATCAGCTAATCAACTCAAAACACCTGCAAAGGTTTCCTGAGCCTTCAAAATAGTCTCTCAGTTTGGTTCACTAGGCGACACAATCATGGGGAAGACTGCTGATCTGACAGTTGTCCAGAAGACAATCATTGACACCCTTCACAAGGAGGGTAAGCCACAAACATTCATTGCCAAAGAAGCTGGCTGTTCACAGAGTGCTGTATTCAAGCATGTTAACAGAAAGTTGAGTGGAAGGAAAAAGTGTGGAAGAAAAAGATGCACAACCAACCGAGAGAACCGCAGCCTTATGAGGATTGTCAAGCAAAATCGATTCAAGAATTTGGGTGAACCTCACAAGGAATGGACTGAGGCTGGGGTCAAGGCATCAAGAGCCGCCACACACAGACGTGTCAAGGAATTTGGCTACAGTTGTCATATTCATCTTCATTCGTCTTCACAACATCAGAGGCGTCTTACCTGGGCTAAGGAGAAGAGGAACTGGACTGTTGCCCAGTGGTCCAAAGTCCTCTTTTCAGATGAGAGCAAGTTTTGTATTTCATTCGGAAACCAAGGTCCTAGAGTCTGGAGGAAGGGTGGAGAAACTCATAGCCCAAGTTGCTTGAAGTCCAGTGTTAAGTTTCCACAGTCTGTGATGATTTGAGGTGCAATGTCATCTGCTGGAGTTGGTCCATTGTATTTTTTGAAAACCAAAGTCACTGCACCCGTTTACCAAGAAATTTTGGAGCACTTCATGCTTCCTTCTGCTGACCAGCTTTTTAAAGATGCTGATTTCATTTTCCAGGAGGATTTGGCACCTGCCCACACTGCCAAAAGCACCAAAAGTTGGTTAAATGACCATGGTGTTGGTGTGCTTGACTGGCCAGCAAACTCACCAGACCTGAACCCCATAGAGAATCAATGAGGTATTGTCAAGAGAAAAATGAGAAACAAGAGACCAAAAAATGCAGATGAGCTGAAGGCCACTGTCAAAGAAACCTGGGCTTCCATACCACCTCAGCAGTGCCACAAACTGATCACCTCCATGCCACGCCGAATTGAGGCAGTAATTAAAGCAAAAGGAGCCCCTACCAAGTATTGAGTACATATACAGTAAATGAACATACTTTCCAGAAAGCCAACAATTCACTAAAAATGTTTTTTTTTCTTATTGATCTTATGAAGTATTCTAATTTGTTGAGATTGTTGAGGGTTTTTGTTAAATGTGAGCCAAAATCACTGAAATAAATGAACTTTTCCACGACATTCTAATTTATTGAGATGCACCATATATATATATATATATATACACATACAGGTGAAAATGTTATACAGAAGTAAAAAAAAAAAAAATTGTTCACAAATACAAATACATACACACACACACACACACACAAATATATATATGTGTGTGTGTGTGTGTATGTATTTGTATTTGTGAACAATTTTTTTTTTTACTTTTGTATAACATTTTCGGACTGCTATTTTTAGTTATGTTATCCACTAGTGCCAATATTTTATCAGTTCTATTTTTGCTTTTTTGTTTTGCAAGTTAAAGGGATATTTCACCTAAAAATGAAAAGTCATTAATTGCTCACCCTCATGTCGTTCCAAACCCAAAAGACCTTTGTTCATCTTCAGAACAAAAATTAGAAATTCTTAGGGTCTTTCTGACCCTGCATAGACAGCAATGCAACTACCATGTACAAGATCCAGAAAGGTAGTAAGGACATTGTTAAAATAGTCCATGTGTCAGAAACTCTTGGATTTCATCAGAAATATCTTAATTTGTGTTCTGAAGATGAACAAAGGTCTTTAGGGGTGTGTAATATATATCGTCTGCAATAATATCGTAATTGTTGTTTTAACAATGTGTGATTTGACATTGAGTATTTTGCAAAAAACATTCAAAATACCTACAGAGTGCACGCAGTACGTGAAGTCTAAACTAGTGCGCATTTAGAGTGAGTTCTTTCACTGCATGATTCAGATTCAGTCTATTAAAATACATTTAGAATGATCACAAATTCAAGACATGGGAGCAGAAAATGTATATATTTATACCACTTCATATAGTTAATCAATTTCACATGAAGAGTGCCGGATTTCTCCCAAAATTACCATGATTACAAATGTGATAATTGTATTTTTTTTTTTAATTTTTTTTTTTTTTTTTTATACATTTCAATAGACAAGAAGTTTATTAAGAGACTTACGTTTTAGACACCACATATCCTGTTTTTGCTCTCTCTCGACTGTTCCTGAATGAATCAACCGTTTAATTGATTCAGGTCAATCGCAATGACTCACTTATTAACAGTGACTTGCTGCCACCTACTGGCAGGTTGTTTTGACATTTAAAGTATCTTTTATTTTTTTAAATAATTTCAAATACAAAAATTCAACGTTTTATGCTTAATATATCAAAACATTATTTATGCATTTGTAACTGCAGGTTAAAGCATTCATGTCCTGCATTAAACAGTGTAAATACATCTAAATGTCACTTCAGATGCAGCTTCTGTGTCCTCTGCATTTCAAAGATGAATTTTGTTGATACTGAATTCGTTTGCTTGGTAACAGCCCAAATGTCTTATAATTCTTATTCACTGATTAAATGTAAGAATTTGATTCAAAAGATAATGCATGCTTTGTAAAGGTAAAATGCCCATAAAAAGGTAAAAATCAATTTAAACTTATTGGAAAAGATTAATTTCTATCAGTGTCAACTGACCACAACACAGAATATGAAGAATATAAAAAACTTTAGGAGTCAGCTGTCCACAGCAGTCCTTAAGATACCAGCACAATAACACACTCAGCAAAATATCATCTAATTATCGTTATGGATAAAATCCCAGAAAATATAGAGATATTATTTTTTCTCAATATCGCATACCCCTAGGTCTTACGGGTTTGGAATGACATGAGGGTGAGTAATTAATGAACAAAATTAACTAATATTTTATTCACATTATTAATGGGGTTAATAATTTTAGTTTTGGCTTAATGTATTTGCATTGTTGTCTGAACTCTTAAATCAACCTTAAAATGGTGTTCTCAAGGTTTTCACGTCATTATGTTTATACACGTGGACGTGAATATCGGGGGGAAAAATACTTTGCTACTTGACCACAGTGTTCTAGAACATTCCAAACCCTACCTGACCCCTCCAACACCCCTTCAGTGGTCCGTACACATCTTCAGGAATGTGTCAGATGGACTTGGTTGACTTTCTATCTCCCCAACCGAGCTGAACTTTGAGGAATGTCTTTTGGAAGAATGTTTTTGTCCTTTGGAATGTTTTGTTCTGTGGCGATACATCCGAGTTTGCTTAAACAGCACTTCTGGCATAAACCAACACTGAAATATGTCATGCACAAACAGAGTTTGGTTTTCTCCTTGCTGTTCTTAACTGTATTGTTTTTCTTATTGAACACAATGCCAACCAGACCTGAATACCCACAAGACTTTTGGTCTTGAAATCCATGGTTTCACAACACGATATTTCATAATCACAGACAAAAATATGAGGTTCATTGCTTCTTTTGGAACCATTAAGTTTGGATATGTCACTGATTTATGGTTCTCTCTCTCTCTTGTCCTCTTTTTTCAGGATAATGTGTGAAACTGTCCGCTACGAAAGACATGAAGCCAACGAAGTGCTCTATTAGTGAGTAACAACCATGCTTTCCATCCAGTTTCCTTTTGTTTCAAGCCATTATGCTTCTGTAAGCCTTTATAGGATGTGCAATGCATAACCACAAATAATCTTCAAAGATCGTGCCACTCCAAAAGCGATGATAAATATAGCCTGCTTTTGAGAAGACTTATTAAATTACAAAGGTGAGATGTGAACTCGTTGAAGCAAAAGTGTTATATTCAGCGCTGCATGAGCCTTCTGTTGTGTTATAATGAGGATCCTAGTAGCTGAAAATGGCATTATGAGGAATTCAGGGTTTCTGGGTGATACACACACAGCTATTGATCTATAACATCTAAGACACACTGACCCACTTTAGATTCGCCCTTCATCTGGCATTTGTGTTTTTAAAAAGTCCTTGCCTGTATCCTCTCGACGCTGTTTGAAGTTTATGTTGGCTTTGTCTGATGCCAAACACTTCTTGCTTTTTTGGTCCTGTAGCCCAACACACACGCTCAAACACACACACATACATATACATACACACACACACACACACACACACACACACACACACGCATAAATATATATATATATATATATATATATATATATATATATATATATATATATATATATATATATATTCTCTTGGGTGGACCCAGACACTCCCCTCCAATTTCACACTCCATTTTTCTTTTCTCCTGGAGGAAGATGAAGTGTGTGCGATTCCTTCCGCGGGTCACTACCCCTTGTCCATGAAGGGGAACGTCTCATTTACTCATAGTCTCTGATAGCATATAATCTTTTGTGCCTGTGTAACAGTGGAGTTGCTGCCATGAGCTGTTAATTACTGCTGCCAAATTTTGCTGCCAAAAATCACTTTTGGTTCAGTTTATTCTATGTAATATTTGGTAGTAGAAATAGGCATGTCAAATTAAGGTAGGTTTTTTTTAAGTAGGTTTTTCTTCAAAACTTTTAAGTTTAAAATGTTTAAATGTATTTTTTAAATTTATTTAAATTAATTAATTAAATTTTTATATATATATATATATATATATATATGTATATATGTATGTATGTATGTATGTATGTATGTATGTGTATGTATGTGATAAAAAAAAAAAATTGGAATTTTTTTCAGAATCCGTTTTATTTTAAATATTTTTAATAAAATAAATGTTTATATTAAAATAAATTAATAAAATACATTCTGCATTCTGAAGATGAATGCAAAAGTGAATAGGGAGATCAAGTGCTGGTAATAGTTGTCATAAATTTATGAATTATATTCTAAATTTTCTAAAGCCATATAACTATATGTGTGAGGAAAAACACAGATATTTAAATCATTATTCCCTGAATCTTTGCTGTTGCATATTAATTCTCAAAATTAATATGGTGAAATTAGATGCATTTAACCAATTTGGCACAAATGCCAACAAATATCATTGGTTCCTGCATGTTTCGCGACCATTGACGTCAAAAAAGTAGACCCGAGGGAAAACGTAAAAGAAAGAAAGAAAAAATAAAAAGATTCAGAAAAATATTGCAACAGCTTTCACCAAAAGACCTCTGTGTGACTTATCTATTGCTCTTGTGGTTTTGTGTCTTGGATTAGACAACAATTTGACAAAACAAATGCAGATTACCTGTTCATTTTAAAGGCTCTATCTGATTGGCTGTAGCAAGTTGCACAGAACTGATCAGTGTGTGTTTGAAAACAGCAGGAGTCAGACCTCGTACGGCATCCTGCTGTTCATTGGCTGCAGGGTGGAGATGACAAAAACTTTCTTTTTGAATGCAAGTTTGTCTGCCTTGTCTAATAGACAAATGCCTATATTTTTGTTCATATTTTGGTTCATCTAATAGTTGTGGATTTGTATAACTGTGTGAGTCAGTCCTCTGTTTTAGGTGTTTGTTTTCATCCATACACTCTCAAACTCCCAGCGGCAGACTATTTAAGTACTAACACTCCACTGAGTCTGCTACACCAGCCTTGACGCTGTTCCTTAGCGACTCACTCCACTGTTTTTTTTATTAGACAGCTCGCTACTTTAAAGCTCGGCACTAATAATAATCTTCAGACTTGTGTGTGCTGCTGCTGATTTCCCTCAGGAACAAACCACTCCCACCGCATCAACCTCTGAACCGCTTGTGCCAAATACACAAACATCACGCTTTACGAAGTGCTATAAAGATACGCATTTTATGCTTTATTTTTAAGCATGTTGGAAGGACAATAATTTCACACTGGGGTTTCTAAAAATATGTGATAAAAGTTTTAATGTTGTTACTGAGGCACATTGATTTCTGCTTTCTGTAAATAATATTTAAGCAGTGTTTAAATTTGTTAAACAAGTGGAAAACCTCAGGGGACATTGCTCAGGGACTTTTTTCATGTTCATGCTAATTATGCTCTTAAACAAGAATTAGACATTGACATCATAAATGAAGAGGTAATTATTCTATTTTAGTGGATGATTGATATAGATTTTACTGTGATTTATATCAGCGTGGTCAATATAGTACCAATTTTGTATTTTTTTAATACAATACTTTTTTTTTCACTACCTTTCAGATGTGTGAAGCTCCAGAAATTTCTTTAATTGCTTTAATGTCAGCATTAGGGTTCGATCTCACAATAGTTATCACAATACATATGTTGTTATATGTCACAATATCATAATTGGATTGTGAATGAAATTTTACCTTTTGTACAAAGGAGTTGACAAAGGAGTTACAAGTGTTACAGGTTTGTGCCTTAGAAGTATTTATTTATTTTTTTTTTTTTTTTACATAACTTTATTGCTTGCTTTCAATTTCTCACAATACTACAAAGTTTGTTTATTTCCAGATTTAAATGAATGAAAATCAAATAATATTTATTTAAAAATAATTTATTTAAACATGTATGAATGCATATTACACTACTGGTCAAAAGTTGAGAATAATTAATTAATGAATTAATCGATAAATTAATTAATTTATTGTTTGAAAAGAAGTCTCTTATGCTCACCAAAACTGCTTAATATGTTTGTGGAAACAGTGATCCATTTTTTCCCCCTGATTCTTTGATGAATCGAAAGTTACAAAGAACCACAGTTATTTGAAATAGAAGTTGTTTTTAAAAAACAACTCATAATACAACTTCATAAATGTCTTAACTTTTACTTTTGATCAATTTAATGGGACCTTGCTAAATAAAAGAAATGTCTCTTGAGCAGCAAATCAGCATATTCCATTGTAAAATATGCTCATATTGAAAAGTTACTTTAAATTGTAAGAATATTTCACAATATTACTGGTTTTACTGTATTTATCAAATAAATGCAGCCTTGGGAAGCATAAAAGACTTCATCCAAAGACATGAAAAAAATGATAATTATTCAAAATAATTAATAATCCCCCCCTCCCCCAATCTATTGAAAATGATCAGCAGTTTAAAAAAAATTATAATGATGATGATAAATAATTTGCCATTTAACTAATATTTCTTATTGTAGAACTGCACCGTCTCAGTGAGATTTCTAGTAAGATGACTTTGAGTTCATCTGTGTTGTCACACTCTGGTAAGGCTGCTGTCATCCTGCCATCTCTGCACTGAACAGCGTCAATAGAAATAAAACCCTATAAAAGCCTTTTATGTGTGTAAGAATAGCTGTTGACTTTGAGTACTCAGGCAACAATCACATAAAAGTGTGTCTGTATGTGAGTGTGTGCATGCAGGAGTGCTGCTCTGTAGTGGCATGGGTGATCCATCATTCTCTACCCTGGTCTGATAAATGCATGCATACACACACACACACACAGAAACAGCTCAGCAGAAGGGTTCTCTCCTACAGTCATGGCCACCAGCTGGTATAGAGAAGGTTTCCCTCTCCCCATCACTCTCTCTGTATTCCTGCTGGGACTCCCATCAGAGATGCCGCTGGGCACAAACACACAGCCCAGACCAGAAATGCAGGCACATCAACATGGATAATTTTGGTAATTTTTGCAATGATAAAACTTTCATTATACTACTCATCAAATATTACTGGAATTACTGTAAGGATATCCGTAACTTTACAATTAGACTAGCTCACTTAATTGTTCTATATTATTTTAGTTTTAGAATTTAATATTTTATTCCTGTCAAAGTTAACAGTTATAATTTAAATATTTAAGGTGCTTAGTTTTCTTTATATTTAATGAAGTTGGTTGTAAACGTTTACAATTTAAAATATACTGTGAAACGCTTTTTTGAGTTTCATGTTTTCTTTTTCATTTCAGTTAACGGACATGTTTTTATTTACATTTCCCTTTTTATTTTTTGTTCACACCCACTGATGCCCTCACAAAGTGTACCATGTTTTTTTGGAAAATGGCATTAAAATGTAATAATAGCTGCTGCTACAGTTATTAAAATACTGTATAATGTTATCAGAAGGTTTCCAAGTTTTACTGTAGCAACAATAACTGGAAAATGTATGACATTGTACCATGTTTACCATGGTATGCATTTGTAAAGGGATGAACACTTTAATATAAGGCAAATATTAAAATTTCCTAATATTTGTCTGATAATTTTAACCTTAAACCAAGAATTTCCTTTTTCGGTTGACCGAAGATTAGCAGATAAATAACCCCCAAGGATGAATGCATGAAGTTCATATTCCTCCAAACCTTGCCTGACTTCCTGCTCTCGTTTCTGCTCCCCAGTCGTTCCTGAGGAGCTGGAGGCTGTTGATGTGTGCTTGATGAGCATTTGATGAGCGTTGGAAGAGTGTTTCAGTGACCCAGTTCAGTCAACGCTGCTCCGTTGATGGTGCAGAACATCCTCACACTTTCCGTCTCTCACCCTCCATCATTCCCGCTCTCTCCTTCTCACTCTGCATTCTGCTGATTAATAATTGAGTGTTTCGTTTTTGTCTGCGCACGCTCGGGAAAAACGATTAAAAGAGGGAGCAGAAGCGGCAATGATGAAGGGAGCGATGCAGAAAGAGAACGAAAAAAGCAAGCAGCGCTCGTGCTGCGTTTGAGAGCAGTCAGGAGCTGCCTCATTAGTCCTATAGAGACGATGTAGCGAGTATGTGTGCGTGTGTGTGTGTGTGTGTGTGTGTGTAGGATTTTCATTTAAAGGTAAACATCCAGAAGTTTGGAGAAGTGTTTTTTAACTTAGATGATGAGGAAATCAATCTGTCAACAAATCTACACTTTTAAATAATGTTAGTTAATTAAATAAGGGAAATTGTGTGTGGCTATTCAACAAATAAATATGTGAATGTGAAATTTTGATTTGAGTTCAAATTATAGTTGTATCTGTATATTATTGTAAATCTTTTGCTAAGAAAATAAATTACCCATTACAATGTATAAAACGAATGTTGGAGCAACAAGAAGAATACTGAAACTGTTACAGAAATATTAACATTGAAGTTCTTGGATGTTATTTTTACTGCAGTCAATAACTGACACACAAGATGCCAGTAGTTGCATTTGTATGAAATGTAAGCGCAACTCTGTGGTGTGATAAAAGAGACGCCGGTTTCAATTACTGAATGAGCGTTCCGATATACAGAGTTGCCATGGATGACGGAGAAGATTAGGAAACAGAGTGACATTGGTTCCGGAAGTATTTTTCCCATAGGAATTTTCAAAAATTCTTTATTAAAAAATTGTCATGAACCAAACCAACCAGCTATGAGGTGATGCATGACATGACAAATTTGATTTAAATTAAAAAGTATTCGGATATCTGAAAATTTGAAAATTAAAAAAAAAAAAAAAAAAGCAAGAGCAACAATCTCATGAAGCATTGTGAAAAAAAATCTATTCATTTAAAGTTGGTGATTGTGTGTATCAAAAAAACAACCACAACCTTTTTGTGTTTATTGCAAAATATGCATGTGAAAAACCTGTATATACAGTTTAACAAAATGTGGGAAGATTGAGTCCATTATGTAATTTGTTGTGCTTCATGGTAGGAGATTTTTTGCAGAATCATGGGTGATGTAGTTTTCAACTTTTAAACAATAATGACCCAGGGAGGATTTTCTTTTCCTGACAATGTGAGTTAATGTTATCACACTGGACTAAAACTGAATTACTGACTCACACAGGGTATAACAACTTCCCAAACATTTTCTGATACTTTTTGTACTACTTGAACTTTTTTCACCTTGTGACCTGCAAAAATTGATTATACATTTCTTTCTATATTATTACTAAATGTTACATTCTTTTTTTTTTTTTCTCGAACTGATATATCTGAGCTTTTCTCCCCCGTTGGGGGAAAAAAAAAAAAAGTTTGAATCCAAGATTTGGTGATAAAATACCATAACAAAAAATTTACAAGCAATGTGTAAAGGGTGGTAATTTTTGACCGAGAACACCAGATTTGGTGAAGGATTTTTACAAGCATATATCGATGAACAACCTTGTTCTGTTTTTAAATGTTTATAAGTATCATAAAAAATGGATTCCCCTACGTGGAAAATAAATAAATCCAGATTTTTTTTGTCTGGAACCCGACTGTTGCACTCTATATGATTGACCAATCAGAATCGAGTATTCCAGTGAATCGTGTGATAAGATGAAGATATACAAGAAATCTCAGTGCAGACAAAACATATTAAATCGAATGAAAAACATGTACTATTAAAATGTGCAATAATGAAGTGTGCAGTGTCGCGTGATAGCTGGGTTATTTGCTTCACGTTAGGAGTGCCTATCAGCTCATAAACCCTGGCACTGCTTTGGGCCTGTTATCTCACTGTGTTTCGGCTGTTCTGACTCCGTGATCAAGATGTCCGCTGCTCATTGGATTGCTCCTCTTTTCACATTTCCGCTTACTGGAGAGAGAGACAGACATGGAGCGGGGCTCGTCGGGAGCTAGAAGGACGTCTCTGGCATCGAGTGTTAAGGGGGATTGTGTGTCAGTGTGTTATTCCTACACACACGCATAAATCAAGCAGTCAGATTTCAACTGGCATCACTTACAAGAGGAAGAGAGATGGTGTGTGTTTCGCACTTGGCCGTTTGATCGCTCTGTCCACTTTTTTCCTCTGGGAATCTCTTGATATCGTCTTTTGTCTGTGCAAAGGAGTGTATCACAGAACAAAAATGATGACAGAGTGTTTACATTAAGCATTGATGTTATGTGTGTCTGTGTCAGCTACTTCTACTCTAACCATACAGGAGACCACATGTTAGAAATAAGCCTGTTTTGTTTCCTTTTGGAATCTGTGTGACATTTTTCTCTTTCTGTCTCACACAGTCCGGATGACATTGGCACGTGTTGGTACATTCTGCTTTCTGGATCGGTCTTCATCAAAGAGTCCATGTTCCTGCCACGCTCCAGGTACGTCCCTTACCCAAATGCTATTAAATGTCACACATTCATACTTAGAAATTAGAAAACACACCCTAAATACCCTTTCAATTGACCTGTTATGTACTGGTGCATCTCAATAAATTAGAATGTCGTGGAAAAGTTCATTTATTTCAGTAATTCAACTCAAATTGTGAAACTCGTGTATTAAATAAATCTTTGGTTCTTTTAATTGTGATGATTTTGGCTCACATTTAACAAAAACCCACCAATTCACTATCTCAACAAATTAGAATATGGTGATATACCAGTCAGCTAATCAACTCAAAACACCTGCAAAGGTTTCCTGAGCCTTCAAAATGGTCTCTCAGTTTGGTTCACTAGGCTACACAATCATGGGGAAGACTGCTGATCTGACAGTTGTCCAGAAGACAATCATTGACACCCTTCACAAGTAGGGTAAGCCACAAACATTCATTGCCAAAGAAGCTGGCTGTTCACAGAGTGCTCTATCCAAGCATGTTAACAGAAAGTTGATTGGAAGTAAAAAGTGTGGAAGAAAAATATGCACAACCAACCGAGAGAACCGCAGCCTTATGAGGATTGTCAAGCAAAGTTGATTCAAGAATTTGGGTGAACTTCACAAGGAATGGACTGAGGCTGGGGTCAAGGCATCAAGAGCCACCACAAACAGACATGTCAAGGAATTTGGCTACAGTTGTCATATTACTCTTGTTAAGCCACTCCTGAACCACAGACAACGTCAGAGGCGTCTTACCTGGGCTAAGGAGAAGAAGAACTGGACTGTTGCCCAGTGGTCCAAAGTCCTCTTTTCAGATGAGAGCAAGTTTTGTATTTCATTTGGAAACCAAGGTCCTAGAGTCTGGAGGAAGGGTGGAGAAGCTCATAGCCCAAGTTGCTTGAAGTCCAGTGTTAAGTTTCCACAGTCTGTGATGATTTGGGGTGCAATGTCATCTGCTGGAGTTGGTCCATTGTGTTTTTTGAAAACCAAAGTCACTGCACCCATTTACCAAGAAATTTTGGAGCACTTCACGCTTCCTTCTGCTGACCAGCTTTTTAAAGATGCCTATTTCATTTTCCAGGAGGATTTGGCACCTGCCCACACTGCCAAAAGCACCAAAAGTTGGTTAAATGACCATGGTGTTGGTGTGCTTGACTGGCCAGCAAACTCACCAGACCTGAACCCCATAGAGAATCTGTGGGGTATTGTCAAGAGGAAAATGAGAAACAAGAGACCAAAAAATGCAGATGAGCTGAAGGCCACTGTCAAAGAAACCTGGGCTTCCATACCACCTCAGCAGTGCCACAAACTGATCACCTCCATGCCACGCCGAATTGAGGCAGTAATTAAAGCAAAAGGAGCCCCTACCAAGTATTGAGTACATATACAGTAAATGAACATACTTTCCAGAAGGCCAACAATTCACTAAAAATGTTTTTTTGTTTTTTTTTTATTGGTCTTATGAAGTATTCTAATTTATTGAGATAGTGAATTGTTGGGCTTTTGTTAAATGTGAGCCAAAATCATCACAATTAAAAGAACCAAAGACTTAAACTACTTCAGTCTGTGTGCATTGAATTTATTTAATACACGAGTTTCACAATTTGAGTTGAATTGCTGAAATAAATGAACTTTTCCACAACATTCTAATTTATTGAGATGCACCTGTATATTAAGTTTGTACCTTTCTTCTTTCTCTAAAAGTTCTCACGACTGATTTGGAACATGAACATGATTTGGAACTGATTTGGAAATGTAAAGCCTTATTCTGAATGAACAAAATATGTAATATTGAACCTTAAGATGAGTAAATATCCATCTCCGTGCATGTCCTCATCCTAGTTTGCCACTTAAATGGCCCAAGTGTAGATACACACATCAAAAAATGTGACTGGGACCAATTTATTTAAATTTGCATTTAATGAAAGTACCTTCAAACAGCCACTGTATTTTTCTTTTTTATTATTATTATTTTTTTTTATAATTAAGGGACAATTTTTTCAATATATTTGGACTTTCAAATGCATTTTTTTGCCACATTTTTTATTTTACAGAAATGCTATGTCATAATTTCTCAAATACTTTAAATATAATCAATTCATTAAAATAAAATATCTGAATAAAATTTCATTATAATTAGATTCATGAGAGTTATCGAATTGTGAGTTATATCAGAGGTTAAAAATAATAAAAATGACTTTGTACAAAATATATAAGAACTTACAAATAATAGAATTAATGTGTACAAAATATATCAGAAGTTATAAGAAAAAGAATTTGTAATTCAGTTTGGCATTTTGTGTGTGTGTCTAGTTTTTGGCTTTAGTTCAGCCAAAATGAAATTTTTTTCACCCTTGTCATTTCAAACCGGTTTGAAATGATTTTGTTTTTCGTCTGTGGAACAGAAACAGAGAAATTTTGAATGTCTTTAATTTTTCCCCTGAGGCATAGGATGGATATTGTCTTTAAGCTAAAAAAAAAAACCATAAGCATATCATGTAAATATTTTTGTCCTGCTTCAAAAGATTTGAATATGACACAAACTGCATGGACTAATTTATGAGATGTTTATGGTGCATTTGAGTCAAAACGTCTCCTTTTACTGTTGTAGTAAGGTAAGTCAAGTCGCCTTTATTTATGTAGTACAATACAATACAGATTGTTTCTAATCTGCTTTACAGCAATGAACTGGAAAATAACAGAATCAATGAGGCCAACTTCATCAATTATGAGAAAAATCTTAATTCTGTTGTAAAGCAGTTCTAAAAAGACAGTTGTGTCTGTTATTCAGCTCGAAACAATTGAATGTTGAATTGATCAATTGAATTCAATAACAGTATCAATTTTGAAAAATTAAGCAATTATGAAACAATTCATCTCATGGGAAGTCATGAAGGTTTAAAACAAAATAACAGTGAGTAAATGATGGCAGAAGTTTATTTTTTTGAGTGATCTATCCCTTAATTTTCTGGCATGTAATCAGTAACCTAATGCAATCATCATAACTTTAGCAAGTCCCATATGCAAATAAAGACTACTGTCATTATCGAGGATCAATATTTTGCATGGCACACTATAATCTACCTGTAGGATAGAACTTGGTGTGACAGAAATGAAGTGTACATACAGAAAGGAACATATTGACTTGGCGTAATTTAAAAACATAGCAAGCCGTACAAAAACACTTGAAAGAGATGCACTAGAATTGGCTTGCAGTTGGGAATATGTAATTTTATCACCATGGCAATGAAAAAAGCAGGTCTCTCCCTCCCTCGCTTTCTCGTTTGGCTTCATGGAGAGAGCTTTGATGTGTTGCTCCTGTAATAGACTGTGACTCAGGCGTCCAGTGAATGAAAACCAACAGGACAGCGGTGCACTTCATAAACAATGTCTTGATAACGCTCGCAAATGGCCATTTTTTTTTCCCCCAAGAGGCATCACAGCTACCCTGTGTACTGATTCTTGTCTGAGACAGACCAGATCTCCAGTAACATCTTATCGGCTTCCTTTAGCACATGACGTGTGTTATTTGCTTCCAGTTTCTTTCCAAACAAAAGCACTCTCATTTTAATTCAGATTTTGTGTAACACTTCTGTTTAATCGCACCTGATACTCTCACTCATAACAAATGCAGCATGCAAGTGTTTCATTGCACAACTATTACCATCATTAAAAGCATAATGGTGTACAAAGTGCTGGCAGAAGTCAGAGTTGAGTTTGAGGTGGCAGTACCACCTGGTACTCATGCCAGTACTTATGCAACAAGTCCAAGCCCTTTAAAATGGTTTTGCAGGCTTAACTACCAACAATCGTTTCTATTGTTATAAACTCTGTTAAATCTGATCCTCCAGTAAATCCATTGGTTTCTTAACTATTCCTGACCGCAAGACTTGGGAAAACATTGATAATCACAGTTCCTAGAGATTTTTACCCATGCTTTACCATGATACAAATATGGCTAATTATCTGTTCTAACAGGGAACGTTCTCAGAACTTTGGCTAATGTTCTGACAAGATTCTCTCAAAATTATGAACATCCTTCTAGTAATGTTAATAGAAGGTTTGTTTGAAGTTGTGTGGTTTAAAATGTTGAATGTTTTTTAAACTTATTTCAGAAGGACATTCAAAAGTGATCCTGTGATGTTTGCAGAATTATAAAATTGAACATTCCATTTACGTTCCAGAAATGTTTTTGAAACTTCTAAAAATGTGACACTGTAAATTTTCAGAAAACATTCATAAATAACATTTTTATACCTTAATAAGAATGTTAGGAAAATGTTCTTAGAAAATATTTTTGTTAGCTGAGATGATACTTTGATATAGTGCATGGTACTAAATGATTTTTTGCTACTAAATGTTTATGCACTAAATGATTTTTTTAATGATTTGTACCAAAGTGTTCACGCTACATGTCCTTCAAATTGTTTTCTTTGCACTTTGGCTTAACAAAACAAATCAGATACTGTTAAATTGTTAAATTTATTAACATGCTCAGATTTTCCATGGTTCTTTTTTATTTTTATTCATCTACAGATAAAACGTTTTGATAAAATGCAAGCTCTTAAATTCTTTCAGTTTCCGTAAGGTGTTTTTTTTTTTTTTTTAATTATTATTATCTTTTTCCACTTAACCACATGCAAACTCCCAGGTGGTTTTCCCATGGAAGTGCTTTGAAAGCCTTACTGTTCCTCCCTGAAGTGATATGAATGTACTTCATGAGAATATAATCTGCAACATCTGATATGTGACTCAGTCCCAGACGATACAAGTTACTCCCTACATGCATCAACATGCCTCATTTGTTGTTTAGCCACAATTTCTTAACTTTGCATTTCAATCTCCAGCTAACTTTTATTCATAGTGGCATGTTTGTGAATTTTAACTTTTTGTAATTATTTATTAATTATAATTATAATTAATTATGATTGTTGTTATTTTTTTGGATTATGAATAATGCGTTTTGAATCAAAGTATCTTTTCTTTCTTTTTTTTTTTTTTTTTTTAACTATTCCCCTGGTTGCCCTTTAGAATTTTTCTGGGTGTTTCTCACTCTGATCACTACAGGTCTTGAGTTAAGTTGAAAGGTCATGTTGTTTGTGGGTAGAGGTCAACCCCTCCCTCTCGGCTCCACAGGAAGTAAGAGGCACGCAGGAATGTTGGCTTCAGTCGATCACCACTGACTCTCAAGAACGCACATTCCCCAACGCATACTCTCGTAAGATGAAGGCGGTAGATGGAGCTGTCAGAACAGAGTGCAGCGTACATGAAGTTGGATTATCATGTGGCGTTCAGGAAATCGTGTTTGTGTTTAGTGTGGTAGCAGTGTGTGGGAATGAATATTAAGAAAGGACATTAAAAACAAATTTGAGGTAGAAGTATGGAACTGAATGCATAATTTTCAAGAAGCCCGGATTGTTTATGGATTTCATTGGACATATTTTGTAACAACTCTCTCATCTTCAGGTACAGGTATTTTTATTTATTTGCTTTATTTTTGTGTACTATTTTATATTAAGTGCACAATTAGATCACTTTAAGAAATGACTTGAAATATTTTTATGAACACACTTTCCAACAAATAACTATTTAAAGGACTGTTTTCATTTTTATATATTTTATCTAAATATATACATATATATATATATATATATATATATATATATATGTATATATGTATATATGTGTGTATTATATATTGTATTTTTAAAATTAAATTTGTTATAATTAATTTTATTGATACTAATGCTAAAATGTTGGTTAAAGCAATCATACTCAAGTGTCAAACTTTGCTAATCAAGCCTCAAGCATCTCGATCCCTACATTATACAGTATCTAGTTACAGTTCAGGGTTGCTTTGGTGCTCCTGAAATGCTGTTTACTCTGCTTTATGTTGTCATGTGTCTGCAAGTGCGGATCTGAGAGGCAGCTGAGCAGTTTAGCACTCACTGAAGCGTTACAGTAAAATCCTGTTATTGCGTTACCATTCTACTGTACTTCAGCATGTCCTTAAGCCTTCCAATGTATCCCTTCTCCCCTCTGACTTTCCCACCGACAGCACTTGCATAACAGCTCTTTAATCTTTGCTCTGCTTAATATGGAGAGATGAAAAAGAGCCTTATTTACTTTGGAGACCCCTATGTTCTTTGCTGTGTGTGAGTGCCTGCCACGTTCGTCACAGAATCACATTCCAGACACCCGGAATGTTGTGTAATATGAAATGTAGGGGCCGACTGGGTGGGCATCACATCTCACCGGGAGTTCAATTCCCAAAGAATGTTGTGTGGTGTCTTTCCTGGCTTCTACAGAGAATAATGATTTCTTTTTAGACTTTGGGACTTTGTAAGCCAGAGAGTTTTTTTCCATTTATGCTTATTCCTTCTCTTTTCATTTAGTTGTGCTCAAGGTGGCGTTATTTATTTATTTATTTATTTTTATTTTTTTCTAAGCACATCTAAAAAAAAAAAAAAAAAAAAAAAAAAACTATAATCTGTAAGTGTGGTAAAAATGTATTCCATTTTTTTTTTTTTTTTTTTTTTTTTTTTCCTATTGCATTTTGCAGTTTAAATTAGACTTAGAATCCCTGATTTTCAGTGTGGTTTCAGACTATACCCACCGTATCATCAACTACGGTATATCAGGAATGATGAATGAAAATACTAAGTCTTGAGGTTTTGTGTTTGAATAGAAGCTTGTAAGGGAAGTCATACAGCATTACAGCACAGAGTGCTCATTGTGTGTGGTCTTAACGAGGAACAATGTATGTAGAGGGAATCCCACCTGTTAGTCTAACTATATTAGCTAGTTACTATATCTGCCAGCTGCGCTTCTACCATAACCCATACAGTGTGCAAATAGCTATACAACAGTAAGTGTCCTTTTACTAATGTAAACATTTAAAGGAGCATGCAAATTGTCATTGTAAGGTATTATGTTTTATGTACAGTATTTTCTTAGTAAAATCAGCCTTGCTTTGTCAGTCACAGTTTTCTGAAGTTTGTAGCAGTTTTTCCCCAGCTAAACCGCTGTAAGCATGTGTCAACTTTGGACCATAGTGTCACCTGGCAGCTCATTCAGCTGCAAAAAGTGTCTTACAAGCAGCATTAATGATAAATCAACAGACCAGATGAAAGGTGAAGTGCATGTGCAAACAGCACCAAACAGAATTGGAAAAAAAAAAATGTCAAGTACCCCACCTGTCTAGTCCCATCCCAATCTCACTATGTTTTTATGCCAGACTCAGTTCAGATGCTTAAACCAACAAATTACATTTCTGTTTGATGTGCACATTTTATTTTATTTTTGGCCTTTTCCCTAATTATTTTAGTTAAGTTTAGTTTAGCCTTTTTTCTGTTTATTTTCTTCTTGCGTTTAGTGTAGTAAAGACAGAAAATGATTGTGTGAAGAAGAGGGAATGGGGTCAAGAAATGGCATTCTCTGACTTTGCATTTTAACTCCACATTGCAAGTGATTTAGTGAAGTCCAAATATGTGACCCTGGACCACAAAACCAGTCATAATGGTCAAATTTTTGAAATTGAAATGTATACATCATCTGAAAGCTGATCAATAAGCTTTCCATTGATGTATGGTTTGTTAGGATAGGACCATATTTGGCTGAGATACAACTATTTGAAAATCTGGAATCTGAGGGTGCAAAAAAATCTAAATATTGAAAAAATTACCTTTAAAGTTGTCCAAATGAAGTTTTTGGAAATGCATATTACTAATCAAAAATTAAGTTTTGATATATTTATGGTAGGAAATTTACAAAATATATTCATGGAACATGATCTTTACTTAATATCCTAATGATTTTTGGCATAAAAGAAAAATAATATAATATAATAAAACTAATTTTGACCCATACAATGTATTGTTGGCTATTGCTACAAATATACATGTGCTACTTATGACTGGTTTTGTGGTCCAGGGTCACATATGTGTATCTATTTAAAAATTTTAAGGCATGTCCACCTTGAGTGAGTATTTGCCTTCATCTTGTGTGGAACTCCACCTCACATTTCCATTTCTGTTTTCAATAGAGTTTTTTGTGGTGCTACTCAAACGCTCCATCACTTTGCACTGTACTTCTTTCATTAGGCCGTGATGTCATTTGGTGGACTTTTCCAGTCTGGTCGTATTTTCTTTATTTTCTTTCCCATTGGAGCCTGACGGCCTAGACCAGGAACACTGCCACAAGTGTGTGGATATGTGCTCCTCCGGCTCAGTTTCTGAGCACGCTTTCATTCCCACAGAATCTCAGGATTCCATAATTGGTCGAGCGGTTTATAACCTTTCTCTCTCCTGTTCTTCTCCTCTAGTTTTGGGAAAAGGTCTGCTGGGAGTTTACGCCGTGGATGCGAGTGCATCGTTCTGGAGCCATCCGAGATGATTGTGGTGAGTAATCATGGACCCGATAATCATCTTAACTTCATACTCTTACTAATCATACTATGTAATTGCTGTTTTGTGCTGTAGTTTCATTCCTCTTCCCCAGTGGTTCCCACAGTGTGCTAAGCTTTACCCCCAGGGGTACACACAAGGTCAGATTTGACATTACATGGGCAGATAACAATTTGCGCTCTTCCCAATGCACTGACTAAAAACCCTTTTCCGAAGAAAATGTGATGGTTCGATAGGAAACGATGGTCGACTGTCCAACAACTGACTGTTACTTTGCACATAAGCTGATTAGTTTATCTAGATGGTCTTATTTTTTGATGGTCTATTTCTTTGAGATAGAAACACTCTAAAATGTTGCGCATTTGACCGCAAAGACATGTCTTATATACTGTAAATGCCTAAATGCACCTGAAATCAGCCTGATTATGGGCTTTGTGAATATGTTAACATACTAAGTACTTAAATTCAGTGTCTTTTTGCCATTGTGAACTCTAAATATTATTTAAATATTTAATGAATACAGCAATCAATATTTGTGGGATTTTTTTGAGACTGATGGGGAAAATAAAGTGGCTGTCTGAACACAAGCTACAAGCTTTTACTGTAGACGTTTTAGTTACAGCTATATTGAATTTGTTTATATTTATATTAGGAGAGCAATTTAGTTGTGTGCTTTCTAGTTTTGTTTAGCATCAGGTGAGCCAGCCTAAAGTTGCATTTGGGAACCACTGCAATAATGATAAATGGCATATAAATGTTTCTGTACTCCTCCACATCTGTCTCTTTCTCGGTTTGAATTTGGCATCTTGTTTATTTTTTACCACAAGCAAATTTCATTGTGGATTTGTTCCTCTTAAATTACTCAATGTTAATGTTCAACATGGCCTAAATTCAGTGCTCTCGCCTTGCCAAAAAACCTAAAACGATTATATTTAGGAACCCAAGCACTTCTGTGCATCCTAATATATTCCATATTCAGTTCATGATGTATGTTCATGCAGCCTCAGATTTGGTTAAGCTCTCGGGGTGGCATGGAAACATGCCTACATGTGACTCAATGGGCTCCTATATGTTTTTGCATGTTGAGTACACTACTGTTCAAATGTTGATGGTCAGTAAGGTATTAAAAAAAGAATACTTTTATTGAGCAAGAACACATTTACTGTATATGATCAAAAGTGACAGTAAAGACATTTAAAATGTTGCAAAATATTTCTATTTCAAAAAATGTGTTCTATTAATCAAAGATATAAATCAAAGTTGCACAAAAATAATAAGCAGTATAACTCTTTTCAGCATTCATAATAAGAAGAAATGTTTCTTGAGAATTTTGGAATGATTTTGTTTTTAAATCTAGCTTTGCCATCACAGGAATTAATTCTGTTCTGCGTTTTAAAATATTTTAAAAATATTAAAATATATTTAAATAAATAAATAATGTCGAGCAACAGTATTAATGTTTTAACAAATTTTTTAACTAATATTTTACAATATAGTTAAAATGCCCTCAGTCTAGGGCCCTATGATTTCTAAGATGCGGAAAACGTGGATGGAATCACGAAATCCAGTCATAAAAATGCAATTTACTGTATAATGCGGAATGTCACGGAATTTGCCAAATTTTGGATGGATAAATCAAATGTAGGTCAGTACACTTAAATCACAATGCGATATGGACTAGTATGTGCATATTAAGCTGCAAAATACTATTTAAATATGAATCCTGCATGTTAATGCATGTTTCTGTGTGAATGAATGATGCAGACGCGCGGTTTCGTTTACTACACACATACTGATGTACTTGTGACACTTGCGCTGTTTTCAGCCTCTACCGCTTCAATATGAGTACATTAACACATGAACATAATCTCTTGAACTGTTCTGAGAGTCACTTCATGAGCATTTTACCATTTATTTTGAGGAAAACTATCGTCATATCATATAAACAGAGAAACATAAAGTTTAGTTTAACTTGAAGAAACTGTGACAGAAATATATGACCTAATGTAATGATAGTACTACCACTAATACAATTATTATTAAAACATTATTTTAAAGGAATATTAACCAAAAAAAAAAAAATACCAGAATGTATTTGTTTTTTTTTTTTTATGAAAAAGATGAGATGCCTTTTAGAGATGCCTTTGATAATTAAAATATAATGAAACCATTAAAATGGAAAGCAGAAAATTAATGGAAAACACAGAATTTGGTAACAAATAACACTAAATTTGAGGGTGGAAAAAAACATATTTTATAGGGCCTTAAAAATTTATTTTTTGTTAAACTTTTAATAAATTGCTGTTAAATTGAGTACATTTTATTATTTCAGAAAAATTAAAATTGAAAACAATCCAGGAAAAGTGAATTTGTATTTTGGGAAAAAAACGATTTCATAGGGCCCTATAAGTCGTTTAAAAGCATCTGCCAAATGCATAATCGTAATCTCCTTTTTGGGCGATGGCCACTGTCCTCGACAGTTGATGGTGCACTTGTTGGGTAACTCATCTGTTATTACTGGCCGATGCTGCCCTGTAATTACGGGCCGAGGCAGGATATAGATACTGCACTCTCACTCGCTCACACCGCCCAATATATTCCCACTGCTTCGCTCTCGCCGGCAGTTGCCATAGCAGCGGTTGGTACGGTAGCGAGAGATTTGATGTGTAATCCCAAAGGCAGAGTGGGTGTGAAATGTGAGGCTGCAGCAAAATAAGGCAGAGGGATAATCATGTCACTTTTTATGGTGTAATGTCACAGTGGCCGGCTCTTTTTATGTGCAACTTATACCCATCATGTGTATGATGATGCCACCCTCGTTCACAGTCATTCAAAGACCTGCCATGGACAGTTTACACTTTTTAATTTCATTTTTAGGTGCCACAGTGACAGAACACGAGGCAAAGATAAAGAATAAACATTGATCCGGAATACGCATGGTTTGGTTTTTGCACATGTCTGCAATTTGAACTCTTAATTTCAAGGTTAAAACGGCATAACATGCACAACTCGGCTCCGAAAGCTCCTTGCAGGCTGCTCCTCTGAAACTACATCTCCCCTTTTCTACCTTTCCTTTCTGTCTGCTGTGCACCTCTCTTTGACGTAGGTGTTTGAGGCTCAGCCCACACACACGCACACACAGACAGGCTCGCACACCCACTTCTATTTTTACACAGTGCCAGTAAGAAGGGTGGGAGGGGGGTGGGGGGTGAGGAGAGAGAGAGAGGGAGTCTCACTCAAATCGTTCCTCCGTTTGCAGGTGGACTATATGGATGAGAATGAGGAGTATTTCCAGCGGCAGGCATCGCACCGACAGTCCCGCCGAAGGTTTCGCAAGATCAACCAGAAGGGCGAGCGACAGACCATCATCGACACCGTAGACCCCTATCCCGCCGGCAAGCCGCCCGTTGCACGGGGATACCATACGGTTAGTCACATGCTTTAACACTACCTGTACAGTTTCTCTTTTGCCCCTCCCCCTGTATGACTGTCGGCGTTCCTGGTCCTCACCTGTCCGGCTTTGCTTTCCAGTTTGTTTACATGCTGGTAAACGTGTCATTGCAAGTGCTTGTTTTTTTGTTTGCAATGTTATTTATGCATAGGGATGGATGGTATGATAAAATCTGATACTACAATATCAGTGATTTTAGATCATGGTATCATAAGTATAGTTATTTGCACAGGATTTTCAGTTAAGAATGGTTTATGTAATAAATGATCATAGTTATGCTTATTTTTTGGATAATTCAATGAATTCAACAAGCAAGGATGCATTAGTTTGATCAAAAGTGACACGAAAACATTTATAATTTTACAAAAGATTTATTTATTTTTAAATAAATGCTGTTCTTTTGAACTGTCTATTTATCAGAGAATCCTAAAAAAAAAACACCATATTTTTCTTCAAAAAATCTTAAACTGTTTTCAACATTGATGATAAGAAATGTTTCTTGAGCACCTGATCAGCATTTTAGAATAATTTCTGAAGGATCATGTGACACTGATAATTCAGCTTTGCAATAGATATTTGTAATATCTATACTAATAATCATGCAGCTTTTTTTGATAACCCAGTGAATTGCTATATATTTAATCAAAGCTTTATTGGTATAAAATACCAATTTTTATTTCGGATTTGGATGCAAACCAAAAATAAGATTTTTTTTAAACAAGTGTTATCTGTGCACAAACAGCTTCACATTTTATAACACATAACTCAATATTATTAAACATACTAGTCAGAGTCTTTATTCTAACTCAATGAGTCACATTTAAAGCTGTAAAATAGCTAATATGTGCAAATTCATCTCTTTTTGTCACTTTTATGTGCAAATAATGATGCTAATATATCTATGGTGTATAAATGCTGCAGGAAAATCTGTACCACTTGATGCATTTCTAACGTTGCAAGGTACTGTCATACCATGCAGCACTGCCTATGCATAACATTGACTAGTAATATATTCAATGTATTTGACTGCTGCAGTGAAATATAACATAAGCTAAAATTTCTTCACATTTCTTCGCACCAAAATGTTCCTCTCACAAAACTTATGCTACAGGAACATTATGTAAAGCTTTCGATTACTGGAAGACTACTGGAAGTCTGTTGGCACTCTTTTTGGTAACATCAACCACTTCTCTTTCCTCATATTACCAATGAGAAAGGAACAAGATTTCTGTCTCCTTCCTATGAACTTTGCTCTGCTACTATATTTGCATTTGTTCCTCTATTACTGTAAGAATATGTTCATTTAGCTATCCTCATGGGGTTGTGTTCATTTATTTGTTTATCTTCTTCCTTAAAGGAATATTCTGGGTTAAAAACAACTTAAGCACCACTGACAATATTTTAAGACTTTATCAGTTTGTAAAAATTAACAGAAAAAAGTATTTACAGTATAGGAAGTTAGCAAGTGTGCAGCACTGCAGATAATTTTGCAGTTATTTCACATACTGTTTTTCGCAGACTATATGGTAGGGAAGCATGGATTTCAGATGTAGCCAGTGACAGGCCAGTTTTCAGACTGTTGCTTACTTACATTTCTCTCTGTATTTGGCAGGTTAGAAGAAATTATTGTAGCATTGAAATGCTGCTTAAAACTAAAGCATAGTACATTACCTTATAAAAAGCTAAAAAGTTTTTATAAAGCAAGTTTAGGTTTAAAATGGGTGCTGGCTCATTATAAAATGTAAAAATAGGCAGTGAAATCTCTCTTCAGCTCATTACTCTTCATTCTTTCAGTCTCTTAAATGTTATTTTTTACCTAGCAGCAATGCAATTTGTTTGTGCCTGTATGTGCAAGATGCTTTACTTGTTTCCATCATAGCTGCTCATTTTTGTTGTTGTGCTATGGTGGCTGTTATATGGTCTCTCTGTAGGTGTTAGCTGGTGTTCTGCCTGTGTGTTTGCAGTCAGTATGTCGTGTTGGCTGAAGATGTGCTGGTGTTTTATGCACTCAGTCCCCACTGTGCTCTGGCCAGGTTGAAGTGAGAATCCACTGCACTGCTACCATCTGTATGTGTGATATACAACATCATCCAGCCCCAGCTGAGTAAAGAGACCGAGCAGAGAGAAAGAAAGAAAATTTATCTTGAATAATAAATTTATCTTTTTATCTTTATCTAAAATAATCATTTTATTTTATTTTGATGACATAACACATTCACATTTCATTTTTTTATATTATATTTTTATATTCACTATTCATTTTATTTAATTAATTTATTACAAAGACAAGGGGGTTATATTTTATTCTACTAAATCTCCAGCAGTTTTGACAGCAAGACTCTGCTTTCATAATGTTTTGGGCGTTAATCTTGTGAATTTTTGACACCGATGTTTCGTGGAGTTCAAACCTGGACCCTCACGTAGACACATTCCTGATTTTTCTCCCCCAAATCTACTGCAGTTCATTCCCAGCATTCCTCCCATTCCCCGGGGAGAGAAGCCAGTGTTCCCTCAGCTTGTTTGGAAATTCTTTTTTTTTTTGTTTAGTACAACGAAATACGTCAAGCATCATTGAGCTAAACTGTTTTTCCCTTGAGATACATTAGAAGGGGATGCCAAAATTATTCCCACCATTGTATCTTCTCAGCTGCACAGTTTTCCCAAACAGCTCCCTTTTTGTTGTTATGGTCTGTGGGAAGCGATTTGGGCCATGTTTTTGTTCTCAGATCAGTGGTAGCAGGCTAAGAAAGTTCACAGTAGTGTCTTCGCAGCGCATTAGATGTTAAGCTGACGGGCATTCCAGCTAATCCGTGAGATTTTAAGAGTGCTTCCACGGTGGGATTTCCATACTCAAACATAGCCGAAGGTGAAAATTCACTTCACAAACATTACATCATGTATCAGCCTTGAGTATCTCACATAACCTTATAGAGACTTACTGGCTGGCTTTAATTTGATTCAATTTCTGGCACCAGAGTGAAATAATTGTACTCTGCGCTGCCTGCCTCACACAATTGAACTCAACTGAGTCTCTAAGCATTTCTGCCCTAGACGTGATTCAGATTTGTCATACTGTATTTGGAGGCATCTTGTAGATGCACAATGATTCAAAACAGCTCAGAGACAAATGATGAGGTAGAGTTCATTCACTTCAGTGATGTTAGTGGACGCAATAACTCCTTCTGTGTAATATCATCACAACATTGTGGGATATTACACAGTCTGTCTCACACCCAGACAGAAAGTTCCTAATGTTTAGGATGTTTTTCACTGTTATATAGTCCTAACATGGATTTAGAATTTTTTTTTTTTTTTTTTTTTAGTTTTTTTTTGCTGTACAAAAAGACTTAATTTATTTAATTATTATTTTTATTTTATTTTTTCTTTGTTTTTGTTTTATTTTATTTTCTCTTTTTTATTTTAGATCTTTTTATTTTCATAATTTAGTGTAGTGATGATAGAAACTTGTTGCATGTAAAAGAGGGAATTGGATTGGGTAATTTTATTTTCATCACCTTGGAAATAAAGGTTCTATCTGACTTTTTTTTTTTTTTTTTTCCCCTTAAATTAAGTTATTCACATATTCTTATTCTGTGACAACTTATTTACATTATGTGATATTCTTTTTTTAAGTTGTGTACATTTTGGGAGTTTTTATTTTAAAAAACAAAAACAAAAAGTTTCTATCTACAAAGTATATGGAATGCAAAAACTTTGAAGATCAAAACTGCTCAGAATTCAAATAGAATATATTATAATTATAATTACAAGCTAGTGTTTTATTTCATAAATTTTTGCTCAAATTTCAGTACTATTTGTGGCATGTTTGTGGTGTTTTGCAGTGAAAACCCATCTGTAATTAAGCCATTTTGTATTTTTTTTTTTTTTTTGCTGAAAATCCCAAGTTATCAAAACCACTGAGAGGATTTGTTGAATTTATACTCATATCACATATTATTGTGCTGTAAACACCCCATAAAGTCAAAACTGTAGTTTTAGTTCATAGCTTTGAGATCATGTCTAGTAATAATTTAGAATTTAGTCTTTTTCTCTCTCCATCTACTGTAGCAAGTATTAAATGATGGTTCAAAACTGATGTAAACTAAAGCTTATTTACTTTCTTTTTTTTAAGGATAAAGCCGTTCAGTATGCTGTGGCCAAATTTCCTCTTTCAATAGGAAAGAAAACTGCTCTCGTCAAGCCATTTCATGGAGTCTTTCAATGAAATTTGTTTGTCTGTCAATAGTGACTTTAAGACCAGTGAACAGTGACTGCCTTGTTGTTGGCTTACACTGGGTACCATTTTGTCTCTATAAATCTGTCTTTTTCCCTTCCTCTCCGGTACTGTGGGGCTTTAATGATCATGAGACCCTCATTCAGTCAATGAATACCAGTTTTTTGCATCTCCTAGTTTGCTGATCACTGCATTTCAGTTGTTCAATAACTAAATGACCTCCAATTCTTTGTATTTGGTTGCATAATTAGCCGCTTTTCCGTTCACCTGAAGTGCCCGAGTTCCCTTTTTATTTTAGCTTTGTGGCTTTTTATTTCAGCATCCGCCTCATGTTTCTCGGCTGTGTGTGTGTGTGTGCACTACCCTCTGATGTTTTTTGATAGCGTCTGAGCTTTTATAAAGGATGTGTCCCTCTCTTCTTCCCGTAGTATGACTTGCAAAGTGCTTAACAGGGTTTCTCTGAGCCTGCTCTGCTCTTCAATAACCCAGGCTGATAATAACTCTCCTCTTCTCTGCTTCTCTCCTCATACTGGCTCCTCCGCAGGAATGCGTTAAGGCTCAGGTATCGTACTTATTCACTGTTTCTTTTCCTGTGTGTGTGTCACTTCCTGCTTAGCTGTAATTATATGCTGTATATGTGTGTAGGTTATATATGTGCGTGCGATAAGAGTTTATAACCCTGTGACCATAGAACTATGGCTTATTTATGTGAATGTCTTGTGTGTGTATTTATGTTGCCAAATGATTGTTTGGTCCAACAGTGATTTAAAGTGGGTGATGCTATACTGAAAGCCTTCAGCTTACACGTGGAGATTATTGCCTTATAACTAGTCAAACAAACTAGATTTTTACATTTTTAAAAGAATATGTGAGTGGCTCTTGCTGGTGGAGAATTCACTCCTAGGGTTCCCAAGGCATTGCTGTGCTATGCTATTAATGGTTTTTAGTGTGTTGCTATGCAGTTGCTAGGGTGTTCAGGGTGGCTGCTAGGCGGTTGCTTAGTGGACCAAGACAAACGAGTCTCTATCATGTTCCAGTCCCTAAATATGGCTTGGGTCCACCTCTTTCAAAGTGAAGGTGTTTTGTTTAGTTATTTTTGTTTAATGTTTTGTTTTTGTTTTGTTTTGTATTGTTTTTTGTTTCGTTTCGTTTCATTTCGTTTCGTTTCGTTTCGTTTCGTTTTAGAACCAAAATTATAAATTGGACATCAACTGGCGACCCAGAACAGTAACTAAATTTGATGATTATTATGAAAAAAAAAAAAAAATCTTTAAAATCAAACATTCTAATTATTGTAAAATTCTTTACAAAAATAAAATATAAATTTTGTTTTGTTTTCCTGGCTGGTGAAAATCATAATTTTGATCATTTAAGCATGTAATATTATACTTTTTTTCCCAACAGGCTGCATAATTTGAGTGTCATTCATGTAGCATAAATGGTGCAGGATGAGTTATGTACTGGTTAAGGGTAACTGTTCCACTAACAACTGATTATATTTGCTGGTTCTCAACTAGTTTTGCTTCAGAACCCAGATTATACATTGGAAATCAAGCGGCGACCCAGAACAGTAATTCAGTTTGATTATTTATGGAAAATCCTTCAAATCAAATATTGCAATTACTGTAAAATTCTTTTAAATATGAAATACAAAAATTAAATATAAAAAAAGAAATCTAGAAAAATTTTAAAAATTGTATATGAATAGACCCAATAATTTGCAAAATAATAACATGACAAAGCATGATATAGGATAATAACATATCCTAAGAAACTGTTTCGTAAAAGCATAAGCAACAACAGGAGTGTGATGTACCATCCATACTGTTTGAACAAACATTCCGCCAACTAATGCATTAATTTTAGCCGTATTTCTATTTTACCATTTTATTGAATTAGCCATATGACAGTCGTATTTTCACTGAAATACCAAAAAGTTCATTTAATAGCATGACTTGTGTCATCAGTAACCAAAGATTTATTTGAACCATTTGATTCAAAGCATTTTCTCTTATCTACTTTGCTATGCACAATTAAATGTTCAGTTGTATTGTGCCTTGTTTGTTTCATTTATTTTCCCGATGACCCTGTCTGAACAGAATTACATTAGTTGAGAACAACAATAGCAATTTAGGATTTCATAGCTAGGCATAATAGTGCTGCACTACCAAGGCTCAGCCCTTTTTAAACAAAAAAGGGTGCATGTAAGATTTTTGTGTGTTAATGTGTTTATATGTGTCTGTTTTAGCGTGTTATTTGACGCCCTAGGCCTGATGAGGATTGCTGATGGTTAGACTTAGCTGCCGCTGAGCTGATACTTGTTTTGCGGTAATTAGATTCAGTGAGGAGTGAAGCAAAGCGATTGAGAGATGGAAAGTGTGATCGTGTGTGTTAGAGAGTGGAAAAGAGTGAGAGAGGGAGTCTTGTCAGGTGTTCTTGTGAAGAGTCTGCTCTATTTTTAGAGCTGTCCTCAGTGATGGCTGCTGCTGCAGTATACAGCGGCACTGAGACACAAAAGGCCTGCACTTAAAAAGATTTATACCACTATAAACACACACACAAACATGCAAAGCTATTATATGGCTTCAGAAGACTACTACAGAATATACTGTAAAGGGTTGTATCTGTTATGGCCCTCAGGGTTTTATACTGTCACAAATGTATTGTGGTGAAGAAATATCACTAAACATGCCTTGTTTTCTTCATATTTACAGCATACTGTAGAATGAAAATGATTTGTATTTCTGCCCTGCTAAACTGTCCATTAGCATAAATGACAGTTGACAGTTATGACACCAGCTTCGTCATAGCTGTTATGACAGTTATGATAGAGCTGATGGTTTAAACCACACGGACGTTTCAGATGATAACAGTGGGGTGTCGGGTCCAGATGGACGGCTATCAGCCAGGAGCAGTGTACCTTGCAGAAACCTTGCAGCCCTCCTCGTCCTTTGACCATGCATATATGGTAATAGAGGTTGACAGTTAAACCAGTGTGCTGTAAAGTCCCATCCAGTGACCTTTTAGTTTTATGCTTTAACTTTTACACCTGGAACTTTCTTTCTCCTAAGCAAATGGCTTCAGCTTTGCTCTATGGCTAGAGTAGTGAATCAAGAACTGATTCATATTCTGATTCATTTATGGGTCAAAGAAATGATGAACCAGTCCTCACTGGTTCAAACCAGGCTCACTGAATCAGTTATAGTGGTTATTCACCTAATAACTGAGCTGCACATCAAACTTTTAACTTTTTCTTTCTTACATGTAGAGTACTTTCTCTACCTGACTAAGAGGTTCATTCATGGAATCGAATCTGAACCAGAATCGTTCATTATTTTTGATTCCCATCTCACAATTTCTACAGAGTCACTTTTTTTTAACATTGATATGTTTACAGAAAGTAACTCATTATTTAGATTACACTAAATTTTATTTAAAACGGACTGATTACATATGCAGAAAATATGAATGATACATATGTGAGCCAGAGTTTTGATATGTGCATGTTGTAGTAATCACACATCAGAATGCAGTTGCTGTACTTCTGGAAGAGGGGAAAAACACACTTCCTTCTTTGGGTGCTGTTACGCTGACCCTCCGTGCCCTTCATAATTACCAGAACGCCGCATCTCACTTCACCATTGTTTTTTGACCACTAACTCTTCCTCCTGCATTATTTCTTTAAGAAAGTCACTTCAGCTCTCTCACTCTAGTAGGAAATCCTCTTCCTGCATCTGTGTTTTGACAGGAAGCATCCAGGATTGAAAGTGCACTAGTGAAACATGGACACTTTGAACCCTGACAGGCAATATGAGAATCAAGCAGCACTCATGAGCTAGACACTTTCTCTTCCTCCACAGGATTGAACACCTATGTTGTCTATAGCATTGATCTTTAATTAGTCCCATGTTAAACATATCCCTCCAAGACATATCAGCTCTGCTTAGCCACATGCTAAGAGAGAAAACACACTTTTGCCTTTGGTCAGTAAGATACACAGCCGTAATTGGGATGGAAAGAATTCTAAAAAGGTTGTAATGCATTTTAGACTTAGACACATTCAAAACATTTCAACTGCTAGAAAAAAATTATTCTGCCAAATAAATAGTTCAGTTGATTAACTATGGTTGCCAAACAATAGAGGCTAGCAACTATCTGCAATTTACGGAATCTCTTCACAGTATGGATACTGTGTGTTTAAGCAACCATAAACGGCATGTGGCTAACTAGCAGACTAATGGATTGTATTACTGAATTGAAAAGTTGTTTATTGTGAAAAAATAAAATAAAAGAACATTAATTAATCAAGTTATATTGATCATTGATGTCTTTTGCTGTTTGGAACTACTTTGTCCTGCCCAACTTCACCCTTTAACCCATTGTTAATGCATGGCCTGTCTTGGTTTATTGCTTTATTGCTTTAATATATAATAACATATAGGTCATTTGAAGTTGCTCTCCTTCTTGTAGTATAAAGGTAGTGGTCCTTATTGTTATGCATGTGGTGTTCTCTGTCTACAGTCTTAACCAGCTCTAACACTGCATGTTAATTACTGTGCAAGTCATTTAGAAGATTACTCCATGAACTAAGCATCACTATAGACATTTTAATGTAATGAAACAGGTTAATTGAGTTGTTAGTTGGACTGGGTCTTTATATCACAGTATGAATAATTATGTATCATGAAAACAATATTTATATCAGAATATAATTATCTGCCTGCGACAGAGGGTAAGTGATTTGGAGAATAAATGGATAGATGATTATAATTATTTTGTTTTTGTAATGGTTTATATTTTTGTGATTTATATTGGATAATGGTGTAAATTGAAATCATTTACAAATATGTCATCTAATTAGATTTTTTTTTTGGGGGGGGGGGCAATTTAATGGACACAGATCAAAAACAGATTCTAATCATGTTGTGCATGAGTTCAATCAAAAGAATAACAAGTTCTTCCTTGTCTTGACTTGTTTGGGACACATTTTGCTTTGTATTTTTGCTTTTCTTCATGTTTCTTCACCATGTAAATAATGTAAAGAAGTACTGCATACTTTAGCCAAATAAATATAATGTATATTATGTGATTATGTGCATCTCCATAACTGGGGCTGATGCGATACTCATCTCAATGCATAGCCAACAATACGATGTATTAAAGATATATATGAAGCAGATGCGATACACCCCTATTACGATGCAGTGCGATCCGATTTTTATTCGATTCAACACAATGTGATTAAATGCAGATATGATGCTATGCAGTTCAATATGGTACACATAGTTCGCTGTTATTTCTTTGTTTCAGACAGAGAGCAAATGATAAATTAACTCAAGTGCCTTCTCAACGTATCTGATGCACACTTTTTTTTTTTTTTTTAAATTGATGCATCGCAATGTTAACTTTTATGCCGATGCACCTATTGGTGAATCTTACCATACCTAACTGTATATTCCACAGTATGAACAATGCATTTTACCTGGTATAGACCACCCAGCCTTATTTATTAGCATATGTTATACTTATACATATTAGATATATTAGCTCTCACAACAAAAATGAGTGTTTGCTTGTCAGAGTAGCAATGAGCTTTCTTCATTGTCACACTGTAGCTGTGGTCTAGCCTTCTGGAGAACGAGTGCAGTCTAGCTCTACTGTACTCAAATTTTGAAAAGGTTTGGCGTGAAAGGAATGATCCAGAAGAGTTTCAGTCGATGTTAATCCTATCTGTCTGTCTCTGTCTCTCTCCTTCTCTGTGTCTTTATTCCTCTCTCTCCCACTTCCTCTCATTTCCTCTGCATCCTGACTCCCTTGTATATAGGCTGGAGAGGGATCTTTGACAGTTGTGCTGTTTTCAGCTGTAGAGGGATAACAGTAGCTTTTCAAAAGGAACTAATATCTCAATTTGTATTCTGAAAAGCCTCTCAGAGCTTTGTAAGAATCATGGCATATTTTGCCTACATCATCAGTTCACAAAACCGCTGGGTTTTCCTTTTTTTTTTTTGGTCCAAAATTTGTTTTTCGCCTAGTAATTTCAGCATTTCAGCATCTTGTTTGCTATCATTAAATTGTGTTTTATTCACCATTTTGATCTCTAGATATCTGTATGTGTTAGCCCTTTTAAAATCTATATCAGCTGATCACTAAGCAGCCGGATTATGTACCTTAATCTAAAACCTATTTGCTCACTTCATTCTGTCTTCATGGACATGGAAGCTCTTTGTTGTTTCACATGAAGCGGAAGCTGCTTGACCCACTCTCAACTTTTCCATAATGAGCATCTATTGTTCCTGAAGTGCGCTCTGGGTGATGCTGAGCCATCCCTTGATGTGACCCTGTTACCACCGTGACGTAATGACGCTCTGTTTTCCTGTGATGATTGGTGGTTACTCTAACGATGGGACGTGGCAGCACCTGAGCTTGTTTTTGTCAGGCATTACATCATCGGGGATGATGTCATCAGGGGGTTGTTTTGGTCCCTGTGCATAGCTGGAAGCCGTCCAAAATTTCAATCTGTATCTTCACGCCCACATCGCCTCTGTAAGCCCAAACGTGCAAGCTGGCTGTTTCTATTTGATACGGTAGCAAAACGCTTCTGTCTAAGCGTAACACTAAAAGCCTTTATCACTTTATTGCATATAATTAGAATTTCATTATATTAAATTGATATAAAGCCTTTGATGCAGCCATTTATAGCACACATTTGAATGAAAATATATTTTCTTGAGCAATTATTCCATGTAATGTTTTTTTTTTATTTTTTTTTTTTTTTTAATCAAGACTCAGGATTTTTTTACTATTAGGTTTATTATTTTTTTAACCTTTATTTTTACTATAAAGGTTATTGTTACTATACTTACTGTGCTATACTATTATTTATACATTTTTATTTACGCCATATTGACATATTTGCCTTTGTCATTAGCATTATGTATGAATATTTGCATAAGTCATCTGATAGGCTGTCTGTTGGCCTATTGACCTGCTTGGTGCATTGTTCATATTTTTCTTTGTTACTCAAATTCTTGAAATCATATAGTGTCAGTCCAGGGCACAGCTAGATATTACAGCTCACCTCTCTGTGAAACAACGAGTGCTTTATACCAGATGGACAGATGACTGATTGATTGAATGATAACATTTACTGTACGTCTTTATTTTGACAGACAGAAAGAGAGATGGACCTTTAGGGAAGAGTGTGTGTGTGTGTGTGTGTGTGTGTGAGTGAGAGAGTATGTGAGGGGTGAGCTCACTTCCTTCATCACAAAGCTAAAGGGTCGTGTGTGGGTGGGGCTGTCATTCGCCCAGAGGGGGTAACTGGAGCGTGTGTGTTTGGTGGGGGTGGGGGGAGAATTGGCAGCGTTGTCATAGTAACAAAGAGATGTCAGAGAGCCATGTGCTCTGCGCTTCTGTCGTCTGCTCTCATCTTCCATCTCTCTGTCTCTCCGTCTCTTTTTCTTCCTCTCCAGCCTTCGCTCACATGCTCCCGCCCAAACCGACCAGGAAATGGCTCTCCTCCGCGGTTGCCATGCCAACTGCCTGCAGCCCTGGTGGTGAGCGGAGGGGAGCGTGATAATGACATTACTCTCACTGGGCTAACTGTGCTCATCCTTCATTTCTCTTGTCTTTCCATCCCTCTCTGCCTCCCCCCCCCACCATTCAGCTCTCTCTCATCCTCTCTTATTTCCATATCTGCACCTCACCCATTGCATGCTCTTTCATTTTCATTTTCTCATTAGCACTCTCTTGTTCTCTTGCAGTGTCTGTGAGAGTGTGTGTGTGTGTGTGTGTGTGTGTGTATATGGGTAATTCACGCTGAATACCAAGTTGACCGTCCTGCTTAAAGGGCTAGTTCACCCAAAAATGAAAATTTTGTTATCATTTACTCACCCTCACTCACCCATTCCAAACCTGTATGAGTTTCTTTCTTATGTTGAAAATAAAAGAAGATATTTTGAAGAATGCTGGTAATCCAACAGTTGATGGTCTCCATTCACTATTATAGTATTTCTTTCCCTACATGGAAGTCAATGGGGACCAACAACTGTTTGGTTTTTCAAAATATCTTTTTATGTTCAACATAAGAAAGAATCACATAAAGGTTTGGAACGACATGAGGGTGGGTAAATGATGACAATTTTCATTTTCGGGTGAACTATTCCTTTAATGTTCCATCTAAAACATCAATATTGTGTATGTACAGTATCTCACAAAAGTGAGTACACCCCTCACATTTCGGCAATCATTTTAGTATATCTTCTGAAGGGACAATACTATAGAAATGAAACTTGGATATATTTTAGAGTAGTCAATGCGCAACTTGTATAGCAGTGTAGAGTTACTGTCCTCTGAAAATAACTCAACATACAGCCATTATTGTCAAAAAAGCTGGCATCAAAAGTGAGTACACCCTAAGTGATAACATCTATACGTCGTTTAACCATGCAAAGCCACATGTCCTATTCATCATGTTCATGTTTTTGTCTGCTTGACAGGACCATACAGATTTGTGTATCTTGTATTAGAGCAGTTAAAATTTGGTGCTTTGAGTACAATTCTCTCATACTGACCACTGGATGTTCAACATGGCACCTCATGGCAAAGAACTCTCTGAGGATTTGCGAATTAGAATTGTTGCTCTCCACAAAGATGGCCTAGGCTATAAGAAGATCAGTAACACCCTGAAACTGAGTTACAGTACAGTGGCCAGTGTCACACAGAGGTTTTACAAGACGGGTTCCACTCGGAACAGGCCTCGTAAGGGTCGATCTAAGAAGTTGAGTCCTCGTGGTGTGCATCAGGTGCAGAAGCTGGCTTCAAAAAACAGACGCATGAGTGCTGCCAACATTGCTTTAGAGGTTGCAGAAGTGGAAGGTCAGCTTGTCAGTGCTCAGACCATACGCCACACACTGCAACAAGTCAGTTTGCATGGCCGTCGTCCCAGAAGGAAGCCTCTTCTGAAGCTGGCTCACAAAAAAAGCCTGCAAACAGTTTGCTGAAGACAACCTGTCCAAGAGCATGAATTACTGGAACCATGTCCTGTGGTTTGATGAGTCTAAGATAACATTTTTTGGCTCAGATGGTGTCCAGCATGTGTGGCGACACCCTGGTGAGGAGTATCAAGAAAATTGTGTCTTGCCTACAGTCAATCATGGTGATGGTAGCATCATGGTCTGGGGCTGCATGAGTGCTGCTGGTACTGGGGAGCTGCAGTTGATTGAGGGAAACATGGATTCCAACATGTACTGTGACATTCTGGGTTTTCCAACATAATAATGACCCCAAACACACCGCCAAGATGACAACTGCCTTGCTGATGAAGCTGAAGGTGAAGGTGATGGAGTGGCCAAGTATGTCTCCAGACCTGAACCCTGTTGAGCACATGTGGGGCATCCTCAAGCGGAAGGTGGAGAAGCACCATGTGTCTAACATCCAGCAGCTCCGTGATATCATTGTGGAGGAGTGGAAGAGGATCCCAGCAACAACCTTTGCAGCTCTGGTCAATTCCATGCCCAGGAGGATTCAGGCAGTGCTAGATAACAATGGTGTCCCTACAAAATATTGTCACTTTGGATACAGTTTTGACATGTTCACTTAGGGTGTACTCAATTTTGTTGCTAGTTATTTGGACAATAATGGATATATATTGAGTAATATTTAGAGGACAGTAAATTTGTACTTCTATACAAGCTGCACATTGACTACTCTAAAATATATCCAAGTTTCATTTGTGCAGTATTGTCCCTTGAGAAGATAATTTTTTGCTGAAATGTGAGGGGTGTACTCACTTTTGTGAGATACTGTATATATTTATATTTTTTTAATTGCCATTTGGTAGATGCAATTATGAATATATGAATACAATATTGTAACTAATATTTACAATAAAAATATTAATAATATTATTTTTTAATAAACATTATTATCAGTTATACAGAAAAATACCAAGATGAGATTAAGCTCATAATTGAGAAACTGCACAGAATGTACTCATAGCTTATGAACATTAAAAAGCCCATGAAATATTTACATTTCCCAGTGAAAATGGAAGTTTTGGTCAGACATATCAAAAATAGTCATTTTTTATTTAAATAACCAGTAAGCTTTAGCTGCATTCTTATTGTAGAGAGCTTGCAACTGGACAAAAAAATTGTAGTGCAAGATGATGTCATCACAATTTATAATTTATTCAACTGAGAGAAAAAACACAAAATTTTACATCGTTAAGTCTGCTCAAAGTTAATTTTGTTAGCTTATCGGCATGAAATAATGTAAAAATAGCCAAACAGACATGAACTAAAATCCACAACTTCGTTTTTGATTTCATAGGCTGTTTAAAAAGGCAAAAAGAGGATTTAAAAGAAATGATAAGCAGTTACAGAACCCAACTTTCCCTTATACATGCGTATAAACATTAACCCTGAAGATAATTAACCATGTTATGCGTCAACTACCCATATGTGTGTTGTATGTGTGTAGTATAGCAGGCACCAGCGGCGCTCTTTCAACATCAGTGAGGGAGGGAGGTGGTTCCTATTCAAAGCCCCCTCTCTTCCTCCCCCTCCACACACACTCTCTCTTACACACTCACACACCCCCCTGCTTTGGACACAAATGAACCGAGAGTGTTTAACAAAGACAGCCTGGATGCGTGAGGTTGGTTCTCTGGTCACAGCCTCGGCTAATGGTGCATAAATCCATTCGCGTGGAGACGAGAGAGACAGAGGATGGAGAGGCAGTGAAAGTGCTGTCAGCCATTTTTGCCTTTTTTTTTTCCCTCATTTTTTACAACGCCGTCGATCGGCATTGGTCGTCACTGGTGGGAGAGTCTTACCTAATTACCTGAAACGGAGGATTCGGGTTTTGCTCATCCCTGCTTGGATTTCTCATCCTTTTGCACTGTGTTTCTCCTTTCTTCCCTTGTTTTGTGGACCCAGTAGACAGACAGATGCCGTGTGCACCTGACAAGGAAAAACGTTGATCTTTTTTTTTTTTCTTTTTTTTTTTTTTGGAGAGGGAACCGTGTTGTTTGAATCCAGAGAGAACATACTCTCTCCCCCTCCTTCCCCGGGAAAGATTCTCCTCTTCTCCCCTGCAGGGGGAAGAAAAACGGGAGACAGGGGAAGACTCACTGGAGGGGGGAGAGAGGGAAAGATTAGTGGGAACCAGCAGGATGCTTAAATTTCACCCTGGCTCTGAATCTCCATTATGAAGCCATTAGTTAGTGGTGGCGGCCATGGAGTCTCCAGCCAGGCTGATAAAAGCTCCGTAAGTATCGACCCTACATTGCTAGCTCTCTCTCCTCCTCAAAATACTACCAGCATTCGTTCATCAGATTAGCCTGATGTGCTGAACATGATCAGGATGGACGGGAACAGCGTTAGATGCATTGGATGTCTAATATTGCTTTCATTGCAGAGAGCTAAATGAGATTTCAATGATTGTAAAAGCCATATCAAATAGCATTTTTGTAATTTAAAGGGTTAACTACATATATGCAGATCTGTTGTAATTGACATTTCATGCAAGTCTGGTTTAGTGCGGTGTTTTATCGCTCGACTCTGTAGAATCTTGTATTACGAGAGGCTGTCGAGTGCAACGACCTCATTCATCCGCTGCTAGTGTAATATGTGTCAGTGTGTGAAGGTGGCCATGTGCACACTGCACCCCGTCACCCCGCACACGCTCAGACGTGTGTGTACTGGATGATGAAATGGACAAGATCACGTTTGGCTTGTCACAGCTCTTGGGAATCAGTAAAAATTAGATTTAAATGGCTTTATGGTGACTGTATGTGAGCGTTTGCGTGTGGGAGGAGTTATGACATCGCTGAACGATGCTGTCAGCTCAGTATATGTTGCGTTTCATAAAGCCACTTGTGACCGAATGCATCTTTGAACGCCTCAATGCTTGTTCGTGTGTGTGTGTGTGTGTGTGTGTGTATGCGAGTGAGTGATCACGTTTGGTGGTGTTTGTACACGGGCGGCATCGGAAAGCGATCAGCGCCGGACTGCTGAGTGGAATGATGAGCACTTTTAGCTGTAAATGAATTGATCTTCTGTCAGCCATAATGTGCTAGTGTTCGTTTGGCCTTGTGCAAGCCCTGGAAACATGTGCTGGTGTTCGAACCTCTTCATAGATCCTGACATAACAGGGTGTTGCTATGCAACAAATACAACAATTCACTGTGCAAGCTGCAGTGATACTGTGAACAGGTGCTTCTCGTCAGAGTGTGAAGGCTTGAGCACAACTAGAAAAATGCATTGACCAATCAGATGCCGGAACCAAATTATGTTTTTATAATATTATTTTCCCTTTAAGGCATGCTAGTTCACTCGGTGGCCATCTTGGTAACTCCATTGGGCAGCTATTGTCTATCTAGATTTTATATTATTTTATTTTTTTTACTGTAAGGCAAGGTTTTCCACCATATTGAGCATTTTGATTTCTCCCATTTATTTTTCTACATTTCCTTTTCCCTCATACTTTCTTTGATTCATTTCAGTGCAAGAATTTATATTATTTTTCATGCATCCTTCATATTATGTTTTATATTTATGTTTCGTTTCATGAATTTGTGTAGATATGTTTGCAGTTTACTCTAGTAACTTCAAATGAAGTCAAAAACCATTTTTTGTTCCTTATTACGTATTAATATTCAAAAGTTTGACTTTGGTAAGACTTTTTTAATAAAATAGGTCTTTTTTTGCTCACCAAGGCTGCATTTATGTGATAGATAAAACAGCAAAACAGTAATATTGTAAAACAGTTAAAAAAAAAAAAAAGGTCTATTTGAATATATATTAAAATATAATTTATTTTTGTGATGTCAAAGCTGAATTTTCAGCAGCCATTACTCCAGTATTTAATGTCAAATGATAATACAGAAATCATTCTAACATGTTGATGTGGTGCTCAAGAAACATTTCTTATCATCAATTTTGTAAACTGCGTAATATTTTTGTCAAAGCCATGACATTTTTAGTATTATTTGAAGCATTTGTATTTAATTTTAATTAATTTATGCATTTGTGTTGCTAGTATCATACTCTACCTGTTGAGCTTCAGGAATTATACAAAATCATATAGTTTGTGCTGCAACAGCAGTACAAAAGTTCTTCAAATATAATTTCACCATCTTTCCATCAAAACCATCTCACCATCAAAAAAAAAAAAAAAAACTTTAGTTTTTAATAATATTTTTATGCCAAAAAAAGAAATATCTATTAATTTGCAATCGCTCCAATGAGAATGTGTGTACAGAGCTCTTTTTGAAGACCAGTTGGACACATGCTGTTTAGCATCATTTAGTTGCATCTTTAAGGAGACCAGTACTTGAAGAGATTAATTGCGGACACTATTTCATTGAATATCAGGAAGTTGTCGTTTTCCTTAGCTGTATTCTACGGTGGCCGAGAAGTGCAAAACAAATCACAATTCTGAAAACAAAATTACAAATGCAAATGCAAATCTAAAAAACAAAATAACAATTCAGAAAACACAACAACAATCCAGAAAACATTATAACAAGTCAGAAAACACAATGACAAATTCAAAAACGACAAATCAGACAAACCGGAAGAGGTAGGTATAGTTTGAGACAGTGCCATTGGTTTGGGATTACTCACCGCTGACTGAACGAGACATCTGTCATTCAAGGTATAAAGGAAGAACAGCAGAGTCGTGGTAGAAAGTTCAGAGATGGTTTTAAAGTAGCTCAGTTTAAATGTATTGTATGAATTGCCCTTACTATGGAATAAAAAATACGGAGTGTCTATTGACTTGTTATAATGTTTTCTGGATTGTTGTTGTGTTTTCTGAATTATTTAGTTTTTTAGATTTGCATTTGCGTTTGTAATTTATTTTGTTTTCAGAATTGTGATTTGTTTTGCACTTCTCGGCCACCGTAGTATTCCCTACATTGGCGTAGTAAATATATTGGCATGTGTTTGTGAGAATATCGGTCCTGTTTAATCTGACGCCCAGCTGAAGCTCTTTAATCTTTTGATCCTCTCAGCTCAGGAAAGCGAGAGGCCCCAGAGCGATGCTGAGGCTTATGGGATAGGTTTGCAGCTTTGAGTCCTCCAGCGTCAGCCCTTTTTTATAATGTCACACCTTTTGCTTTGACAGACATGAGCTCATCACACGCATATAAGCCACAGGTTCACACATCCACACCTCAAATTCTAAACAGCAGGTAGGGCTTTGTTAGAAAAAAGTATGCATGCAATTGTGCATAAAAATAAGCTAACACAATTTTTGGTAGCACTCTTGTCTGGCTATGTAGGTCATTGAGACTGCAGTATCTTTTTTGGACTTGCTTTTGACCCACAGACATTTTAAAGAGCAAGGATCCAGTTAAATCTGTGACCCTATAGCATTTATTAACCTTGCATTCATACAGATAAGTGTGTGAGGTCAGTGTTGCCTTAAGCCCATTCATTTATTTACAAACTCCCCCAGAGGCATCACAAGAGTGATATTTGGGACCCCTGTGAGTGTAGCGTGCTGTCAGTGACCTGTGCGCTGTTTGACTAAAAGCCTCTTGGGTTAATTGACTGAAGCCTGCCCTAAATTGTGTGGTAGGAGAGTTAAGTCTTTATTATGTGCAACAGTGACATGAAAAGGGCACTTAAAGGACAGGAGCGGACCCCTGGGTGGGCACGGGAGGCAGGCAGGCTATTGCTATCGACACATGTATATCGATTGCTGTCGCTACCAACATTTTGTCTAAATGATGTCTTTGCATACCAAAGATGTATGTAGAGTCAAAACGGGCTGGGATGTTGCTGATAAATTAAACATTTTTGGTCAGTGTTTAAATTTGAGTTTTCATTAATTTGCCCTGAGGAGCTTATGCTACCATTAATACCTTGCTGGACTCTTTTCTTTTTTTTTTCTGATATATATATATATATATATATATATATATATATATGTGTGTGTGTGTGTGTGTGTGTGTGTGTGTGTGTGTATTTATGTATGTATTTATTTGTTTATTTGCTTGCTTGCTTGCTTATTTTTGAAAACAAATAAAAAACCACTGGAAAAAAAATGTTTTATATATATATATATATATATATATATATATATATATATAGGCCTATATATAAAAGTCATGTATATTGCAATGAAACTAAAAGTACAGATAACCTACAGTTCAGTAAACAAGTTCAATGTTGAGTAATAAGTTTGTGGAGTGATCAAAACCACCACCTTCTGAGTTTGTGAAGCTTTTTTGAATGATTCATTAGATTAACTGGTTCATAAGAGTCATTTTATAACTGAATGGAAAGATGTGTTGTCATTTTTTTTTTTTTTTTTTTTTTTTTTTTTTTTTTTTTTGCAGTACACAGCATTGTTACATTCAGTTCAGCCTGCAAACTCACATTTACAAATGTATGGGTAAAATATCATTTTCTGTATACTGCTTTAACCAGTATATCTCCCACCCCCACCTTAGAGAATAAACTTCATTAGTCTTCAATGCTCCATTTCTTGTTCAATGAACCACCTCATAAAATGAACTGTGTATGTTAGCAGGTTGTATCTTTGGAAGGAGATAATATTTGTGCGTTTCCCGTGGCGATGAGATTTATGAAAGTGAAGCATTTTATAAGAAGATCATACAAAGTTTTGGGACGATAAATTATACGTCATGGACAATTTGTGTAATATATAGGACTTGGAACACTTTGTAATCCTTTTATTCTCTTCTTCAGTCATAAGCCGACCCACAGGGACAAATCTGGAGATTCCTGCAGAATTGGAACAGCTGTTGTTGTTGCACAAAGTTCCCCTGCTAACTGTTTTGGCAAATTTAATAATACTCTTAGCACAGTTTAACATTTTACCATGTTTAAATCCATTCTGGGATTTTTCCAGTTCAGAAAATGAGGTGATGGGCCTAAAACAAGGTGTTCTTTCACATTTCCCCTCAGTTTATCACCATTCTTCTCCTTAGATGCACCTAAAGAGCATTTAAAAATATCAGTGACTGTTCACTTCAAACGAAAATACATTTGTCTTTTCTTAAACGATGTGCATGTATTTCTGTATAAAGCTCTTGTCGTTGTAATGAAGATGCTGTTAAAACACTGTGCAGTTGAAACTCCTGTGGGAAGCATCACGTGCAAATCACCCTCATTTACAAACAAAAAGACACCTTGAAAAATGGCATCGCTCAGTGTAAGCTGGTAACTGCTTCATTGTACCCTGCTCGTTTCTATGACAGCAGGGAGGAAAGCCCATGTACACTCCTGAGAAGTGAATTCACTGGCGTGCTGGAGGTTTTGATGGCTCCTTTCTGCAGTGGAAGTGAGAGGAGAGCTGATGTGTGTATAGTAGCTGACAGCTCTGTGGCCATCCAGGACTGTTCAGGGAATAGCCTTGAGGAACAAGAGCGAAGGGATGTGAAGGGAGGATTGAGGCGCTTTGCTGCTATCACAGCACCTTTATTTTAAGTGCTGAATGCACCCGCTGACCTGATAGTGTACACTGAACCACATCAGTCTGAGTGTGTACTGGTGCTTCAAGAACCCTTATTAAATATGCTTTTCTTTTTTCTAACTTCTGTTTTGTCTTTCATTTGTTCTTCCTTTTGTTCTGTCCTTCATTTGTTTTTGTTTTTTTTTTCCTTCTGTCTGTTTTCTAGTTCTTGTGTTCTCTTTTGTTTGTGTGTTTTTTTGTACTCTTGCATGTTTATTTTTGTCTTTCATTCATTTGATCTCTTTTGTTTGTTCTTTTATTTTTCTTTGGTCTTTCATTCTGACACATTCTGTTTTTCTGTTGTCTTTTGTTAATGGTCTTTTGTTTTTCTTTTTTTTCACTCTTGTTTGTTTGTTTGTTTGTTCCATTTTTTTCATTTAGTTTTTCTCCATTCTCTTTCTTTTGTTCATTATGTGCTTTCTTTTTACATGGTCTTTTTTTAGTTTCTTTTTATCTTGCTTTCCTCCTGTTTATGTTATTCAATCTATCTGTCTTGCAGTCCTGTATTTGCTTTAATTATTATTTTTTTTTTCTTTTCATTCATTCCGTCTTTCACTATTATTTGTTCATTTGTATTGTATATTGCTTCATTTCATTTTGTCCTTTTCCTTTATTTTGTTAATTGTAAATATTTTCATTTTTCTTCATTTGTCTCTCTATTTGTCTTTTTTATTTCTTATTCATTTGTCCAATATTTTATTTCCTTTGCTATGTTGTGCATTTTTGTATTTCTTTCATTCTGTCTTTTACTTTTTACTAGTTCATTCGTTCTTTCTTTCTTTCTTTCTTTCTTTCTTTCTTTTGATTTTTTTCGCTCACTCAGTCTCTCATTTTTTTTTCTCTTCCTTCCTCTTATGTTGTCTCTCTGCTTTTAGGTGTAAATAGCCGTAATTAATATGGATGAACTGCCATGGCAGTAGATTAAAATAATGAATTTGCGTATATGAGGAGGAATATTCATCAACACATTAGTGTGTTAACACACCTTTAGCCTCACAGCACACCAAACAGCAGGCATCTACCTCCATTCCCCCTGTTACTGCACCAGTATTGGTGCAGATGGTGTCTTGGAAATATATAGTTTTCCTTATCTGCTTCTATTCCATCTATAAGGTTTGTTTTCTCTGTATTCAAGCTCTCCGTCTCCCGGGAGAATTGGCTGCATTTCCGGCATGTATATGATTATGGGAGTGGAAATTAGGTCAGATGCATTTTGTATGAAAGCTATACTCAGCCACAGCTGGCTGAAGACATCCAATAGCCCCCCAAAAAAAGCAATTTCACTCGTGAACACACTAGCACACATGCAGACACAATCAGGAGCCGATTGAAAGAGCTTTATCGGAATGTGGCCGTGTGTGTGCACGTGTGGGCTGTGTGCACTCTAATATTAGCTGAAATTGGTTCTTAGCTCCTTATCTCAGTGCTGTTGTCAGAGCCTTTCCTCTTGCACAAGCCCCCACACACACATGCATGCTTTGCTCTTGCAGCCGCACCCCTTCAAAGATGTACAGAGTATCGCCACAAAAGAGCTGCTTGCTCACACTGAACCAGAGGAAATAAACATGTCACATGCATATCTTGTAGCCTTCGACTATGCAGTGTCTTTCTTTCATTAATTATGAGGTATTTGTTTTCCTAATGATTGTTTTTGTGTAGATATGACCCAGCCTTGTTCTTGCTGTCAGCCAAGATAGTTCTCCAGTGCCAAGGCTGTCTTGCATTAGAAATATAATTAGAAATTTCATTTTCTCTACAGCTTCAGTCCAAATTTAGCTTCTGGGAATCAACGTATAAGCAGACTTAATGGCAGGCTTGTGGAAAATATACAGGACTGTGGAAAATATGAGCTTTTAGATGTTCGTATGGCTTATATATTCCAAGTCTTTTGAGGTCATAGAATGGCTTTGTGTGAGAAACCGCTTGTCAACAACCATTAGCATTAGCAAATGAGCTGTGCTATTCTGTTGAAGGAAAATAGGGAAACCCCGTATTAAATGTGACTGAACTGACTGATATTTTGTTGCATTTGATGAAACTGTGGATCGGGAAAATCGCCCGTTTAAGATATTGTCTGGTCGTGTTTTAGCTCTAATAAAATATTGAATGTCTCTGAGACCTGGTTTCACCAAAAAAATCCTAGAGAGAAGTCATATCAGAAACATCAGACTGCAGGTGTGATGAATAAATGATAGCGTAGTGGACTGCAGCTTTCCACAAAACTGACATTACTTTGAACCTTAGCTGAAAATACAAACTGCAATCTGTGACATTTGGAAGTCCAATGAAGTTCAAATCAGCGCCTTTTGCTTGTATTCTATATCTGTTCACTTTGAAGCCATATACACTATATTGCCAAAAGTATTGGGTCACCCCCTTGTAATGAACAGGTTTGACTACTTTAGTAATTTCCATGAGTACAAATCTTAATGTTTAAGCATATAATGATATTATAGGGAATTGTGTGCTTCTAATTTTAAAGCAACAGTTTGGACAGGACCCTTTTCTATTCTAACATGACAATGCCTCTGTGTATAAGGCAAGGTTCAAAAAGAAATGATTGATTAATCAGTGTGGAAGAACTTGACTGGTCTGCAGAAAGCCAAGTCCTAATCCAAGCTGAACACCTCTGGTGTGACTTTAAATGCAGACCTTGAGCCAAAAACTCATCACCAAACACCAATATATATACTTATATATATATTAGTGCTGTCAATCGATTAAAAAAATTAACTAATTAATCGCACATTTTTCTGAAATCAATCGTGATTAATCGCAATTAATCCCACCTGACATTAAAGTATTTAATTAAAAGGGAAAGGGAAGTGGTGTGTGGCCAAGTATGGTGACCCATACTCGGAATTTGTGCTCTGCATTTAACCCATGTAAGTGCACACACACAGTAGTGAACACACACCTGGAGCAGTGGGCAGCCAATGCTGCGGCGCCCGGGGAGCAGTTGGGGGTTCGGTGCCTTGCTCAAGGGTCTCACCTCAGTCATGGTATTGAGGGTGGAGAGAGTGCTGGTTATTCACTCCCCCCACCTACAATCCCTGCCGGACCCGAGACTCAAATTTAACCCACGACCTTCGGGTTACAAGTCCGACTCTCTATCCATTAGGCCACGACTGCCCCGTAAATATACCTTTATATTGCAATAAATTCACATTCAATCTTAAAGACAGTATATTTTTAATATTTGTTTAAAGCCATCTTTTATTATGACTGAAGGCAAGTATCACTGATACCATCTGATGTCTCTATGAATTTATTTCCTAATATTTAACCATCGACTAGAGCTATCAATTTAACATTTATTAGACATTAAAAAAAAAACTTCTAATTTAAGTGAACTTAATACAATCTTCACATAAATAAATTATATGAACGTATAGCCTAATTTAATAAAGTTATCAAACACTAAATTCTAAATTAAATAGAGATAAAGATTAAAACTACAGAAGTTATTGATTTCCTCTTTTTTCTTTTGTTCTTTGATTAACAGACATCACTGTTTATTAGGTTATTTTGGCTGCTACTTTAAAAACTTCCTCTGCTGAACTTGATGCACTGCTTTACATGTGACTCATAAAAATAAATACTTGCATGTACAGTTTTAAGGCAGCTTTAATCGCCTTCTTTTGTAACTTCATGACTTAACTGACGACATAACTACAACATTGCATACTCTTAGTTTCATTTGGATTTGAATACGATACAGTGCTTTAATATAGCCTAATACAGCACGCGCCGGCACATTTGTGTGTGCACTTGAAGGGCATGCGCTAAGAGCACAGTATAACAGCTGCCAGGACAGGAAGATTCGTTTTTACTGACATGTGACCTGACAACATCTCATCTGACCGCAGCTCACTGTTGTTCTACTGAAGCTCCTCGTCTCCAGTACCGTTTCTGCGCTCGTTTGACTCGCACCTGGGGCTGAAGTGAAGTTGGAGTGCGCGTCTGAAAACTATCCCATTTGATGTGCTCGTAAAGACGTTCTGCGTCTGAATAAACGCAATTCTTTAGCAGTTGTGAGTGGGGTGGCCAAACCTAGCCCTGCCCCTGTGTTAATTGCATTAAATATTTGTAACGCGTTAAACTGAAAAAAATCAATCGCCTGCGTTAACGCGCTAATTAATTTTGACACCACTAAAAATATATATATCAAAAAGTTGGGTCAATTACTGATTAACTGTCATGGTTATTAGCTTTGCAGTTTGCATATGGATCATTATGGTCGAATGTACATCCTGACGCTCGGTTTGTTTGTCTCCATATGCAGCTGCCGGCAGACTTCAGCAGATTGCACCTGGCAGACGGGATTCACCCCCAGGTGACACACGTTTCCTCCAGCCACTCAGGATGTAGCATCACCAGTGATTCTGGGAGCAGCAGCCTGTCGGACATTTACCAGGTAACAAACACCATAGTCTTTGGGTAATGTAGGAGTGGCAGCTTTGTGACAGTGCCATCACAATGTGACACATACTTTATGATCTAAACTGACAGCAGTCAGCAGTTTTTACTGTTTTCTGCTGCAATGACTAATGCAGCTAGAAATAATAAAGTAATAGTTTACTCAAAAAACAACTTCATTTCTTGGCTCTCATGTTGTTCTGTGTAACCCAATTGGAGGTTCGAAGTATTCAACAATCTCACTGCTCAGTTTGTAGTAACCATGTTACAACCTGTTTTGATTTGTATAATTGAAGCTATTTCATGTAATAAAAACTTATTTGAAAAAAAAAAATATATATATATATTTCATGGTTAGAAGTAGAACATAATGCAAACCAAAGAGGGTTAAGTTATGTAGGCCTATATAATATAATAATAATAATAATAATAATAATAATAATAATAATAATAATAATAATAATAATAATAATAAAATCCAATCTATGTATATAATATAATATAATATAAATAAAATAATATATATATAAAATATATATAAATAAAATACAGATAAAAAGATTGGAGTCACTAATGCTTTTTTTTATTTTTTTTATTTTTTTTTTTTACCAAGGCTGCATTTATTGGATCTAAAATACAGTAAAAACAGTAATAATTTGACATAAATGTTAAAATTTAAGAGCAGTTTAAAATAATTGCTATTAAAATGTTCCTATATATGTTAAAATGTAATTTATTCCTGTGATGGCAAAGCTGAATTGTTTTTTTTTTTTTTTGTTTTGTTTTTTTTTTTGCATCATTACTCTAGTGCCACATGATCCTTCAGAAATCATTCTAATTTGCAGATTTGGTGCTTAAGAACATTGCTTATTACTATCAACGGTAAAAACAGTTGTGCTTTTTAAGATTCTTTGATGAATAGAAAGTTCAGTAGCATTTATTTGAAATAAAATAAATACTATAAATGTCACTTTTGATTAATGTGTCCTTGTTGAATAAAACTAATGTTTATTTCAAACAAATATACATGTATATGGAACAGCACTGAACCATTTCTTTAATGTGCATGCAAATTTTATCCCTCTTTATTCGTTTCTTTCATTTACGTTTTATTCATTTGGCAGATGCTTTTATCCAAATCATCTTACTCAAGTGCATTTAAGGTACATATTTTATCAGTATGCATGCTCCCTGGTAATCAAACCCAACACTTCTGTCACTAAACGTTTGTCACTATAACTAAACCTGAGCCAATGACCTGTGAAACTGAGCCAATGAGATTAAAACAGAAGAACCCCATTTCCTTATTATATCTGTGCCAGTCTATAAAATGTGTATGTTTGCCTCCATTAATCTTATTAATAGTGTTTGGCTTGGTATTTGCCTGGCTGTTTAATTGATTTCCTTGTGTGATGTGTTTGCGGATTAAAGATGTTTTGTGGCAGGCCGTGTTCAAAGGAGTATGGGACATAATTCAGTTTATGCAGTGTCCGTGATCCTGGCCTTATGGCCATCTGTTAAAGGCTCATTAACAGCTGGACAGAGTCCTCGTGAAAAGAGGTTGTGATCTTCCTGCTCTACACCTCACTTTACTACAATTCTCCTCACCTCTCCCTGCGATCCACGGCTCGTAAAACAAGAGCAGGCTGAGTGGAATGTTGTCTATATAAAATGGATGGTTTAAAATCTAAATTCTGGTTGCATGTGTTTGAAGCTATTGAAGCTGCACAATAATTTTATTCATGTGTCTGCCTACAGTTAAGCTAATTAACTGCTGTATATAATTATATTAGTTCATTTAAGAATGGTTCATTCTAATTATTGTTTTTAATACAGTTTATAATTTATTGAACATTAGTGTCTTTTATCATATTGTATTTTTTTTAAATCTTATCCAAAGTTTTGAACGATAGTGTATGTAAATTAATCTGAAAGTTTTGATGCAAAAAATACTTTTTGACTTTTTTTTTTATTATTATTATTATCCAGTCAAAGACTGTCTGAAGTTTGTTAGTATTCTAATTTAACATTTCCCTGCATTAAATTGATGAATTACTCACAAAAATACACAACAGAAGCATTTAGTAGCACTAGTGGTCTCACCTTTGGACCCCACTGTATGTGGGTATCTTACAGTAGTTTTTGTAAAGAGTAATGGACGGGCCACAATCCTCAATGTGGCTGTCAAAGCGGTCACTTTTTTTTTTTTTTTTTTTTTTTTTTAACATTTGAATAAATAATGAGACAGGTTCTTCAGGGAGGCTTGAAAGCATTGATCCAAGAATAGCCCTGCTAAAAAATTAATGTTCCCTTCACGCTCATCATAGCGGCCCAAACAGTGCTATAGATCGCACCAGACATGGCAGTTTGAAAGATAAATCAGTTCCTTCATCGGCTACAATGTATTAACAGCCCCTGTGTTTGTCTACACTGATTAGCTGTTAAATGGTTTTCATAAGGGAAGCCAGCTCGACTCTGCCTGCATCACTGGTGGTGTTTGATTCTTGTTACAGCAGTGAAACTTTTTGAATGCTGGTTTATCAAGATGTGACTTGAGTGTGATACATTTGGTTTCTTCCAGCCTATCTGCCAACTTAATGATCTGGAGTGAGTCATCAACTTAACGGTGTCTGGATGAAAATGTGATGTAATGTAAATCCCAAAAGGTTCAGATAATGGGTGACTGCTTAGTGTATTGATTTTAAGATCTTGAAACCGCATTAATCAACAGTCATTGATACCTTTCCTCAACAAGATTGCTGTTGTTTAAGTGCATAGATTTCAGTCATGCACCAGTGACTTACTGCTTTGGGAATGCATATTTAATTAATGTTTGAGAGTAGGGAATACTGGGGTTTCCTGCGATTTGATGGATGCGGCATTTGAGATTGTCTGTCATTGTAGTTTGTAAATACTGCCCATAGATCTGTGTTCATGTTTTAACTCCAGTCTGATCTCCGGGACAGATGTGTGCCACAGGGTTATCAGGCTTCTGAGAGCTCATGCAGGTTTTTAGGAGGATTTATGACCTTAAAGGAACAGTTGACCAAAATAGAAATCCTGTCTTCTCTTGCTAGTCGTTCCAAACCTGTATGAATTTCTTAAATTTAAACACAAAAGGAAATAGGTATGCTGGTTGCTCTTTTTTGTGCAATTACATTGAGCTACCATATGCTTCAAAAATGGCTGCAACTCTCACCATAAAACTTTTGTTGTAGTTGTTGTTGTTTTTTTTTTTTTTTTTTTTTTTTTTTTTTTTGAGGAACAGTTTAAAATTTAAGCTATTTTCTTGAATTTAAGTTGGTAATCACTTTTAGTGAGCTGTTAATTGCTGTGACCAGAACAGTGAGTCATTGAATTCAACTTGAGAACTAGATCTTGTTGAATTAATTGTTCAGGCTGGTTTTGTGAATTGAATCATAAAGAGATCGGATTAAAAAAAATTAATTCAAGAATTAGACTCACTTCCCTTATTAAAAGATTTCAAGATTTTTAGTGAATAACATCTTTAACCATATACAACATATGATAAAATAAAAACCCTTGAAACATGTCTTTTTGGTATTATTATGAAATTTGAATGCTGCTTTTTGATTAAAAAAAATCCAAAAAAGCTTTAATCCCCATTCACTGTAATTGCAATGAATAGACTCTCCACCATTTCTCCTTTTTTGTTCTGAGTAATAAAGAAAGTCATACAGGTTTGGAATTACATGAGGGTGAGTAAATCATGACAGAATTGTTATTTTTAGGTGATCTATTCCCACAAGTAGTTTAGACCTCTTTAAGAGGGATGCATATGTGATGGATAGCCCACTTGTTTTATATAAGTGCATTTTGCCACCTGCCACACCGCCATCCTCCCCCACTCCCCTGTCCCCACCCTAAAAAAGAGTCCAGCCTCACATCGCTCCGCCCAGTTCGCCCTCTGAGTGGCTGCTTTCAGCACAGTCTGAATATTTGATGAGTAATACAGGTCATTTAAGTCAAAATGACATGCGTTTGTGTGAGCCCAGATCGAGGGGCTTAAAAAAATAAAAGTAGCTGGAAGCCTGAGCTCTAAAGATGCGGCTGGGACCCGGCTTCTACAAGCATTTGGTCAAGGCGTCATTGTGGGCAGTTTCAGGGAGGAATAGAGCATCGCTGGGGCTCCTCAGCCAGGTGAGAGCGACTCCTTGTTTGTTGCGATAGGAGATTGTGGTGTACACAATAGGATGGGTGTTTCTTTTGTTGCCTACCTAGTCAGGTTGGGCCATGTCGCAGTGCTGAGTCGGAGTTGAGTTGTATTTTCAAACATTTACCTCTGTACTTTAATACCCCGAATATATATATTTTTTGTTACCTGTGCTTGTTTGGGTGGTTAGTTTTTTTTTTTTGCTTGCTTTGAATTGTTGTTATACAGTAGTACATGCAGTTTTGTGCTTCATCTGTTTCCATTTTGTTTTTAATTTGGAATTAATGGAAAAACATCTTGGTTTTCTTTAGACTTGAATCCTAGTCTTGATCATTTTTTTTTTTTTTTTGGTTCTTGCTTCTGAAATATGTTAGATTTTAAGTCTGTGATCAGCTCCAGGGTTCATGCTATTAATTTAGAACAAACACCACAGTGACATACAAATCTAAAACAAAAAATGTCAAAAATGCCTTTCTATGATTGACTGAACAAAGGTTTCTCACCCACAGGCCACCGAGAGTGAGCCTGGCGACATGGACCTCAGTGGCCTGCCTGAGACGGCCGTTGACTCCGAGGAGGATGACGATGAGGAAGATATTGAACGTGCCTCAGATCCCCTCATGAGTCGAGACATTGTCCGAGACTGCCTGGAGAAAGACCCTATGGACCGAACAGATGATGACATAGGTGAGCCATTCACTTAAACCATCACGCTAGAGCATGATTCAAACACCAGAGTTTGCGTGAGGAAGAAAGAGGAGATTCTCGAAAGCGATGAAATAATTTACCAGGAAAGCAAGGCAACAAAAGGTCGGGGAGACTACAAAAGGAAAGCATGAGAGGGAGATGTGTTGTTTTTTTCTAGGTCACCCTCTCAGCCGAGCCTCTCGGTGCGCATTAAAATTTGATTGGCTGAGCAGCATCCACAGCTACGCTTCAGTGGTGCCGTGCCAAGCACAGGTCATCGAGTACGCAGACAGGCCACGGGCAGGGAACAAAATCCAAAATCTCTTGTCTTCACTCTCCTCGATCTCAACGCAACCACTCCGGGCTTTGAGCAGCTCTGTCACACTAGCCAAAGCCAAATACTTGATTTGGTTGGCCTGTCGAGCAATAGAAAAACTATTAACTTGCTGGCTGGTTCCAGTAATTCATATTGATTGTAAAATAATGATTACATTGCAATAAATGGACACGAGGTTAAATGTACCGTGTAAAGCTGTCAAAAAGTGAAAGACAAACTTGCCATAAATATGGAAATGGATTCTATATGAGCTCTTTTGGCCCTCTGGACTTTATTATTATTGAAACACACTTTTCACACTCTCACTAGTTTATTTAATTTGTCTGCTGCCATTGTCCAACAGTGTTTATATACATATAGCCGAGTAGAATTGTTATTTTTCTGTCAGTATTTCTGTCATTTCTGCCACATCCCAAATGATGTATTGTATTTAATATCATCCTGTGGTGAAAATGGCTTTCTAAGGTTAATGCTGCAGTATTCTATACACACAATTATATATATTTCTCAGGTTTTCTTTCCACATTGCATGTCTTGAATTTTGTCTCAATGACAACAACTGAGGGACAGTTGTAATTTGGTTAAAAAGTGACAAAGTGAGCAATTAAAGAAAAAAAAATCACTTACTAAATATTAAAGTGGTTTATTTTACTCATTATTTTACTTTTTCCTAATTTAATTGGGTATATCATGGTTTGTAAAATGCAGTAATAATTTTATTTTACATTTCAATGTTGAAAATTGAGCATCTGGTAGAGTAAAATAAAATCTATGCATAAAATACATAAATTTGAAAGGCAGCAGAAACAAATGATAAATGGTTCTGTGACTGTTTTATTTTGACTTCCATTAAAAAAAAAACAAAAAGAAAAACAATCTGTTTATTTAAAAAAAAAACCCTGGGAAGTGTCCATAATTTAAGAAATTATATTCTGTTTAGCTCTTGGTTACTGTGCAACTAGATTTTGTCATGTATAATATGTCCTGTATATTGCATAGCAGGATTAGCTGGTTCTCAGAAATAGCTTCGTATTAATAATGCATTTGATGCTTGTTTGGTGTTATTTTTATAGCCATGGAAAGAATGTTTTTCCGTTCTCCATGTGGGAAGAACAAACTGCATCTGATAGAGAGAACAAATATCAATGAAAGACTTTCAAAGACTCTCATGTATCTCACTCAGTCTTAAATGTGACTTACACTTCTTGTTTCTCACCCTGTTTCTTCAGAGCAACTGTTGGAGTTCATGCACCAGCTACCGGCCTTTGCCAACATGACCATGTCTGTCAGGAGGGAGCTTTGTGCTGTCATGGTGTTCGCTGTGGTGGAACGGGCCGGCACAGTCGTCCTTAATGATGGCGAAGAGGTCGGTCAGACTTGCCAAGACATGAGCCAGTAGCATTAGTCTTTATATGAAGCCTCAGTTTAACCTTTACCCTATATGTGTGACCTATACTGCACTTTTTCTGCATCAATAGCTATTAGTCTAGCTTTTTATACTAATCCCATTTTAGTTCTTTCTTTAACCCTAATCCTCTCTCTTTTTAGAAGTTATGTCATTCACTTTTAACCTTTCACCAGCTTTCACTTCAGTCTCATGCTAATCTTGATTCTGTGGCTTTGCTTACACATACTGCCATCTCTCGCCTCCCTTTCATCACAGCCAATCAGCCATTCAGCTTCTGCACTGTTAAACCTGAATGGATGCCAGCATTCAGCATCTTGAGATTACAAGATGCCCACGGTACAGCGGGAATCACTTATCTCCTTATCTCAGTATTGACATGCCAAAAAGGACCATTTTCCCCCCTAATGCATCCATATAATTGAAAGCAGGACAGAGCTTGAGGCTTGTACCGTTCAATGTGATGACATGTTCTCCACTGTTATCAATGCTTAAAAAAGAGAGAAAAAGCAGCATCAAGTAATTAGGTCCCTGTGCACAAGTTTTGTATTGTACCACAAAGGTTTATAATACAAACTGACAGTGATTTAAATTGTAATACAACATTAAAAATAAACCGTATGTCCTCCTTTGTCTTACTGTTAATTTGTCATTGTACCTTTGTTGTAGCTGGACTCGTGGTCTGTGATTCTGAACGGCTCAGTGGAGGTGACGCACCCAGATGGCCGGACGGAAATCCTGTGCATGGGCAACAGCTTCGGTGTGTCCCCCACCATGGAGAAAGAGTACATGAAAGGGGTGATGAAGACCAAGGTGGATGACTGCCAGGTGAGTCAACCTCTGCCAAAAAATCCTATTTTCTGCCAAAAAAAGAATTTCACATTGTATCCGATTGCATAGTTTAATTGTGTAGAGAAAATGAAGCCTGTTTTTGTATTGTGACATTGCTTTCTGAGCTCATCAGATCTGTGAAGAATATAATTTGGCAAAACCATCTTATGTGTCATGTATGTGTAATAAAATAAAAAATGTAATGTAATAAAATGTATAATGTGTAATGTAATAAAAAAACCTGTATCCATTCAAAAAATTAACAAAATTAACATTTGCATCATAACATTTTCAGTAAAAAATAATCTCCAGAAAGTTAAATGTATTGACGCAATAAACTTTATGCAGATTGTACTTAAGACATACTGTATAATTATATTTTTAATAGCAATACAAATATTTTTGCATTAAATTAATTTACTTGTAATTGTAATTCAAAAAAAATATCTCAATGCAAATTATGTAAGGCTTTATTTTCTTATATAGATTTTTGATTAAATAAAAAAAATGAAGAAGAATGTCTCTTATCCCTGCCCAACCTATTTTAGCTGTTTGCAATAGACATTTTTCCACTGTCTGGCCAGTGCGAGCCAGTGCTTTAAACGGGCCGGGCGGGGCTAATAGCCTCGGACCTGTAGCACTGAGCCCAAAATCACTCTGCGTTTCCACCGTCGGGCCAGAAGCTCCGCTGCGCTTCACTAAAACCCGCCCTTACACGCCTCTCTGGAACAACGTCACGCAACCCCATCATTTCACCAACAAGGAGAAGTTATCAGAAAACTAATCAGAAATAAATCACTGGAACTAGCGAGATCACAAAACGAACATGATCAGAGTGGCCGTTTGTTTGCATTTTTTGCTGTTTACTTAAAGATTTAAATCCATAAGCATCAATGTTTTACCAGTTTTACAGTAATAAGTGATACATTGATCATAATGAATTAATTTGTCAGGATTGAACAATTATCCTATATATTTTATGACATATGTGGAGTTAAATATGAACATCAGACAGGCATAAAATATGTTACTAAATAAATAAAAGACTGTGATAGCCTATATTTGTCTGATTTCTTCAAGCGGTCGTACCATGTTTACTAAATTTAGCAATAATGAAATCTTGTCTCTGTTTCAATGCACTGCTGTAATTATCATGGGGAAATAATTTGAAAATATTGCTGCATGTTAAAAGTGAATTACTTTCGCCTCTCGGTTTGTGTCTGCTTGCTCACTTTTGCTCTCGTTTTCTCTCTGTCAGTTTGTTTGCATAGCACAGCAAGATTACTGCTGTATCCTTAACCAAGTGGAGAAAAACATGCAGAAGGTGGAAGAGGAGGGTGAGATTGTGATGGTGAAGGAACACCGTGAGCTTGACCGCACAGGCACCAGAAAAGGACACATTGTCATCAAGGTGAGAACCCAACTCAGAATGAGTGTGACAAGTTTGTATTTTTCACACCCAGAGGTAAAGAAATGTTCAGAAATGTAAAAAAAAAAGCTACCTGGTCTCATGATGAAAACGTACCTCTGGGAACCTTTTTGCAAGATGTGAAATACATACCAATAAGTACACATCACTGCAGTTTCCAACAGAAATGAACACTAGAAGTGGTAAAACAGCGAGCACTTGTAATTGTTTTCATGCACAATTGCGATTACAGCTTCATATGTTTCGTTTTCCGGACATAACTAGCTTGCTCGGTAGCTCAGCCGAATACCTGGGTACGAATCCCGTCAAAAACATGACTCACAATAAAAGAGCTGAAAGATGAGAGATCGAAAAACAAGCTAAATGGCATGCTTGCGATTTTTGCTTACGTTTTTACATCACATTCGCTTTTGTTCATACTATCAGGTAGGTTTGGGTAGGTTTGTGTAGTGCAGACGGTACATTATTTTAAAATGTCACAGAGCATTAGAGTTATAGCGCCACTCAATGGACATTTCAAGTCACAACTACGGTGACACGTACAAAAGCAACATCACGTAAAACATACCATATGTACATTCATCTCTTCCGGGCGGGAAAAACAAACCCTCTTTTAACGCTACCCAGTGGACATTTCACATCAAATATGTCACGAAACGTACTTGGCTGTACATATTTTGCATCTTGGGAAAAGTTCCCAGAGGTACGTTTTCGTCATGAGACCAGGTTGCAAAAAGACAGTTCCCAACTAGAGAATTGTAGTTTTCACATAAATAATTTCTCAGATAGCTCACATCAAGATTTAATACTTAACTGCAACTCTATTTTGTGGCACTTTGGCCAAAATAAATATTTTATTTGAGTTGCGAGTTTGCAGTCTAAATTGAATCCAATGAAAATGTGCCACACTGCAAAAACTGTGTTCTATAGGAAACATTGACTCACACTCTCGATTGACATGGCATTTGCCCTGATTTACACAGATGCATTGAACATAGCCATTTATTGATTCCTAAACATGGAAATATGCTTAGCACAGTAGAGGCAAATATGGACTGAATATCAAATGCGTTTCATGAGTCCAATGTCTTGATGATTGGAGTGGAGGGAAATTTGCCCAACAACAGTGAAACTTGATTAAAAATGCACTGCTTTGGTGTCCTTTAAAGAACATATTTGTTTTTGTTTTGTTTTTTCAGGGCACACCAGAGCGTCTTACCATGCACCTTGTAGAAGAGCACTCGGTGGTGGACCCCACCTACATCGAGGACTTCCTGCTTACCTACCGCACCTTCCTGCCAAGCCCCATGGTGGTAGGCAAGAAACTGTTGGAGTGGTTCCATGACCCCAGCCTCAGGGACAAGGTACATAGACACTCTTACGCAAACACTTCAATCAGTGTTCGATGAGATGAATGATTTGTAACGTTATATGTCATCAGGTTACACGGGTAGTCTTGCTGTGGGTGAACAATCACTTCAACGACTTTGAGGGTGACTCCGCAATGACACATTTTCTTGAGGAGTTCGAGTACAATCTGGAGAGAGAGGTCAGTTGTGTGCAATAAAAACTTTGATTTCTTGGTGATCTTCAGAGTCGACTGCAAAAATCTCATGTAATGCCTCTCTTTGAACCAGAAAATGTGTGGGCACCTAAGACTGTTAAACATAGCATGTGCTGCCAAAGCTAAGCTGCGGGTGGTGACCCTGACCAAACACTCGAGGGAATCACCCCTGTCTTTCACCCTGCTGGGGGGTTCAGAGAAGGGCTTTCGCATTTTCATTGACAGCGTGGAGCCTGGCAGCAAAGCTGCAGAGGCTGGCCTTAAACGAGGAGATCAGGTAATGTCACACCAGCACCATACAGGAACTGAAGTAGGCTACAGAAATAGTTGTAGTTGTTAAATTGACACCGTAATAGCAACTTGCTGTGGCATTAGCAGCAGTAATAGTAGTTGTGGGACTGGAAGTGGGAAACATTGTGTGAGAGCATTTGTAATTGCCGTTGTCAAGCGGTGAAAGCGGTTAGTCACAGCACTGAGAGCATACCGCTCGAGATCATAAAGAAGAGCTAAAACTTCATCTTATGATTTTGTTTCCATTCAGTCTGTCGTTCAAAGGTAAAAGCACACACATCTCAGCCTGTAAACTTGTTCTGTATTCTAAATATGTCTGCCACACGTCTTCCCTCCTTCACACAAGCGGAAAATGTGATTTCAGATGAATAGAGTATGTCACACTGTTTCCTTTTGCCCTTCACTCACTGCGGTATTTGGCTCATAAAGCTGTTTAATGAGTTGCTATCTATTTGCCCTCCGAACCACACGAGGATTGTGATTGTTCAGAATGCTAATCAGCTGATACTTGGCCGTTTTGAGATTATTGACAATAACCGTGTCTGCTTAGCCAATTAGCAGATGTGGTAGTTCCCCTTGCATCAGTCAACAGCTTTGACAATGGATAAGCAATTTGTTGCTAAGTTTAATATGAGTGAATATTGTGTAGAATAAGTTTCCATTTAATTTATTTTGTGCTATCTATCTATCTATCTATCTATCTATCTATCTATCTATCTATCTATCTATTAGTGCTGTCAATCAATTAAAAAAGTAACTAATTAATTGCACATTTTGCAATAATTTCATATTCAATCTTCAAATTAATGTAGAAGCAACATAAAGATTGTATATTCTTAACATTTGTTAAATATTTTTTTATTGACTAAAGGTGCTAAATTAAATATAGATGAATCCTTAAAGCTACAGATGTTATTGATTTCCTCTTTTTCTTTTGTTCTTTGATTAATAGACATCACAACAGCTGGGTTATTAGGTTATTTGGCTGCTATTACTTTAAGAACAAACTCACATTCAATCAGCATTACTCACCTCACTGAGAGAATTTTATGAAGTGACATGTAATACCACAAACTGCTCTCTGTGTGCTGAAAGGACACAATACTGAAATAAAACATTGTGTTTTAAGTATATTTATCAACTGTTCCAGCTGTTGATAAACGACTGTTTCATTTTTTTCCCCAGATACTAGAGGTCAATGGACAAAACTTCGAAAATGTGCCCTTATCCAAAGCCAACGAGATTCTCAAAAACAACACGCACCTGTCCATTACTGTGAAAACCAATCTCTTAGGTAAGCTACACTGGCTGAAATGACCACAGCTGCATGGACTGTCATTTAGACCCAGCACAAATTGCCAGTCAGCTCTCTTTCCTCTTCAGTAGGGGAAAATGTAGCTGTAGTTCATTTTGTAAGACTGTTGCTTGAAAATGTCAGATGGCATTGTTAAACTCATTTTCTCTGTGCCGTGTTCCCTGCTCTTAGTGTTTAAGGAGCTACTGGCCAGGCCTGACCAGTACCAGGAGCTAGAACAGGATGAGGAGCCAGACAGGAAGAACGGGGCACCTCACATCCCCAAAATCGGAGACATTAAGAAAGCCAGCCGCTACTCCATCCCTGACCTGGCTGTGGATGTTGAGCAGGTCATGGGTCTTGAGAAAGCTAGTAAGAAAGCCAAGGCCAACACCGTAGGTGGCAGAAACAAGCTGAAGAAGATCTTTGACAAGACACTGACCAGTATTCTTCCACCCAAACCTTACAAGTAAGCTGAGCTTGACGCATGAAAGCTCTCTTGGTGATTTGGTTCCCTGCGGTGTATAACTCTTCTGGTTTGTTCACAGTGACGTTGGCGTGGGACAGTCCCAGGATGACAGTATTGTGGGGCTAAAGCAGTCAAAGCAGATCCCTCCTGCCCTTCCTGTCAGTGGAAACCTTTCATCAAGTAACCCTGACCTGCTGCAGTCACACCATCGCATACTCGACTTCAACAACCAGCCTGGTAAGACACTTAATGTGGTTTAGCAAAATAAAACATTTTACTGCATTAACATCCATGCTGGTTCTGAAACAACAATCTAATAAACCACTCTCATGCTAGGGTTAGGTTTAGGGATTAAGGTTAGGCTGTGGCTTTAGGTTGGTTTTGACGAGTGAACATCATTCTTATCAACTCAATTCCTTAGTGATATGGTTAGCCAATAATCATTTGATCCAAGAATTTGTTCTACTACTGTAGGTTAGACAGCGTTCTTAAGAGAGAACAGATTTTGAGTCAGTAAATAAAGACAGCTGAGATCTTTACGTGAATAGTTTAAATATATTCTTGCAATGTCTTACTGTGCACTTGCCTTTAGGGCATCTACAGAACATTTCACAGAAGTTTAATCTCAGTGCATGCATATTTAATAAGATGCTTATGCTGTCCTGAATGTCCTCTTTCAGAAGCAGTCCCTATAAGTAAGTATTTGATCTTGTCCTCTTAGAGGTTCCTCAACTACTTTCATTTTCCTAATCACAATCTTCTTCAGGGCACTTCTCTTCTTTGACATTAATTGTGCTATCCAAATTTATGTAGAACAAATTTAGTGGTACTCAATCAGGTCTTAATCTATAAACACTATGCATTTGGTCGGATTCATCAAAATTGTTTTGTTAATTGAATGTTGTTCACTGATTCACGTCGCTTTCACACTAGAGGTTTTGTTGCATTATGAATTTGATTGACCTTGAAGGTTGATTTGTTTGCTTGTTGTGAAGGTGTCTTCTAAGCATGCATATACACCAAGAAAAATTTACAAAAAGCTCCTGTTTATGGGTTAATGTTAAAGTCAGTAGGGTAAAGTGATGATGTAGAGATAATGCATAAATTAATTACGCTGTAGAAGTAATCTCTTGATTGTCCAAAACTCTAGTTCAGATTCTGACTTAAACATACCAAGTGTGAAAGTGACAGTTCAATAGTAGTGTAAAATGGTCATGGGTAACATAAGTGGTTTTCCATCTAGATAAAGACTTAATACTTGGGTGTCGGTTAATGAAAGGGTTAAGTATGTGGGCTTAAGCTATTCCTCTGTTCTTTAGACATGTCAGACCAGGTATTGAGAGTGTTCAAGGCAGACCAGCAAAGTCGGTACATCATGATTGGGAAGGACACCACAGCAAAAGAAGTCGTAGCTCAGGCCATCCGAGAGTTTGCCTTGACCGCTGCCCCTGAAGCATATTCGTTGTGTGAGGTATCAGTCACTCCTGAGGGTGTCATCAAGCAGCGGCGACTCCCTGAGCAACTCTCCAAACTGGCCGATAGGATCCAGCTGAGTGGCAGGTGCTGCCTTAGAGCCCTTGTGGCCATTTTGTTCAATTTTCTGTAGTATTTTGGTGTCAGATCACTCAGAACATCAGTTGACCTCTTGTTTAACATGTAGGTACTACCTGAAAAGCAACATGGAGACGGAGACACTGTGCTCAGATGAAGATGCCCAGGAACTACTACGGGAGAGCCAGATCAGCCTGCTGCAGCTTAGCACGGTGGAAGTGGCAACCCAGCTGTCCATGCGCGCCTTTGAGCTGTTCTGTGCCATCGAGCCCACCGAGTACATCGATGACCTGTTTAAGCTGAAAACTCGCCTCACCGGGCCCCCCAGCCTCAAGCTCTTTGAGGAGGCCATCAATCGGGAGACCTTCTGGGTGGCCACGGAGGTGGTGCGTGAGCCCAACCAGCTCAAACGCATGAAGATCGTCAAGCACTTCATTAAGATCGCACTGCATTGCCGCGAGTGCAAGAACTTCAACTCCATGTTTGCCATCATCAGGTAGAATGAGTCTTCATTTTAAGAGGCAAAAAAAATTAAGGGTTAAATTGAAGACCTCTTATGTATGTTTTATTTTTTGGAGTCCCAACTAACAATGACATTGTGTGTCTTTTTCAGTGGTCTGAACCTGGCACCAGTGTCCAGACTGAGAGGCACATGGGAGAAGTTGCCCAGTAAATATGAGAAGCTGTTTAGTGATCTTCAAGACCTTTTTGATCCCTCCAGGAATATGGCAAAGTACCGGAATCTTCTAAACAGCCAAAACCTGCAGCCACCCATCATCCCACTTTTCCCTGTAATCAAGAAGGATCTCACCTTCCTGCATGAAGGTAAGATAGTAGTAGGTGATGACATAATATATATATATATATATATATATATATATATATATATATATATATATATATATATATAATACCCGTATTTGTTTATTATTGAACCGCCTAGTTTTTGGGAGTTTTTTTTTTTTTTTTTTGGTAATAATAGTGAAGTAAATTGATTTCTTTTAGATAAAATGGCTTTCTCAAAGCTTCCTTCCAAGTCCGAAAAGTCCTTTTATTGAAACTAAACTACTAAAATGACTCATTCTGATCTCTTGCAACTTTCATCAGATAGATGAAATATGACATATATGATAGATGAATACATAACCATCCACATTTGTCAATAATGCATTTTCTTGGCTTTGTGTAGCACCTACATACCCTTCTCAAGTTCGTTTCAGACTAAGACTCTGATCATTTCTATTTAATTTTAAGAGTTTGTGTGGTGTGGTGGTGTGAAATATGATCATAATGAAAATATGACTGCTTTGACACACACTTCACCATTTCAAGTTGACCCAGAAGAAAAAAAAGTTATAAAATTGTATGATATGAGCCTTTCTTTATTGTCCACTCTAGGAAATGACTCGAAGGTGGATGGTTTGGTGAACTTTGAGAAACTGCGGATGATTGCTAAAGAGATCAGACATGTGGGCCGAATGGCAGCTGTAAACATGGACCCTGCTCTGATGTTCAGAACCAGGTGAGTGCGTTTATGTTCTAACTGCTACAATGACTACTTTGCCCTTCTTTCAGGCTGGACTCTTCACACCACTGAGTAGCTTTTAGTGCCCACTCACTGCGATGTGTACAGCTCTCACCTCACGCTTCCACAAACAGGCCTTTTCCGAAGGTTTTTTGCTATGTTGAAGTGATGTTTATGTACGAGACGGTTAAACCATTTTGTATGTTACTCTCTGTCTGCATTATTGTCAGAGAAGTTAGTGTCTCTCTTTTGGTCTCTGGTGCACCTCACCTGGATACCCTTGGTCTGTTTCTTCTCATCTAAGTGTGTCTCCCTCTTTCTCTCATGGACTTTCTCTCTCCCCCATTTCTCTCTTTGTCCACCCTCTCTGCCCCACGCTTCACTATTCATGGCTCTCCCTTACAGGAAGAAGAAATGGAGGAGTTTAGGGTGAGTATGGTGAAATCTCACCTTTGGCCTCATGTGTGCTCCTTCCTTTAATTTGGGCTGGCTCCACACCATCCATTATTTTTCTTTTCCTGGTTCATTTGAGAATGCTTCTGCTTTGACGGATCCCATCCAAGCATTTGACTGCCATCACTTTTGCTACTCGGGGTCATTGAATACACTCACCTCATTCTAAAATACATTCTAATGTTTCTGTTGTATAATTACCATAGATTTGAAATGTTTCACAAACATGACCCCACTAGTATGCATGAATTTATTTACAGTTGTTTGGTTCCTGCTCATTTATTAATTTGATAGCCGATGATCCATTTTTAGCAAAAGTGATTTAACGTGCCCCTTCCGGCTAAACTACTTACAATAGTTGCATGCCTTCTACTAAGTATTTGTAGTTTTGTGCAAGTTTTTTTTTTTTTTTTTTTACTTTTTATTTTCTTTATTTTTAACTAATAATTATTTTATTAGTTTAAAAATTGTGATTAGTAATATGTGTGGATTCAAACACAACCCTGTATAAGATATTTTATAAGCCTAATATAAAAAGACTAATGATGCTATTGGTGCAGAAATTACACATTTCACCTTTAAACATAAAATAAATGGTTGGAAAAAAAAAAAAAGTTCAAGAAAATACATCAAGAAAAAATGACCAAAAATAATGTTTTTTTTTTTTTCCCAAATGTCATGCAAAATTTAAGTACTCTACTTCTGTTGTTTTATTTAACATCCAGTTTTTATTTAACTGCCTGATTGGCTGAGATGTGAAATGCATGGAATGTTTGGATTGTTTTGAAGCTGCAAGGAATGCAACTTACTGCATGTCAAAGAGAGACTGCATCTGATCCTGCATCAGCATATTACCTACTGTTAAAATCAGCCTGCATCTTTAACTATAATACTTGTGTGCGTTTAGGTCGCTCAGCCAGGGCAGTGCCAATGCAGCCGTCCTGGATGTAACCCAGACGGGCGGGCACAAGAAGCGGGTCAGACGGAGTTCCTTCCTCAATGCCAAGAAGCTGTACGAGGATGCACAGATGGCACGCAAGGTCAAACAATACCTGTCCAACCTCACCCTGGAGACAAATGAGGAGAGCTTGCAGACACTCTCAATTCAGTGTGAGCCTTCAGTCAACACACGTGAGTAGTGTGCAAACACACACATACACACAATTATAAATAGGTGAATCCACAGGAAACAAAACTTGCATGTGATCAAGAACAAAACAGGCATTTACCTCACATTAAAAAGCTGTACACTCTACAGTATGTTAGTCATAGGAACAAAATATTCAGTATCTCTTATGCTTACAATGGCTATATTTATTTGATCAAAAAATACAGTAAAAATATATATTGTAATTTATTTTTGTGATGGCATAGCTGAATTTTTAGCAACCATTATTACAGTCTTCAGTGTCACATGAACCTTCAGAAATCATTCTAATACGCTTTTTTTCTTATCATCAGTATTGAAAACAGTTGGTTCTGCATAATATTTTTGTGCAAAATACGATATAGATTTCATTCATGTTTATTATAATGACTAGAAAATTCAAATGAACATCATTAAAAAAAGTAACATTAACTTTTGTAACATAAATGTCTGAATTATAAATGCTATACTGTCACTTTTGATCAGTTTAACGTGTTCTTGCTGAATAAAATATTTCTTTGAAATGTTTCTCTTTTTTTCTTCAAGTTTTTCTCATTCTGTAAATGTTTAGCTTAATATTTATTATTTACCTTGTATATATCATCACAGTGCCGAAGAGTTCCGGGGACAGGAAAAGACCCGACACATCGCCCGTAGTTGCACGGGCCGCCACTCACCAGCGCCAGCAGCTTCAGAAAGCCAACCAGGCGCTTCAAGTGCCTGCCGTAGCCCTCTACCCATCACGCAAGAAAGTGCCGGTCAAAGACTTGCCACCATTTGGTAAGACACCACATTTATGTAGCTTAAACATGATCAACTACTACATTATATGTTACCGATGCTCATAAGAATCTTACTGTTTTTTCACAGGCACAAGCTCACCACAGTCTCTGAAAAAGATACTGTCCCTTTCAGAAGAGGCAGGAGACAGACACAGGAAACAGACAGAGGATAGTGTGTCCAACAACTCCTCACAGCTGTCGTCTCCTCCCACATCTCCTCACAGCTCACCTAAGAAAGGTATCTTACACACAGACGCACACACTATGGCATTGTTTGTAAATTTAAATGTTGTTTCTCCAACCTCTGGTCTTTGCACACTCGATTTACTCTCTCCATTGACTTATCAGTGAACTGTGGAATCAGAGCCTTATGGTGGGCATGCAGTGAAATATATTGTCAGACAGCATGTTCCACACTGGCATTTCTCTGTTAGCTGGCGCCCCCTAATGCCAACATGTTTTCATGGCTGATTTAATATGTTGAGACTGCCATCTAGTGGTAAAAAGATCACACTTAGGATATGAAATATCCTGCCAAGGTTCACGTTTTTTACAAAACATTTTAGAACGCAGCTTGTCTCTGATTTCATTACTGTAAAATTACAAGTGCTCCACTTTCCATCTCTACTTCTGAATTTGCATCACAACATTTCTGTCTCTCATCATTCACATGTTTTACCCTGTATTCAGCCATTGCATCTATAAGAAGCCACAGTATGAAGGGTTTTTCCTCCTTCTGTAGAAAATCACCAACAGGTAACAGGTCCTGGATGCAGATTTAACCTGAGAGAGTTCACACAAACATCATTATTGCTGTGTCTCAAAATGTAGTGAGCTGCGTAGTGCATACTAAAGCATCATTAGAGGTACACTACCATTCAAAAGCTTGGGGTTGGTAAGGTTTTTGAAATCTTTTGAAGTCTTATGTTCAACAAGGGTACATTTATCTGATCAAAACTACATTGAAAACATAATATTGTGAAATATTTTTAAATTAAAAATAGCTGTTTTCTATTTCAATATATTTTAATATTTAATGCATTTTAATATTTATTATATATTTGTTTAAACCATGATAATTCTATTTCAGAATTCTTTGATGAATAGAAAGTTTAAAAGTACATTCATTTGAAACCGAGAACATTTGTAACATTATAAAAGTCTTTACTGACACTTTTGGTCATTGATCACAAAAAAAATAAATAAATAAAATAATAATATGAATTTAACAAGCCCAAATCCTTTCGTCCCTTTGTGATATTGGTTGCTTTCCTAGTATTGAGACACAACCAATGAGATGTTTTGTTTTCAGTTATATATTTCAGTGATATGATTAACAAGTGACAATTTCTTTAGCAGTAAGATCAAATGTTATTTGTGTTTTTATAGTACAGTGTCAGTTGGAGATTCCACTAATGGTTTTATACATTTCTAAATATCAGAAGTCCTGACATTTGGGTGAACTCTCTCACTAAGTCTAGACAGTGTTTTTGCTCCTGTTGTAGCTGGCAGAGGCAGGCTAGTGCTGTAGCTGTGTGTGTGTGTGTGTGTGTGTGCTGTATGGCTTTGTTACTGAAGTAACTGCCTGGTTTTGATTAGCTAATCTAAGAAAGGGGGTGACTCTAAAGTAATGCTTTGCTCTGCCAGTAGCATAGTGTTTAGGAGTTGAATCTTCTCTGACACCCTGAATATAAACTCTTCTTTCTTGCGCTGATCGTTGTATCATCAATTTCATCATGATGTAAACAGGAAGGCTTATCTTTAATTAGTAGGTTAAATGAACAACTATTGTGCAATTGTTTGACTCTTACCTGTATTTCAAGTTATGATTTTGCAACTAAAAAAATGCAGGCATACAGTGTGAACACTGACACAATATGTCAGATATTCAGTAGCTCTGTTCCAAAAGTAAGTATACTGCATTTTAAGACTGCATTTTAATCCTTCGCAGTCAAGGCATTCCCAGAATGCACTGTGACAAGTTCAGTAAAAAAAAAAAAAAAAAAACTCTACAATAGTTGGTTGGCATCAAGGTAGCTCCATATATTCTGGAACAAAACCTTTATAGGTGAAAAGAGGCAGTTATAGAATGGGGTACCGCAGGACTCTGTATTAAGGCCAAACCATTTTCTGATCATGTCATTCTGTGTACTTATTTGCCAGGCTATGGAAGAGCGGGTGACTACCTGTCGGACTCTGGCCACAGTGAGATCTCCTCACGCTCCAGTCTGGTGAGCACCTCCTCCCTGGACATGGGGCAAGATGAGCGCAGGCATCGATATGGAGTAATGGCTGGGGAGGGCCATGGCGGTGGCCACCGACTAGAACGCAGGGCTACTGCTGATCCTGACCAGTACAGCTTGGGGTAAGCACCACTCATTACTCTTTCGACTAGTTGGTATGTTGCCTGAATCACTAATCAGTTAATTGGTCTAAAGCAACCCTGGGTCAGTTAGGCTGGTTTTGGGCTCATCTGACCCCATTCGGATGTGTTTCTCAGGTAGTACTTACATAAGACATGTTCTTGTGTTTAAAAGCAGATAGTCAGAGCACATTAGAATGAATATAGGTTTCTTGAGAAATATGAAACCATTATTTTTTTTTTAAATGATAATGAGTGTTAAAAGTACACTTGTGGCTGGGCACTCAAAAATAAATCAATTATGCAAACTAGAGACACCAGTACCACACTAAAAATAGCAAAGAGCAAGTCTATATTAAGTTACCATCGTTGACCATCAAGGCCTAGTCCTGACAATGTAGAGTTACAATTAAACCTTTCTGGATCCTTCTACCCTTTCTTCTTTCAGGTCCTACTCATCAATGCAGGACTGCCGGGGTCTGTATGCGGGCGCCACCGTGCTGTCTTCACCCAGCTCAGAGGAGTTTACCCAGGACCAGGGTGACCGGGTGTCTCTCGATGCTGCTGATTCTGGTCGTGGCAGCTGGACTTCATGTTCCAGCGGCTCCCATGACAACATTCAGACCATGCAGCAGGGCCGTAGCTGGGAGGCACTTGCAGAGGGTGCGGGGCTTTGGGGAAGCAGAGGAAGCTGGGCGTCTGCCTGCTCCTCTTCGTCCTCTGCGGCATGTTGGGGCGAGGACTCTGAGGGTGACACGGGCACCATCAAGCGAAGAGGAGGGAGAGATGTGACCACAGATCCAGAGACCAGCAGCATCACCTCTACTGGTTCAGAAGAGTCCAGACAGCACAGTCGACGCCCCTCACCCATCACTGCAGGCAACACCAAGGCTGTGATCAGTAAGAGTCGCCATTAACCTGGTTTGAAAGGAATAGGTTACCCAAAAATGAAAATTTTGTTGATATTTACTTATGTTGATCCAGAACTGTATGCTCTTATGTTTTCCATAAAACACAAAAATGAGAAGCATCACACAGCTTTTTTCCATTCAGTAACATTTAAAAGTGACCATTTTTGTCTAGCTTCATAATGGACAAAAACCTTAACAGAAAATTGGTCCATACACCCCATGGGCTAAGCTTTATGAAGCCATACAACAACTTTCTTTTAGGAACATTTAAAAAAAGCTGTTATTTACTGAAAATTTTGGCCAAATCAAGTATGATGCCTTTTGGCAATCTTGCGAGGTTGGACTTGAAACTTTGATGTTTAACTTGATGCCTGGTGCTTGGTGCTCTAAAGATGTAGTGGGGGAAAGATTTTCATTTTTGGGTAACTATTTTAAAGGGATAGTTCACCCAAAAATTCTGTCATTAATTACCCTCTTTTGCACAATCTCATGTACAGCATATATGTAAAGTTCTTGTACAGTCCCTCTCAGACTATGTGTATGTATAGTTAACTATTTATAATATATGTATAGTCAGATGTTTAACTGTGTATAGGTTCATAATTGTTTTTCTTATACTTCTATTGCTGTATGTTTATATTTGTTTAATTAGTATGTAGCACCGTGGTCTTGCGAGAGACAACATTTCGTTCCACTATTTGTCCACACATGTAGCAGAATGACAATAAAGCTCGACTCAACTTGACTTGACTCATGTCGTTCCAAACCCGTAAGACCTTCGTTCATCTTCAGAACACAAATTAAGATATTTTTGATGAAATCCGAGAGCCTTCTGACCCTCCATAGACAGCAAGGGTCCTACCACGTTCAAGGCCCAGAAAGGTAGTAAGGACATCATTAAAGCCCGCGTGAACCGGAAGTTGCCGCCGACTGGATTTCAGTATGGTGACGTATTTCCAACTGAAACAGAATATTGAGTAGAGGGCGGGGTTTTTATTTTTGCGCTCCTCCTCTAATCTCGCACTCGCAGCAAAGTAACGGTTGGAGGGGCGTGGTTAAGCAAATTCTTCCCAAGCCGTCAAACTCGCGTCATCAGAGCAGGAGTGCCATTCCGGAGCGGAAGCAAATGATCAGATTTTGATTAAAGATTACCAAGACAAACTATTTTTTTTTTTCAGAGGATTAACTTGCATGGATTAATTGTTGACCTTAAGACTAGCAATGTGGGCTAACAAAATAAATATTGTAAATTTTTATTTCATGTGGACTTTAAATTAATCCATGTGACATCAGTTGTTCAACCGTAATTTTATGAAGGTACGAGAATACTTTTTGTGCGCAAAGAAAACAAAAATAACGACTTTATTCAACAATTTCTTCTCTAGTCAAGTCACCTTTATTTATATAGCGCTTTTAACAATACAGATTGTGTCAAAGCAGCTTTACAGTATCAAATAGGAAAATAGTGTGTCGGTAATGCAAAAGTACAATAGTAAACACTCAATTTTCAGTTAAAGGCAGTTCATCATTGAATTCAATGATGTCATCATCCAGCTCAGTTCTATTCTAATAGTATTTGTGCAATCAAGTCGACGATATCGCTGGAAATTAAGTGTCCCCAACTAAGCAAGCCAGAGGTGACAGCTGCAAGGAACCAAAACGCCATCGTTGACAGAATGGAGAAAAAACCTTGGGAGAAACCAGGCTCAGTCGGGGGACCAGTTCTCCTCTGGCCAGACAAACCAGCAGTTTGTGCTGAGGACTCATCTGGTTCCCGAGGTCTTGTCCCGATGGCCGTCTAGGAGACAAGGTCAAGATCTCCGCTGACATTCAGGGCTGTAGAGGTCGTCTCTAAGTGCTGATCCACCATCTGGGCTGGATATGGACAGGATCCGGGTGACTGCAGTGACCATCTGATCTGGATACAGATTGGATCTGGTGGCTACGGTGACCTCGGAATAAGAAAGAAACAGATTAATATTAGCGTAGATGCCATTCTTCTTACGATGTAACAAGTACATTGTGTGTTTTGGAAAGTGTTCCCGGTTCCGGTTGACCTAATTAATGCAGCCTAACAGTCCTTTAATGGATTTGAACAATAGAAATGTGTTAGTGTGTTATGTGTAAGCCAGGTCAAAGAGATGGGTTTTTAATCTAGATTTAAACTGACAGAGTGTGTCTGCTTCCCGAATAGTATTAGATAGATTATTCCAGAGTTTGGGTGCTAAATAGGAAAAGGATCTGCTGCCCGCAGTTGATTTTGATATTCTAGGTATTATCAAATTGCCAGAGTTTTGAGAACGCAGCAGACGTGGAGGACTATAATGTGATAAGAGCTCGCTCAAGTACTGAGGAGCTAAACCATTCAGGGCTTTATAAGTAATTAGCAAGATTTTAAATTCTATACGAAGTTTAATGGGGAGCCAGTGCAGTGTTGACAGAACCGGGCTAATATGGTCATACTTCCTGGTTCTAGTAAGAACTCTAGCTGCTGCATTTTGAACCAGCTGGAGTTTGTTTATTAAGTGTGCAGAAAAACCACCCAATAAAGCATTGCAATAATCTAGCCTCGAAGTCATGAACGCATGAATTAACGTTTCTGCATTTGACATACTGTTGGGATGGCGGGACAGTCCTCCGCCGTTATGGAGAGTACCATAACACATGCATGTGGTGCTGCTGATATAGAACACGCATGCGCTCCACCTAGTTTGCAAGCAGAGGAATGCACACGCATGTATCGTGGTACTCTTAATAAAGTCATTATTTTTGTTTTCTTTGTGCACAAAAAGTATTCTCGTAGCTTCATAAAATTATGGTTGAACCACTGATGTCACATGGACTATTTTAACGATGTCCTTGCTACGTTTCTGTGCCTTGAACGTGGTAGGACCCTCGCTGTCTATGGAGGGTCAAAAAAAGCTCTCAGATTTCAACAAAATTATCTCATTTTGTGTTCCGAAGATGAATGAAGGTCTTAAGGGTTTGGAACGACATTAGGATGAGTAATTAATGACAGCATTTTCATTTTTGGGTGAACTATCCCTTTAAGAGTAACTACACCAAGTTATATTTCCTAAACTATCTGTTGTGTTTACATTTTTCAAATGTTGAAGTCATGATTTTTGCATGAAAAACACATTCCCAACGATCACACTAACATCTGAAAATGAACACTACAATTGAATTGAACACTACAAGGTGGAGCAACACCACAAACTACCTACAAAAGTGATCCTTCCTGATCTAGTGCATGTCTGCATGTGTCCATCCACGTGTGTGAGAAGCGTTACGGATATTAAACGGAACTGTGGTTTCCGTCTCCTCCTTCAGCACGGAAGGACGGACGTTACCGGGACCCTCCACCCACGCCGCCGGGCTACACGGCACTGACCATCACGGACGTAACTGAGGGCACGGCTCACTCGGGCAGGAGACCCCCGGACTACACCACCGCCTTGCAGCGCTCCCGTCTTGTCACACATTCCCCCGACTCCCAGCAGCCCCCAGCTGCGGGAAAACCCACCCATTCGCCGGACCCCCGGGGCCGAGAAGAGGAGGAGGCAGAGGAGGTGGAAGAGGAGGGTGAGTGCTTGTCTCCCAAACTCAGAGCTCAAAGGAGGAGAGGTCCACACACAGCAGTTCCCCCCAGGCCATGAGTTACATACACCACCCCAACAGGAAGGTAAAACATCCCAAACTCCAGTTACTTCCACACTCACACACTCACGCACTCCACGCACACTGACGTACACCAGTCACGGTCTCTGCATGCCAGGAGGACAGCTCCTTCACCTGCCCACCATCACCAACGCATCTCACACAGTGCATGCGCCGCCACAGAGACAGCCTGCCCCCCGTCGCCGTGGCAACATCCCAGTCATTGCTCCCTGCTCTGCCGTGTGTATTGGCTCTCACCCATCAGTGCTCACAGGAAAATCACTAGATCTGCCATCATAAATGCTTGAACACTTGATAGAGCCTGAAGTCGTGTTTGTGTTGTCAGGTAGCACGTAAAATAGTGTTAGTACTTGTCAGCACAAAGATCCTGATTTGGGGAATTGTCATTTTATTAATTTTCACAGTAGTAGTCTTTCTTGTCTTGTCATGTTTGTCTTTGGTACGGTAAGGCCAGAGCATATTTTATTTCATTATTATATTTAGTGGTATGTCTGTGACTTTGTTCCAAACTCCAGTGCATTTCCTGCCCTAGACAGCATTTTTAAGCGTCAAAAATAGAACAACTATGCTGCCTTACATATTATATGTGTGTGTGTATATATATATATATATATATATGTAGTGTATATATAATAGTCATTTTATATTTATATTTAAATACAGTTGAAGTCAAAATTTATACATACACTTTGCAGAATCTGTAAAATGTTAATTATTTTACCAAAATAAGTGGGATCATACAAAATGCGTGTTGTTTATTTAGTACTGACCTGAATAAGATATTTCACATAAAAGATGTTTAAATATAGTCCACAAGAGAAAATAATAGGTGAATTTGGTAGGTGAATAAAAATGACCCCGTTCAAAAGTTTATGTACACTTGATTCTAAATACTGTGTTCTTACCTGAATGATCAAGCTGTTTTTTTTTTGTTTTTTGTTTTTTTGTGTAGTGATAGTTGTTCATGAGTCCCTTGTTTGTCCTGAACAGTTAAACTGCCTGCTGTTCTTCAGAAAAATCCTTTAGGTCCCACACAGTCTTTGGTTTTCCAGCATTTTTCTGTATTTGAACCCTTTCCAACAATGACTGTATGATTTTAAGATCCATCTTTCACACCAAGGACAACTGAGGGACTCATATGCAACTATTACAGAAGGTTCAAAAGCTCACTGATGCTAGAAGGAAAAACCATGCATTAAGAGCCGGGGGGTGAAAACTTTTTGAATTTGAAGATCAGGGTAAATTTAACTTTTGTCTTCTGGGAAACATGTACCTTCTGTAGCTTCTGAAGAGTAGTACTAAATGAATATATATATATATATATATATATATATATATATATATATATATATATATATATATATATATATATATATATATATATATTTAGACAAAGTAAGAAAAATGTACACATCTTCATTCTGTTCAAAAGTTTTCACCTGAATAAATATCTTATTCAGGTCAGTACTAAATAAACAATAACATACATTTTGTATGATCCCTCTTATTTTGGTAAAATAATTAACATTTTTCAGATTCTGCAAGGTGTATGTAAACTTTTGACTTCAACTATATATATTAAATCTAAATATAAATATTTATAATCTATCTAAATATAAATCTCTCTCTCTCTATATATATTTATAACACACACTCAAACTACGCCATCTGAAATAGAATTTTATATAGTTATATTGTTTATTTTATTCACTACTGATAACTGTTTCCATCTTTTAAAAAATTGACTTTTTTGTATGCCATGTGCTTTTTATGATTAGTGTCACATAGTGTCACATTGTTCATTTAAGAGTTATGGTTAGTCACTTGTGAGTGATGTTAGTAACATGTCGCTGCCTATGAAGCATTTCATATCAGTGACCATTTCAGTTAGGATGCTGTTTTCATACAGCCCCAGTTCCAGTCTACTTGCCATGCTGGTAATTTCTTTTTTTAGCATTGCATTATTTGGTTCCAAACAGTGGTGTGCTTGCACCATCAACATGAGTATTCCTGTGATTAGAAAACTAGTGTCAACTGTTTGCTAGGAAAAGACAATACAAGTTTTATTCTATTTTTGGTTCCTTTGATTTTACTTCCAAAATTTAATATGCACAAAACTGCACTTGCTTCTGTTTACTGCAAATGCAATGTAAGAGATATGACGTTTGTGACGCCAAAGGCAGTTTCTGCTGAGACGAGTAATGAGAAATGCACATTATCAATAACATCAGTAACAGCTCTCTTTCACATGTCACTCGGGTTTGGAACAGAGCCTGTATGTTTAGGTGATTATGTCCATGATGCTCACAGATTCTCTCTTTTCCTCCAGAGGATGAACAGGTGTCTGCTGTTTGAAAGGGGGCAACACTGGCTGCACTGCTGCATTGACTGATGGCCCATATCGGGCATTCACAGGTCAGACAGACAGACCATCCAGTCTACATTTTGCCGGCACTGCCTCTCTCCCTCCTCAATGATGGATTCATCTCCCTGCCCTGCCTTAATGCATCATGGGGGTTTAATGCCCTGCATGCTAAAAAAAATACTGTGAAGAAAGGAGGCGAGCAAAAAAAGAACTTATTTGGCACTTTGGAGAATGGAAAAATGAACTGAACTGAAACTCGAACACAGCGCTTTGACATTCACACACAAAAAACAAACTACTGTTAATGGTTTTCTTCAGACAATTCCCTCTTTCCTTCTGCTTAAAGGTCACATGAACTTGTTTAGTAGTTCCCCTCAGCACTTTTTAACTGTTTTTAAGGTGTAAACTGATGCACACAATCAACATTTCAATCACCCGATTCTGGACATGCAGTTTGGATGGCTTGACTACAACTTAACGCCACTCCTTTTCACATCAGTCCCGATGACAACACTCATATCTGTGTGGTTCAATATAACAGTATTATATTTGCAGGAGCATGACTTGAAGGACATCTCTTCTGCTGGATGACTACAGATGGAGTTCACATTGACTCCTGACAAATGTAGCACATCGATTTAATACAGAAGGCGCTTTGTGAGAGGAAATGATGCTAAGTGAAGCCTTAGTGAGTGATTTTATTGGTTTTTGGCTGCAGTGGGTTTGAGAGCTATAAGAAAGCATCAGGTTTGGATACAAAAACAAAAGGCTGAATAAATTTACATCTGTTGGTAATCGAGGAGCCAAAGTCCATTAAAAGTGAATCAGTTCAGCTACAAGAAGCTTTTAGTGATGAAGAGGAAATGTACACACTCATCTTCGATATGGCGCAGGCGGTTTTATCAGTTGAGCGCCTCTCCAGCTTCAAAAGTGTTTGCTGTTGCTGTGGCACAACATCAACCCCCTGTTGGTTAAGGTGAGAACTGCAGGCTACTCAAGCAAATGGGGCCGTTTTATTCGGGTGCTACTTCCTTCCTCTCATTAAGTGAAACCATTAAGGTGGTGTGTGAAAGATGGTGGCTTCTGTGTTAAGTTTTTCTTTACGAGGGCTCAAGTCATGCATGTTTCTCCTGGAGTGGGCCTTGAACTGACTACCACTGCTGCACAACAGCTTCCACAATCACTCACAGGAACTCAACTGAAATGTGCTTTTGAGACTCCAGTGGGCCGGAAACACGCAAACCCACCCGAAGTCAACCAGTCAGAGCAGAACTGAACCAGTGGGAGCACGTCACTTTTATTCTTTCATTTTAATCACTGAGTTAAGCTGATCACATTGATCAGTAGTTAGAAACAATAGACTAAAGAAGAAAAAATAAGTTTGCAGTGTTTTCCACTGTACTCTGTAACATCACTACTTCAATGTTTCTTTCTCTAGTTGCTTGTTTGTTTGTTTGTAGGTTTTTGTTTGTTTGTTTTTGGCTCCCACGCATTTTTTTTTGTAATGGTTGCGGATACAGTTGTTAATAAACAACACATTTGTAACAGTAACTATCGACCATCTGCTTCCACCTATTTTATTATTTTTTTTTTTTTATGAAATATTCACGTTTTAGCAAGCCAAGATGAGTTGCTTGTTTTGCAAAATAAGTTGCACAAATTGTACAAGCATAAATACAACAAGGTAAATAGTAGTAGGTAGCTGTTCTGCTACTCTGTTCGATATGTGATGTCAAGTGAGACGTGTACATTTAGCTGGTGAAGATTCTCTCTTTTTTGACTACTTTTACCTGTACGTCTTTTACAAAGACAATTGGTGGAGTATGTATTTGTTCTTATTTTTTGTCTTTTTGTTTTGTATTTTTAATACAATAATTGTAAATATTGGTTATATTTTTGTTGAATTGTAGAAATGTATGATGTTTATGCCTCAACATCCAGTTTATATGAAGCTGGGAATCAATAAATTCGACAAAAATGAATCAACTTATAGTTTTTAAATGCACTTATTATTATTATTATTATTATTATTATTATTATTATTCTTTTGTTTTGTTGATTCTGCATTAGGGTTTTTGTTTTCAAACATTGTTTTAAATGACCTCTGGCACCATCTCGTGTTTGCACAAGATAAGACTTGGAAGTAACTTGAAATGTGTATCTCATACTTTTCTAACTGACAAATGTATGTTGGGGTTAATAAAAAGACATCCGTATCGATCTGCTGTTCAACACTGTTTGCTTTTTCAGTGTTTCTTCAGAGATTTTGACGAGCCAAAGTGGATAAACTGGGTCATGTACACAGTGATTTCACATTTCTCATTATTGGGGATGATGCATTGCAAAATTAGATGAGTAAAGTTTGTGAACGAACTTTGAAGTTGGCTAGAAAAAAGCCTTGTTTGAAAGTTAGAAGCAGTTGTAAAAGCAGGAAGTTTGAAAGTTTAGATAGATGTTGATATGTTGCTAAACTGTTTCTAGCAAGATTAGCATACTGCTAACATGTTTATACGACTGTCACGATTAGCATGTTGTTAGAGTCTTTCTAGCATTATTAGCATGTTGCTAGCATGTTTTTACCATGATTAACGTGCTGTTAGCATGTTGTCAGCATGATTTAGCAATATCCCAGGATAATCATTATGCTTTGCTAGTGATAGACAGCTTAAACACACTATAAGTCTTAACTGTACTAAAGTTTTGACCCCCTCAATGAAAGTCTATGGGACTCATCGCAGATTTGATCATCTGTTTAATGAAAATCGTAAGTTTGATCAGTTAGAAAAGATAGCAACTCGAGGCAGACCAGTCTGAAGAAGGTCTGACCCAAGTTTGGTGGTTGTAGCTTGAAAGCTCTAGGAGGAGATACATTTTAAAAATTTAGTCTCAGAAGAAAAAGAATTGCAGCTTAAATAGCAGATCAGTCATTTGGCTTTTTCAAGCCACCTTAATTACTGTAGCGTATCACATTATCACATTTTAGAAACTCTGGCTTAAGGCAAAAATCAGACCTTCCTCCCAGGATGACCAACCCACACTCACTCTGGTTAGTCCAGATAAGGTCAGATTTTCACAATTTGTGTGGGTGAGTTATGAGGAAAGAGCAAGCAATAATGCCATACTAAATATGCAGTTATAAATCTTGAAAATGTGTAAAGATTTAAGTTTTTCTCAATCACAATTTTGTATCAGTATGTATGTTGTCCAGTTATTATGAAGGCATATTTTCACCATATTTTTTTTTTCTCTGCCATAGAATAAAACTCACCATTCCATTTAGTAACTGAAGTGAAAATTTGAGGAATTAATGTACGTATAGTCTTGATGAGATTAAGGGAACATGCAACACAGCCCCTCAAGCCCACAGTAATATGTGCTCCATATGTTTTACAGTCAAAACCTGTTTCCATTCCTGCTATAGCTGTGAATAATGCCTGCAAACATAGATGACTGACTAAATTAAATGTCAAAGATGACAACATCCTAGACTAGAGAGTCATTACAATTGACACAATGTTATAGAATAACCAAGTCAATGACTTTTTCTATTGCTTTATAACGTGTGGTTTCCCCTCATAACTCTCCTGCTTGTCCCATCTGTGTTTAGGGGCAAGATTAGGATCTGTAATGGGTTTTGGAGACAAGAACCAATCAGATAGCAGTTGTCTCAGTGTATGAACCAATCAAAAGTAGGAGAGTCCTAATCTGGTATTGAAGAGTCAGATTTTGGACAAGAAATTGTTGTTCTGCAGAGACTTACAGTGTACTTGGATGTGACTGACTTCATAGGGGGCAATTTTCAGCCGTTCGAAACTTTAAATCCCACTGTGTTTCACAAAGGTATGGCTTGAGAAAATAGATAATCTGGAATGCTATAATTGTGTGTGTGTGTGTGTACTTGTTTATCAAATGTCCCCACAATGATAGTAAAACCTGAAATTTTTGACATTGGGAAAAAATAAATAAATATATATATATATATATATACAGTGGGGCAAAAAAGTATTTAGTCAGCCACCAATTGTGCAAGTTCTCCCACTTAAAAAGATGAGAGGCCTGTAATTTTCATCATAGGTATACCTCAACTATGAGAGACAAAATGAGAAAAAAAAAATCCAGAAAATCACATTGTAGGATTTTTAAAAAATTAATTGGTAAATTCCTCAGTAAAATAAGTATTTGGTCACCTACAAACAAGCAAGATTTCTGGCTCTCACAGACCTGTGACTTCTTCTTTAAGAGGCTCCTCTGTCCTCCACTCGTTACCTGTATTAATGGCATCTGTTTGAACTCGTTATCAGTATAAAAGACACCTGTCCACAACCTCAAACAGTCCAACTCCAAACTCTACCATGGCCAAGACCAAAGAGCTGTCAAAGGACACCAGAAACAAAATTGTAGCTCTGCACCAGGCTGGGAAGACTGAATCTGCAATAGGTAAGCAGCTTGGTGTGAAGAAATCAACTGTGGGAGCAATTATTAGAAAACGGAAGACATACAAGACCACTGATAATCTCCCTCGATCTGGGGCTCCACGCAAGATCTCACCCCGTGGGGTCAAAATGATCACAAGAACTGTGAGCAAAAATCCCAGAACCACACGGGGGGACCTAGTGAATGACCTGCAGAGAGCTGGGACCAAAGTAACAAAGGCTACCATCAGTAACACACTGCGCCGCCAGGGACTCAAATCCTGCAGTGCCAGACGTGTCCCCCTGCTTAAGCCAGTACATGTCCGGGCCCGACTGAAGTTTGCTAGAGAGCGTTTGGATGATCCAGAAGAGGATTGGGAGAATGATAAAACCAAAATAGAACTTTTTGGTAAAAACTCAACTTGTCGTGTTTGGAGGAGAAAGAATGCTGAGTTGCATCCAAAGAACACCATACCTACTGTGAAGCATGGGGGTGGAAACATCATGCTTTGGGGCTGTTTTTCTGCAAAGGGACCAGGACGACTGATCCGTGTAAACGAAAGAATGAATGGGGCCATGTATCGTGAGATTTTGAGTGAAAACCTCCTTCCATCAGCAAGGGCACTGAAGATGAAACGTGGCTGGGTCTTTCAGCATGACAATGATCCCAAACACACCGCCCGGGCAACGAAGGAGTGGCTTCGTAAGAAGCATTTCAAGGTCCTGGAGTGGCCTAACCAGTCTCCAGATCTCAACCCCATCGAAAATCTTTGGAGGGAGTTGAAAGTCCGTGTTGCCCAGCGACAGCCCCAAAACATTACTGCTCTAGAGGGTATCTGCATGAAGGAATGGGCCAAAATACTAGCAACAATGTGTGAAAACCTTGTGAAGACTTACAGAAAACTTTTGACCTCTGTCATTGCCAACAAAGGGTATATAACAAAATATTGAGATGAAATTTTGTTATTGACCAAATACTTATTTTCCACCATAATTTGCAAATAAATTCTTTAAAAATCCTACAATGTGATTTTCTGGATTTTTTTTTTTTTTTTTTTTTTTTTTTTTCTCATTTTGTCTCTCATAGTTGAGGTATACCTATGATGAAAATTACAGGCCTCTCTCATCTTTTTAAGTGGAGAACTTGCACAATTGGTGGCTGACTAAATACTTTTTTGCCCCACTGTATATATATATAGTAAATGATGTTTATCTCAAAGTGTAACAATACAAACAGGTTTTCTGTAGGTTTAGGGTTGGGTTAGGGGATAGAAAATATTGTTTGGTCAGTATAAAAGTAATAGAAGTCTATGGAAAGTCCCCACAATTCACAGAAACAAACACTTGTGTGTGTGTGCATGCGTGCGTGTACATGTTTGGCTATACTTGTGCAGTTATACTGACATGACCAATAAGAACCCTTTTGTATTTTAACAAGTCCATGGTCTTTCCTTTAGAAGCGCCAGTTGTGCAGCTATGGCATTTTCTGTATTTGGCCCTTCGGTGTTACACAGCCTGTTAGTTAATCCTCTGTCCACCATAACACTTATTTAAAAATACTGTCATCATTGCATGCAAGTTACAAAATATTCCTACAGACTTTTATTTAATAGCATAGATATTGCAAGCTATTGACTGCAGTAGGATGTTATAGCATTTGTGATATGAGAATGTAAACTGAAAATGTTGAACTTCTCACCATAGAAAATGACAGTCTGTTTTTTAGTTATTCAAAAGTAAAGACAATGTATAGGTTGGCCCTAAGCCAGAGCGATGTTCCGTCATGAACATTGTTGTCCTTGCTGTCCAACTAATTCAACAATAATTGAGCAGTTTGATAATGCATGCTTTTCATTTCAACACTGTGCTTGCAGCAGAATAGTTAGTCCTGTCACCTCATAGCAAGTGTTTTCAACAATACAAAGACATGCACATTTGACAATCTGAGGATTTTAAATTGTACATATTTGAATGTGTTTCACATACATTGCTTGCTGGGATACATTCAGACCCTTTTCTACATGTTTTGCTTTTTGTAGTTTTTAAATGTCTAGATCAGTGTGTTTGTTAAAGTGTTCTGGGGAGTTTGAGCTTGTAAAAAAATGTGTGTTTTACTCATCTATATCATCATCGTATACCTCACCGGAGCTGGACCTTACAGAGAGAGGTTTATTAATACTACACCTAACTATACTATACTAACACTAACACTATAATACTGCCCAATAGCACAAACAGCCTGACACATACACTATAATACTATAATAACTAACACTAACACTATACTATCACCTTAACCATTCAATTACACACATATTATCTGCGTTTAACTCTTATAAAACCATTTAACAGAAACAAAGTTGCATTAAAGCAATCTCTGATATTAGGTTGGTCAGAATCACCACAATTACAGTATTTTTTAGATATTGCATCTTTAGCAGAACTCATTTGGAATTGTTACTTCTAAGCATTTATGCTTGTGCACATGTATAAAAACATGAAATGGTCTGAGATGCCAAATCAGTGCATAGTGTTCTGTAGTTGTAGTGAACAAAAAAATAAAATAAATAAATAAAGAAAACTTTTATGAACTTCATGTGGAAATGCTGAAAATCACACATATATGTGATTAGTGACCTGAAAAGAGTTTAGGCTGATACAATATTTCAATTGTGTCCTGAAAAATTATGAATGTGAGTTTGGTTTCCTGAATTATTGTTGTTGTTATTATTATTATTATTATTATTATTATTTAATGGAAATGATATCTTCATATTTTCAGTTCTATTTCAAAACTTTCTCACTTTATCATGCAACATTATGCAACATAAGATTGCAGTCTTGGGTGTAGGTTGTGTTTTGTGTGACCTCGATGATCCACTGATAAATTATTCAGCTTGTAAGAATTTTGTAATATGGTTGATAGTTTTTTTTTTTTTTTTTTTTTTTTTTTTAAGTAGACATTTATTCATCTGCCATATAAAATGTCAAACATCTGCACTGAGAAACAGATGAATACAGCAAGCTCTCTGTTAGTTTTACCAAAATAATACATCAATTAAAACATTTACAATAGCATCAACATAATATTTATATTCAGATATGTATAATGTGTTTCATTGTTGTTTCAGATGTGCAGTATTCCTGGCTGATTTCAGTGAGAAACAATGGGAGTCTGGACTGTCTGTGTGTCTATCTGTCTGCTCTTTGCTCTGAATGCGTCAGGTGAGATGCATCATGAAAATACTGCAGAATTGACTGAACATCCCTAAATACCATACTGATTTTTCACTGACCTTCATGTTTTATTAACATCAGAACAACTGGTATAAAATTCCCATGTTGTTCAGTTTAGTTTTCCCAAAGCTTAACAACTGCTTCTTTTAAAATAATTTCCACTGGCAGAGAAACATTGCTGTTTTGCTCAATATCATTAACATGGCTGTGAGTAACTGAGAAACAATGCTGCTAACATTCAGTACAAATACACTCTTGCACAAGTTGTATTGCTTAATTGAATCAAATATATTGCCCTGCAAATCAAATCACACATCATCAAAAAAGTAGTAAATGTTGTGAAGGAAGGTTACATTGTGCTTTGGTCTTGTATAATGGGTGACAAAGTGATAAAGAGATGGTCTATGTTCATTTTTTGTTAATAGATATATAATGCAATTAATTGATCACTTAAACTTGCAATAAAACAAACCAAATCTCGATGTAACAGCCTGTCAGAGTGGGTGGACTCGATATGGACGTACATGCTTCAAGGATTTTAACTATCCAGTGTCCTGGAAGGATGCAGAGAAATGAAATACTCAAAAACATCTGACAGAAAAGTATAAATTATTTATTTATTTTTTTTTGAGAACTTCAGTTTTTTTTTATCTCTATCTATCTATCTATCTATCTATCTATCTATCTATCTATCTATCTATCTATCTATCTATCTAATAGCTGTTTCTGCTCATGTCATACTTTCCTCAGGTGGCGTGCTTGAGACATGGTGGGAAACTTGCCTCTGTACACAGTAACAAGGAGTATGCCTTCTTAAAGCTCATGATCTCAAGTTCAAGATCATACTGGATAGGAGGCTATGATGCTGTTTCAGTATGTTATTATGTTGTTAATTTATTTACTTTTTTTGTTGTTTGTGCTGTTGTCCAAGATGAATATGTAACAATTTACTGTCTAATATTAATTCAACACTGCTTAAAATGAAAAGAATAAAATTTCAAATTTACACAGAGGTGTTAATATTTGTGCTCTTCTGTTCACAGGAGGGAAAGTGGTTCTGGTGTGATGGGTCCAAAATGAATTTCAAACTTTGGAACCCTGGAGAACCCAACAACCTACAGCGTGCTGAGCAATGCATTCAGATGAACTTTGGAGGTAAATAATTTGAATGATGTGAACGTCATTTCATGTTTTCTGTTCTGGACAGTTAATTAAGTATTGTATATTCACTCCCCTCACTTCCAGTGTTTAAGCTACAAACTAGACTTTCTCTATTTGCCTTTCTAAATATAAGCATTATGGTTAACATTTAGTATACGGACCAGTTCTCACTATTAACTAGTTGCTCGTTATCATGCCTATTATTAACATATTGGCAGTTTATTAGTACTTATAAAGCATTTATTCTACATGACCATATTCTTCATCCCTAATCCAATACCTAAACTTAACAACTACCTTACTAACTATTAATAACCAGCAAATTAGGAGTTTAATGAGGCAAAAGTTTTAGTTAATGGTTTATTAATAGCGAAAATTGGACTTAAAATAAAGTGTGACCGTATTATGATGATAATACCTCTATAATTATTTGTATAATAAAACATCTTTTTCTTTCTCATAACAGCTAAAGGACATTGGAATGACCAAAAAAAAAACAAACAAAAAAAAAACAAAGACGTCAAGTGTCAAGTGTTTATAACATTCTTCATCATCAAAATTAAAAGTACAACTCACCCCAAAATTTAAATTTGAATTGAAACTGAACCTGTTGTATCAGCATTTTCACAAAATGGCATGCACAAACTATAGAAAAAAATCATTGTGTGAATAAAATCTGAGAAAGAGAACAAGGGCAGTTGCTGGAATCTTCAATATATCAGGGTCACCTTGAATTAATGGAGGGTTGATGCTGTCTAAAATGTCTAGGCCTACTGATAATCAATATATATTCTCCTCCACACACACACACACACACACGTAATATATATTTCACAGATAACACTTCTTTTGTAATTTTCTGCTCATCTAAAATATTATTGCACGTTTGCTCTGTTTACTGGTTTACATTTTCTGTTTTCATTATGTGCATGGATAAAAATTAATATTTTTGTGTAAATTATTCCTTTGGATCCTTTTTGGATCTTAATCAGAGACCTGGATCAAACCAGAAGACAATGCTACACCTGCAGCACTCTCCAATAATTCCCCCCCCCCCCCCCCCCCCCCCCCGTTTGACTGGAAGAGGTGGAGGTACTGGTCTGCTCATCTCTAATAATTGGAAATTTACTCCTTTACCATCTCTGAGTATCAACAGCTCCTTTGAATCACATTCGGTTACTATTACCTACCCTCTAAAAATCCATTTTGTAGTTGTTTATCAACCTCCAGGACCACTAGGTAACTTTGTGGAAGAATTAGATGTGTTGCTCTCAACCTTTCCTCAAGCTGCAGACTTCTACACTCTGCTTGCCTCTTTTGATCTCACGAGTGTGTTAACTACGGCTACTCACAAATCAGGTAACCAGCTGGACCTTATTTACACACGACACTACTCCACTGATCATGTGCTGGTTACTCCAGTGCACACCTCGGATCACTTCCTACTCACTCTTAACCTCAACATGATTCCTGACACAACACATACCCTTCCACATGTCACTTATCAATGTAACTTACACTCACTCTCTCGCTCCTGGCTATCTGCTATGGTTTCATCTTCGCTTCCTTCCCCTAAACAGTTATAATCTCTTGACGCTAACAGTGGTACTGATACTTTCTGTTCTACTCTGACATCTTGTTTAGACACTTTCTGCCCCTTATCTTCCAGGCCAGCCCGTACCACCCCTTCTGCCCCTTGGCTATCTGATGTTCTCCGCTAACATCGTTCTAAGCTCAGGGCTGCAGAAAGGGTATGGCGCAAATCACAAAATCCTACTGATTAATTTATATTGATCACTCCTCTCTGACTTCTCTGCTAATGTCTCCACTGCTAAAAGGACATACTATCACGACAAAATTAACAATACACCTAACTCTTGCATGCTCTTTAAAACATTTTCCTCCCTCCTTTGTCCTCCTCCTCTCCCTCCTTCATCAACTCTAACAGCTGACGACTTTGCCACATTCTTCATTAATAAAATTACAAACCTCACTGCACAATTCTTCACACCACAAACTGTCAAACACATTTTACCAGCAAACATACACTCGTTCACATCCTTCTCTCCACTCTCTGAGGCAGAAGTCTCTAAACTTATCCTTTTCAGTCATCCTACTACTTGTCCGCTTGATCCTATTCCATCTCATCTCCTTCAAGCCATTTCTCCTACAGTTGTACCTGCACTCACTCACATTGTTAACACATCCCTTCACACTGGAGTTTTTCCCTCAGCATTTAAACAGGCTCGTATAACCCCACTTTTTAAGAAACCCACTCTTAACCCAACTCTTTTAGGAAACTATAGACCGGTTTCCCTTCTACCTTTCATTGCAAAAACACTTGAACGAATTGTGTTCAACCAAGTCTCTGCCTTTCTCACACAGAACAACCTCCTGGACAGCAACCAATCTGGCTTCAGAAGTGGACATTTGACCAAAACTGCCTTGCTCTCAGTTGTTGAAGCCCTAAGACTTGCCAGAGTAGCTTCCAAGTCTTCATTACTTATCTTGCTGGGTCTGTCCACTGCTTTTGATACAGTCAACCACCAGATCCTCCTGTCAACCCTATTGAGAAAGGGCATCTCAGGAAACGCACTCCAGTGGTTTGAGTCTTACCTCTCAGATAGGTCCTTCAAGGTTCCTAGCTAAGACAGAAGTGCTTGTAGTTTCAGCAAACCCATCACTTCATCACAATTTCACCTTCCAGTTAGGCTCATCAACCATAACTCCTTCAAAAAAAGCCAGAAACCTTGGAGTAGTGATTGACAAACTGAATTTCTCAGACCACATTGCTAAAACTGCCCGGTCCTGCAGATTTGCTTTATACAATATTAGGAAGATCAGGCCCTTTCTTTCAGAACATGCAACACAACTCCTTGTTCAAGCTCTTGCTCTGTCCAGACTTGACTATTGCAATGCTCTCTTAGCAGGTCTTCCAGCCAATTCCATCAAACTTCTACAATTAATCCAAAATGCCACTGCAAGATTAATCTTTAATGAGCCGAAAAGAACACACGTCACACCTCTGTTCATCAATTTGCACTGGCTACCAATAGCTGCTCGCATAAAATTCAAGGCATTAATGTTTGCCTACAAAACCACCTCTGGCTCTGCACCCCTTTACCTAAATTCAGTACTTCAGACCTATGTACCCTCTAGAAGCTTGCATTCTGCAAGTGAATGATACATTATTGTGCCATCCCAAAGAGGCACAAAATCACTTTCACAGACTTTTTCATTCACTGTTCCCACCTGGTGGAATGACCTGCCCAACTCAATCCAAGCAGCTGAATCCTTAGCCATCTTCAAGAAACGGTTAAAAACACATCTCTTCCATCTTTATTTGACCCTCTAACTCTAGCACTCTCTATTCTAATTCTATTGTATCTATCTGTCTTCTTTTTATTTAAAAAAAACACACACACTTGACCCTCTATCAATTGCATATTTATTCTCTTACTGCTAGCTTTTCTTGAAAATCTAACACTAGCTTTCTTTTTTCTATTCTATCTACTTGTTTCTTAAAAAAAAACTCTAGGTTTCTTTTTTTCTATATTCTATTTGTTTTCTTTAAAAAAATAAAAAAATAAATAAAACTTGCTACGTGTTCTGTGTTAGACTAACTGAGACTTGTCATAGCACTTGCAAGTTGTTGCTCTTTTGTTGGTTTTGATTGCTTCTATTGTCCTCATTTGTAAGTCGCTTTGGATAAAAGCCTCTGCTAAATAACTAAATGTAAATGTAAATTAGCAGCACATTGTCTCATTAATCACCATGTGTCTGTAGCTCCCATTTGTAAACATATGACTAAATGTTATGTTCTTTAATAATAACAGGAACCTTGGTAGTTGATATTTAAACCCACATGAAATCAGAAACAAGTCCAACATAAGTACACACAAGCAATTTAGGGCTGTCAATCGATTAAAATATTTAATCGCGATTAATCACATGATTGTCATGAGTTAACTCGCGATTAATCACACATTTTTATCTGTTCTAAATGTACTTTAAATGAATACTTTTCATGTTTTAAATACTCTAATCAACATGAGCAATGACAAATATGGATGCTTTATGCAATATATGTTTATTATTAGTGAAACCATAGTTAACAGAGCCTGAAGACTAGACATGTTTCAAAGATCATAGATGTGTTTCAAAGAACTAGCTCATGTCTATTAGACACATGAAAAAAGAAATACCAGGTTCCCATTACTTCTCTTTCTTTGCACTGAGCAATTTACTTACACAAACCTGTTTACATTTCTGCATGACAGGGCATCTCACTTCTTCTGAACATGCAAAATGTACATTTATTATTTATTATTACATTTGTTTGCCTCTCTGTGCCCACATACTGTATTTTGATGCAGCTAAATTTTCAATAAAACTGTTTTCATTGATATATTTTACTGTTTCTGTTGTCAAACAACGGAATGAATGTGAAATAGTGACTGAAAACGCGACCCATAGGATTAAATAACCAGCTCTCCCTTCCAAGATGTTAATCTGCACAAAAATCCTGATTTATAATCCAGCCATCGTCTGATAAAATCAAATAGGCTATAGGCTACATAAGATAAAGACAATAGCTGTGTTGTGATTTCGGCTATACTTGCATGTTAAATTAGAGAAGCAACATAATATCTGTTTTAACTGAAAGCGCTGTTCCTCTCATCTGCGCGCTGAACAGAGCAGACGCGAGAGAGAGAGAGAGAGAGAGAGAGAGAGAGAGAGAGAGAGAGAGAGAGAGAGAGAGAGAGAGAGAGAGAGGTGTGTGCGCAGCGGGAAAGAGAGACCTCGCGCTCGCGCGGCAGTACCGGGGAGTCTCAGAAACTAAATAAGGTTTGGGTAAACCCTATAAAGATTGGTCGCTAGGCGCTTTTTGAAAAAAAAAACAAACAAACAAAAAAAAACAAACAAACAAACAAACAAAAAAAATAGTTGCTAAAGTGGTCTGAAAAGTCGCTAAGTTGGCAACACTGTCAGCATCTCCATCCATTTCCATTTCTCCAACTATAGTAGTTCGGGCTAGGCCACGGGTCAAACAGAAAATGTTCGCTGCGTTAATCGCGCGTTAATAAAATTAGTGCCGTTAAAATGAATTTGCGTTAACGCGTTATTAACTTACTTTAACAGTGCAGTATAATATTGACAGCTAGTGGTTAAAATGTGTACTGCAGCGGAAACCCAAAGTATTTGAGAGAGTTGTTTCTCCCTTTCCTTCTTCCTCACACTGGACCCTCATAAGGGTCGCCAGATTTACTTTATTTTTATTTATTTTTTCACTTTATTTTGATGGGTCCACAACTGAGTATGAGAAACTTTGCAAGTATATGTCAGCTTATTCTACTAACCCTAAACCTACCCTACTGAGAGTTAGCAGACATGTAGTTGCAAATTAATGAGAATTAGTTGACATGTAGTTGACATGTAGTTACAAAGTTACTTATAGTTAGTAGAATGTCTAAAGTGGACTATCGAAATAAAGTGTAACCCACCATTTTTCAAGCTCATGTTTATTTCTGCTATAAATAGTAAAGTGGAAGAGATAATCGGTCATGCCGATTGAACTGGGGTGCATTTCCCAAAAGCATCGTTAACTATGGTCATAATTTCCATTGAACTCTACTTGTAATGACAGAACTTGTGACCATAGTTGCTTTCAGGAAACACACATCTGAGGCACTAAAAAAAATTGAAAGCTGAGACTTTATGTTTTGAATGAGTGACAAATCTGGGAATAAAAGGTCATAAAATATTATGACAATTTCATACATTTGGATCCTACTGTATATTTTAATAAAGAGACTACATGTGGGAAATCAATTACACCATGATGCCATACAATGCATCGTTTCAGAAAACAAACCCAGTGCATGAGAACTGAGCAAATGATACACGGGTTCAACCCAAAAATAAAATACGGAAAACGCAGTTTCTTTTTAATAGTTCTATTACTGATTAATAGAGTAAGCAGACACAAACTCATTTTCATTATTCAAAATTCTTATTTCATTAAAAACTGTAAAAATATACAGATATACAGCTTATTTTTTAATGTATATAAATGCTAAATTTAATTTCTATCACTAGCGTCTCTATACACACACTCTGCTGTCTATATTTGAAAGTCATCGATATTTTTATGATCATAATGCTAGTTCCTGCCTCAGTCCATTTGTGATCATGTTCTCGTGGTCCTCCTCGGTCTAATGGCCGAGGGGCCTGGTGCAGTTTTACTTTGAATTTAAATTTTCAACAGAATTAAAAAAAAAAAAAAAAATACAAGTTTTTTTTTTTTCTTTCTTTCTTTTTTTCTTTTATTTTTTGTCATGGTTAAAAAGTACAAGGACCGTACATGGACCGGATTCACAGGCTTGCATAAAATGTCAAAAAATTATTTTTTAATCATTTTTTGATTGGCTCAGTGTGTTTTCCTTCTCCACTGATTTACAGTACATTGATGCCAATGAATATTCAAAGTAAAAATCTTTTTTTTCTATTCCTGCTATAGCAAATAACACCTGTAACCATAGTGACTGAATAAAGTAAAGATCCAGCACGATGGTGACTTGCTGGAAACACCTTTATTAACCTTCACTGATCATTTCTAAAAGAAAGAAAATGAGTTAATTAGCTTGTTTATTTTCCCAGTCAACTTTGACTTTTTACATTCTGCTTCAGTTCACACACACAAAAGCCGCCGTTTGAGAACATGTCCGATCATTCCAGTTGCCATCTGTTGCAAGAAAGAAAAAGACAAAAAAATAGTTGTTTTCATCTCTTTTTGTATTATGAATAAATGCAAACATTCATATTTATTTATTATGGTAGACACAGAATTATTAGTATCTGATGTCTAGAGAAAATTCAGCAACAATGTTTTGACAAACGTCTAAATTCAACAAATTGGGGAAGAAATTCTAGCTTCACCGGAAATATGACATGTAGCAGTATCTACTAATCTGTTGATTTATGGTTTAACATAATTGACATTGATGGAACATTTATAATAGTCTTTCATGAGTATTAAAAGCAGTTGCTTGTGAAGTTCATCTCAAGGCAGTCCTCATTGTAGTCGTTATTGGGTTCTCCAGGAGACCATATTTGGAAGTTAAATTTGGATCCGTCACTCCAGATCCAAACTCCCTCCTGTGGGGGGATTTTGTTTTGCCATTTTGTTTTGCACAGCATACATGGCTTAATTTTATATTTAATTAAAGATGACTCCTGATGATTATACTTGCTATATCCCACTTTATAAATGCCAGAAATTCAAACAGAAAAATGAACAGAAAGTTACTAGCTCACATCAAATTTCACAACACAAACACTCTTGTATACCACAATACATCTTCTCTGGTGAGTGGGCAGTTTTATGGCTTGCAGGGGAATATGACACTGCACTAAGCTAACTATTCCAGGAACCAAAAATCTATGTTCATCCATTTGAAATATTTTTTAACACGTAATTTGCCCAATAACACAAACCGCATGTTAAAAAAAAAAAAAAATGCATACATGAACAGCATCATGGCCTCCAATCCAGGCTCTCGTTGCTCCCTGAGTTACGTATCTAATCAGGTTCTGTATAAAAACATACTCCTCATGGCTATGTACAGAAGCAAGGTTCCCATCAAAGTCCTGAAAGACTTTCTGTAGAGGCATTAGCAAACACCATTATTTATAAAAAGTAATTTCTATTTTTAAATTAATATTGTACAATCTGGGACATACCTTTTGATTACCACTGAAAATAATTTTATTCGTAATTTTTTTAAATTTTTTTTATTAATAATAATAATTTTCTATCTTTATTATTTCATCTGCAAAGTCTAAAATCCTCCTTGTGAGGTGGGACTACTTTTCTAGAGGGATGAACTTCAACTAACCATGTTAACATGGACATGAAGTTTTGAAAGATTGGAAATAACTTCACATAGATAAACTTTTTAAATGATCTTACACTACTGTCATGATAACATCAAATATATTATGTTTGTATTTCCAAACCATTATTAGTCCAAAGAAACTTTCTGTGCTATAAAGAACCTTTTATGCAATGGAAAGGTTCTTTGGATATTAAAGGTTCTTTGTTACGTCCAGAGGGACGTATATTTATTTTGCTGCTGGTGTCCCTGTGTTTTCTCTTTGTGTCTCCTTGTTGCTTCTCCCACTATCCACTTCATAGGTTTTGGAGTGCCATCTGATTTGGGTTCCAGCTCATTAAGGTGTGAGTGGAGCAGTATATAAGAACCCAGAGAGTTCTAAACAGGAGAGAGGCTTTCATCTGAGACGGTCATCTTCTGGTCCCAGCACTTGATTCTTTTGTTGTGCATCATGTTTTTGTAACTTGTAGTGGTCAAGTGAAAGTTATGCTGTGTGCTAACTTGTTTAAGTATGGTAACTCTGTTATAGTTACCCTTAACTTGTTGAAGTGTTAAAGTGAACACCTTGGTTGTATGTATCTGTGTAGTCCTGGCCTATGTGGCCAGATTTTCTTTTAAGTTTATCTATTGTTGAACTTTGTTATATTTTTGTTGTGGGATCATTTGTAGGGAGGAGGATGCCATTTAATTTGATAATTCATGTTTTCTCTTGGTTTTAAATAGAAAAGGATTTGCCTTTGGTTTCTTTTTCTTTTGAAGTTAGTTATGTCCACAAACCCTCAGTAAACGTATCTTTTGTTTGTTATTTTGGCCGTTTCCCCTCCTGAAGTCTTAAGTTTGTATCCCACTGATTATTTAAAATAAAACCTGCTGTCTCTTTTTACTTTGAAACCTGGTGGTGTTTTAATTTGTGCTTGTCCTGGGACCTGGAGACGGGAGTTCTCTCACTCTCTACTCACAACTTTTTGGCGCTTTTCCACTGTACCCACATAGCAACATATTGTCGGCCCAGATCCGGCCCACATCTGGCACATGAGGAATGATGATCTGGCTCACATGTAGCGTGGAATGATGGCACTCCGGTGGACCGCTCCTGTTTGCCAGATCTGGGCCAAAAGCAGGCCATAGCAATGCCACATGTCAGCCAAGAGCAAAGAAATAAACCACACTGGACCTTATCTGAGCCACAAAAACTGTGTATATTAAATATGGAGTCATCTCAGCCTTAATAAGCCCATTAACAAGCAGAATCACTGAAGAAAAGAACAGAAAATAAGAGATGAACAGAAACTCAACAACAACAACTGACTGCAGCCACAGGCTTAGATGAATTCAGCTGAAGATAAAAGACATTAAATCTCTGAAGATCTCAGCAGAGGAGGATTAAACAACTCCACAAACAGCCTTACCAGCTTCACTCATTACTAACCAGACTGACTTTATTTCTGTTAGAGGTCTACAGAAGTTCTTATTGAGAATTAACAGAGGTTTAAATCTAATGTTTTTTTTTCATTTGAAGTCAAAATAATGGTGATTCCTGTATCCATTATCTAGGCTTTTAACTCTTATTGTTAATCATTTGTATTCTGTGGTTGCTGTGATAGTGTGTTTGACACATTTGCAGTACATGATAGTTTGCTGTTGATGGTTTAACAATTATTGTGTAATGGCCTGATTCACTGAATACAATTGAATCTCGTAGCTGTATAATTTGGTGCTTTCACATTACAAACCATGTTACTGCAACGTGAGTTGCAACATCAGTTTGAAGATTTAAAAAAAAAAAACAATGAGGACAAAAACTTGAATTACGCTGAACACACAGCAATCAGCATATGAATCTCAACAATGGTGACAAAATTTTTAGCTAATCGGATCAATTCTGGACATCACAAAAAGCTACTAAAAGACCCAACAACAAAACAGCAAATAAATAAATAAATAAATAATAACAAATAAATACATGAACCAAATATTTAGCATAATAATAAAAAAAAAATAATAGGACAGTTCATCTGCATAATTTATTCATACTGTAATGCATGCTGGGAGTTTTGTACTATGGTAGCCAGCATGCATTGCGACATTACACTTTTTACTGTCACCATTGTTGAGGTTCATGTGTTGATTTATGACGACTTTGTGTGTTATTGGAGCTTAGCTTTTTGTACTTTTTTTTTTTTTTTTAATCTTTTAAGTGGTTCTGCAATACTGTTGATCTTATGCTACTGTTTTAGCGAATGTAATTTTGGCACAACACAGTTGATAGAGTCAAACGCCACTAACAAATAAGACTATTTGATTATGATTAAAGAACAATCAACAGCTAATTATCATCACCTGGGCCCGGTTGCATGAAAGCCCTTAAGCTAAGAAATCCCTTAGTTATAAGGTTAAGGGAACCCTTAGTGAAACTTGGGTTGCAAGAAAAATCCTAAGGGTCAACTTAAGGAACCTTAAGAGGCTGTCATTAAGTATTCCCTTTAATTATTTAAGTGTTCACTTAAGCGTTGCTACAAAGTCCTAGTAACTATTTCACCTTGATAAATTTAAGGGACCAAAACAGCTCCCTTAAGTCATCTTAAACTCAGTATCTGCAGGATTTTTAAGCTCAAATGTAAGACTTAAGACATTTTTTAAGACCTGCACAAATAAAATATCATATGAGCGTAGTAGGGCAATGACTATGGTTACATATTAAACTGTAAAATGAGTGTAAAAAGCATGACTTACAAGTTTTCACAAAACAAAACGTTTCATATAATTTAAGAAAATGGATGAGTTGTATCAATTACAAGGCTGTATTAATTTAAAGTATTATTAATCAATTATTATATTAATTAACAATATAAATGTAATGTATGTCTTAATTGTTTAGATTTTTATAATGCATTATCTTCTTGTCGATCCACCTGTTCACATTCACAACTCTGCGTGTTTGCAGCATCAAAACATGGGTTAATTTTCACATTTGGTAAATTTTCCGTCATTGGTCAGCAGGAGGCGCTTTAACTGCAGATACAAAGCAGTATGGGCAGCGCTCCTGTTTATTCTAAAATGTTTGCTCGTGTTTTAGTTGGTTAGGTTTGTATTTCGTTATGTTCTGTTTATTGTCATAGATATATACATACCTATGTTTATTGTGAGATGTGGTAACTATAGCAACCGCGGCACCCATTGCCATATGTTGCCAGAAACTACCGCGAAATGCTTAGTGTAAACACTTAGGCCCCGTTTACACTATAGCGTTTTCGTTTTAAAACGCATAACTTTTGCTACGGATACGCCTGTTGTTTACACTACTCCAGCGTTTTCGAGGTTGAAAACGGAGACATTTGAAAACGCAGCAGACCCCGTTTTAGTTTGAAAACTCCGGGTTTGTGTTTCAGTGTAAACGGACCAAAACGGAGACTTTTGAAAACGATGGCGTGACTGCCCACATTCGCTCTGCGTATCCTTGACAACCGTGTAAACAATAACATCATGCTCATTATTGTACCCATAGATATGTATGGGTAGATTCCCCATTCGACCGCTCCAAGCACGCAGATGCGTCCGTGATCTAAATAATAGGAAATCTACCTATACATATCTATGGTTGTACCTGCATGAATGGCCATGTGACGTGTTTTCTGTTGTGTAGTGTAAACGGAGATCGTTTAACTACAGTGTAAACGTTGATCGTTTTCATTCTAAAACACCATTTTAAAATGAAAACGCACTAGTGTAAACAGGACCTTAGGTAAGGCTGACAGTTAAGACGTTTGTTGCAACGCTCTTAAAGAAATCCCTTACCTCATGAAATTTTTTCCGCTCAGGAATACCCCTAAGTCAAATTACTTAAGGACTTTCATGCAACCAGGCCCAGATCTCATTTTGTCTTTATTTGCTACTGCAAATGTGTTTGATAAACACACCATCATAGCAGACAACGATAACATCCTAATTGCAATAAGAGTTAAGAGCCCAACTAATGGAAACAGGAATCACCATTATGGTGACTTCAAATTAAACAAAAGTTAGATTTAAACCCCTGTTAATTCTCAGTTAGAACTTCTGTAGACCTCTAACAGAAATAAAGTCAGTCTGGTTAGTAAAGAGTGAAGCTGGTAAGGCTGTTTGTGGAGTTGTTTAATCCTCCAGAGATTTAATGTCTTTTATCTTCAGCTGAATTCATCTAAGGCTGTGGAGTCAGTTGTTGTTGAGTTTCTGTTCGTCTCTTATTTTCTGTTCTTCTTGGGGGGGGTTCTTCTGTTCTTCTTGTGAAGTGAAGATCGTAAATAAGTGAAGATGACACACAACCATATTCAAGCAAAAGCCAACACAGATAAATTGTGTGAAACAAAGCAAAATCAACGTTACTCACCTATCAAGAAGAAATAACACAACCTCGGCGTCTGATTCGAGCCCTTCCCGCTTCTTGAGTTTTCTCCACCACTGAAAAGCTGCTCCGATATTTACGCGGGTCCTGCCTCTTGCCTGATCGTAACCCTTCTTTTTAATGTTTTGTTTCTCTGATATTTTCCTCTTTTTTTATCTGCCATCTCTCTCTATCCATAGTCGATCTGCTAATATCCGTCCTGTGCACTCAAATTAAGCGCTCTCTTCTCTCTATCAGGGCAAGACATGCCCTCTTACTGCTGATTGGCTACAAGTGTGTTTTGGGACTCGGTCAGGCACTGCGGTCAAAAGCATTTTTCAAAAATCGCTTAGTGCACGTTTAAGGAGCGGTGGACCAGGCTGCCATTACTTAGGCTAATGTACATAGTGCAAACCCTGATTAATCCTCTGTTTACCGATGTTGCCTTTCGTAGAGACAGTGAGGGGGACGGATCGGGTCACTATGAATCTGGGGGGGTCATGTGTTACTCCATGTGTTAATCCTAAGTACCTGGTGCTGATTTCCTTAATTATATGACAAACCCTATTTAACTGGCAGCCTAACTTCCTAGTTTTCACTGAGATTGCAAGATGGCCTCTTCAGCCACTGCATGAGAAGTTTGTTGTTCCAAATCTGTGATTTTTCAAATATTGTAGGTTTTCAATGATACTAATTCGTTCAAGTCCCCCCAAAAGGCTGGTTGTCCATATAAGACAAATGCAAGAGAAGGCAGGATAATGCCGAGACTCTGAATCAGTTCAACGCTGAAGCTGGAATTGCTTTCGAGTTTAATGTTAAACAGGGTATGGATCTGAGAAGAGGGAAATGAAAGCGCACTCTGCAGTGACGAAGCCTCTCATCAGCAGAAATATTCAAAAGGCTAAGCTCACCTTTGCTAAGGAGCATGTTGTGTGGACAGAGGAGAACTGCTCCAAAGGTCACTTTAGTGATGAGAGCATTTCACCCATTATTTGGGTCTGATGGGAAACATTTTGTTTGGCATCAAACTGGGGAAAGACTGAAGCCCAAGGGCGTAAAGAAATCAGTGAAAGGTGGAGGAGGAAGTGTCAAGCTTTGGGGGATGTTTTCTGTAGCAGGAGTTTGGCCTCTTATATAACTACATGGCAGAGTGAATGCAAATGTTTATCAGAATCTCCTGTGGCAACATGCAGTTCCTTCCCTGCAAGCATCTCCCAATCAGCCTGCAATTTTCATGCAAGACAATGCCCCCTTCACACTGCAAAATGGGTAAAGTTGTTCCTTGTAGTGAAGAACATTGAAATAATGAAATGACCGGCCCAGAGTCCTGATCTAAACCTGATTGAAAATTCTTGGTGACAAAGTTATGGCTAAGAAACCCACTTCAGTTTCCAAACAAAGGAAGAGACTGGAAGAAGAGTGGACGAAGTTCACACCAGCGCAGTGTGAGAGACTAGTGATGTCCTGTGGCCGCAGATGTGCTAAAGTCACTCAAAGCAAGGGCCTTCCTACTAATTTCCAAAATTTTATTTGTAATCTTCTGTCACACTACTGTGGTTACTGGTCTCTAATTTTGAAAACGGTTTTCCACAAAATAAAGATTTTTGTTTAAATGCCTTGGCTATTTTGTCAAACATGTTTGGAACAGTGGTACAGTATACCCACAGCTAATATCCCTTCAGATTTTGAGTGATGAAGATTAACAATATTTCAGAAAAAAGTCAAGTATTTATAGATTGTTCTAATTTTGATCTCCACTCTATGTATGTATGTATGTAAATGACCTTTCATGTAATTCAACTCGCAATTCTGACTTTTTTTTCTCACAATTGCGAGTTTATATCTCGCAATTCTGACTTTTTTTCTCGCAATTCTGACTTTTTCCCCTCAGAATTGTGAGATATAAACTCGCAGATGTGAGTTATAAAGTCAGAATTGCGTGATGTAAACGTTTGTATCACGCAATTATGAGAAAAAAATCTGAATTGTGAGATAAAAAGTCGCAATTACCTTTTTTATTTTTTATTCAGTGTCGGAAATGGGCTTCCATACCATTCAGCTTGAGTGTTGTCATTAAAATAAATGTTGTATTAACCAAATATAAATTCTGTGATTCATGTTAATTTTTAATTTTGCCTTTTCAATCAGTGTTATGCTGGTAATATAATTTGAATTAAATTTAAAAAAGAATGTCAAAAAAGTAAACAACACCGTGGCTTCAAACATATGAATCAAAATCAATTTAAATCTATCTTTTTAGTGACACTATGAACCTGCCAGAATTTTCACAGCATTAAACAGCATGTGTAAACAGCATGTGCGAAAGAGATCAAGGACAGTTGCTGGAATCAGCATTACCTTGAATATATCAGTCACCAGGATTGATGCTGTGGTCAGCAAATATGGTACACTGATAATTTCTATAGAGCATACGCTACAACTAAGCAATATCAGACTTCTTCAGAGTGCTGTATCCCAAATATCAGCACGATTGCAGATGTGATATCGATTTTATATTTAACTTAAAAACAAACAATTAATGTTAAGTGACTTTAAGTGAATTCAGCCACAGTATTGTCTGTTTTTGTGATATATCGCCAAGAGAATTGTTCCAAATAAATCCACTGGACCATGGTGGGAACCTTGCCTCTGGACACAGTTTTACAGGGAGTACACCTTCATAAAGCTTTTGATCACAAAACTGGATACATAATGTTGGCCCAAAACACAGTGATCTTTTCAACGTTTCTGTTCAGAGCAGTGAACATGGTTTTGGAGTGATGGGCCTAAAAAAAAAAAGAACACTACCAGACTTTAAGTCATTCCGAACCTGTGATCTATATTAGAGATAATATAGATCAGTGTTCTGATACAACTACATACACGTAGTTGTTTTTGGTGTTTGGCTTAGTTTTATGTTAGAATCATTATTACACTCTTATACCTTTTGTTCTCTTAATATTTTGAATTGTTTGAAGCTTTATTTTGTTTTCATTTAAATGTTAAGTTTAGAAATTGTGTCATATGCATTTCTCATTTTTATTTATTTATTTATTTATTTTTTTAAAGGTGCAGTATGTAATATTGACAGCTAGTGGTTAAAATGGGTACTGCAGTGGCAGCCCAAATCCAAAGTACTATTTTTGACAAGAGTTGTTTCTCCCTTTCCCTCTTCATCAGACTCGACGTTCACGTGGGTTTCCAGATTGAGGACAGGCAAAAGGAACGAGCTCAATTCACCCCTCACCAGGAGTTTGACTGACAGGTGATCTGACCAATCATAATGCCGAATCTGCAATTAAACCAGACAGGGGTGCGTTTCCCAAAAGCAGCTATGGTCGCAAGTTCCGTCATTACCAATAGAGTTCAATGGAACTAACGACCATAGTTAGCTAACAATGCTTTTGGGAAACGCACCCCAGGAAAGTAAATTAATGTTGCTGAACCTGAACTTGAAAAATAGTGTGTATTGACGTCTTTCCGAAGTTGAAAAGATACCTTCTGATGTTCATTCATGTTTATTTCATGTTTAATTCACAGCTATGACATTTTTATTTAGTACAATTAAAAAATACAGCATCTTTAGATATATTTACTTGATTTAACCCATAAATTTAACCAGTGACATTAAATAATGTTCTTGACTTGCATAAAACCAGTTAATTTAGTTAGGTAACCTGTTTTTTTTATTCAGTGTAGATCATCACTATATTAAAGATATTATAGTCAAATGTAAGTAAAAACGAGAAATAACAGTTGAAACTGTAAATATGTAAATATTCTCATGGCTCTTTTCTTCTTTTGCAGAAAACACAATGACAAAGTGTGGACTTCTTGTGATTTTTGTCAGTCTTTCACTATAGGGGGGCGTTTGATGACTGGACAGAGGCAATTCTGCACCCGAAGCTGCCTCACAGTGAGCTACAGGTGACAAAACCCCACATCCTTACAGTGTAGAAGCGGACAGCAGTGACAGTGCTTTCTATTTTAGCTACAGCCTTCATTTTAGAGCTAACACGTGTATATTTAAAGATCCCACTGGAATGGGTTGACAAGCTTTGTTTTCTTACCTACTGTTTTCTTATTAAACAAAAAATGAATGGGACATAGCCCTATATGTCACAAGTTAGAAGGGGAAGACATTACAATTTAAATTAAAAATTTTTCTTGGCTCTGTATGTTGCAGAAGACATATACTAGGAGACAGATGACTTAGATATGGACCTACCACTCTAACTAGTGTGATTTGTTGGAGTATTTAAAAAAATATTATGTGAATATAAAGTCAAGTTTTACAATTCCCTTTGAGTCTGTGATGTATATCACATATCTCTCCACTTGGTGGTGCCTCTGCTCCACTGACTAATAAGGCGATGTTTGCGGTATAAGCCAGACTTGAGGACTCGGGAATGATTAATTGTTTCCAAATAAATGCAAGGCTGTAGGGGGAAAAAAGTTGCTGGATCAAAAAGCAAGGACTTCTTGTGCTCCCTAGATGACTTGCAGGCAGCAATGTGTTTGTGTGTGAGAGTGTGTGTATGTGTGCATCGTTTGCGTATTGTGCATGGTGTTTGTGTGTTTCACACTTTTAAAGGTTATCTACAGTAATTTTAAAGGTTATTTGCTCTATATACCAGCTGTGCAAGTTCCAATCAAATGCAACTGCATTTAAAACTTTTAAAACCCATACTCGCATGCGCTCTTGGCAGGAGCATCTGAAGTTAGAAGTGTTATTTGTATGACAGCTCTTCTCAGAGACCATCTCTATGGCCTTGCATAGCCATGAGTAGCCATTAATAGAAATATTATATTGAAAATGAGGTGTCTAAACAGGTGACCTTCACACACTTTCACACTCCCACTGTTCTATCGTGACTGGCTGACATCACATGGCTTCTCATGCATCTCTCTGACTGAATCTGGTGGCTTTGCTACTGGAGATTGAAGACTCAGAAGGTCTTAAGTGTGATTTCAGAGGCTGCATGTGCATCTAAGCTGAGGACACCTCTGGTAGGTGAGAAATGTCGCAGTCAGGTCTCGTGAATCATGCGCAAAGTATTTCAAAAGTATAAGTGCACCGGTCACAATAGTCAAAAAGGTTTTCATTTATAAAGCTCTAAAAACTTACTCACTGATGTTTTAGTGCAGTTCCTGCAAATATGGGAAAAATAAAGGGTCTCAATTAAATATGTGCAGTTTCACATGATTAGTGCAAATTGTCACATGACCAGAGCAGTTTATTTCCTGTTTGCAACATGAGATGATGATGGCTGCATCAAAGCTCCAAAACGAAAGGCTAGTAAAGTATGTTAACATAAAGATATGACAAAGATTTTTGGTACACATTATCTTTAGGGTGTCTAGTATTAATATATGCATTCCCTTATATTTAGTTTTGTTGAGTGTGGTCATAGAATGAGTAAACATGTTGATGGTCACAATAGTGACCGGTGGGATAACAGTGAACTTAGGTATACAATTCAAATCCAATTGCAGTTGCTAGTGAAAAGGCCAATAAAATGTTGCAATGACAAAATATTGCACTAAATTAAAAATTCAAATGTTACAAAAAATTTGACAATAATTATGTTGTAATACTCGTAGCATTGATATGAAAAATTGATGTTATATTTTACAAAAAAGTAACAATTTTGAAATGCGGTGATGGTTGAATTTTTTTTGTTTTTATCTCAGTGTTCCTATCAATGTTGCATAAGGGGTTTTTTTATGCATAATAGTAACCATAGAATGGGATCAAGGAGTTTAAAATAGCTGAGCTGAGATATATAGCAATTTTTATGACTGCAGAAATATGTGATTTCAGTACTCACCATATCCCACCGGTCACAATTGGGACCGAGTATAAAACACAATTTTTCACACACTTCACACACAAAATTCAAAAAATAATTATTGATTATTTCAAAGGGTTACCAATGACACATCATTTGGATATTTTCATGTCTGGGAAAAAATTGGGATTAAATGGGTTAAAAAAATTTGTTTCAGCTTTAGACAGTATGATCATTAGCTTCACACAGGTCAGGGTTAAAAGGAACCCCAATTATTTTTTTTTCATTCCAGTTTGTTATTGTGGTATTATAGGCTAATCAGGTAAACTGGATCCCATACATGGAAGGTAAAAACAAAATGTGGTTGATTGCTTTTTAATTGTTTAACCCTAATGTATCGTATTTGATATGGTCTCTAAATAATCAACATGATCAAAACTTGCTTTCTGTCACAGTTTATACTTTTTTTTAACAAGTTAAGAGCTTTTTAGTATCATTGTAAAAATGTCCCCCTTCAGGTCGTGTTATGCATGCCTTTTTGCTGTGAAATTGCTGATTTTTATAAAGCAAATATAAGAATAACTTTTATATTGTTAGTAATATTTCAAGATGAACACTTACTGGAGTGAAGAAACCTAGGGATTATTTGATTATCCATACATGAGTATAAAACATGAAACATCTGGATTTTGAGGAATGTTTATTTGTATCAGCATCTGTCAATCATCATTGTATTGCATTGAATTACGTTTTGCTAAGATATTATAGCATGTCAACTGATATTTACATTCATTTTATTTAAGTAATCCGCTATACCTGATTTCACTGATTTACATTTCAATCAGAATTTCATCTTACTTTTTGGCCATATAAATATCAGCAATATTTTTTGCTCAGTTTGAGCTTAATATTCTTCAATGTCATTAAATGAGCCATAAAAGCTTGATGTATCAAATGATACTCATTTAAAAAAAACAAACAAACAAAAAAAACATTCAAATGTATATTAAAACTCTGATTTTCTACCTTCAAACTATGAATCCATCCAGTAACAAAATAGTAAACATTTGATATTTTGAGACGATTTTAGAATAGGTAATGTTTTAATTTGTTGTGCATGTCCTAGCAATGAGACACATTTCTACATGAGTTTGTTGTGTTCAGAAAAACTTTAAAGTGTATGATGTCTAGTGTTCGGATTTTGAAGGTGGTATTGTGTATTTCAGCTTTAAGATGCAAAATGTTCGAGATTTTATGTTGATAATACAAAGTCTAACTTGTACATGTCCATGGATACCAGGCAGCACAGGTTTATACACCTAGAAAAGAAGCTCCACTTCAAATGAAAGGTAAGTGCTTCACATATCTACTTTTAACTTCTCTGGAGCACATTTTTCTTTGCTTTTTCAAACTGGAAGATGAGTCAAAATTATTTTCTGTGCAATCGCAACATGTTTTTGCCAGAGCAGAAGTATTTGACCTGAAATATTCCTACTGCAAACCTTATACAAAGAGCAAAACAGAAGAACATGCACTTAAGCTGTTTCCCAGGAAGAGATTTCAACCGTTTAAAATTAAGCATCATGTTTCATATCTTATGCAGTAAGAGTCACTTTTAGAGCCATTCTCCCCTGGCTTCACGAAATTAAACCTGCTGTTCATTTAGAGTGCTGCACCGAGAATGATGTGATTCATCTTGTCAACCATTTAAAGAGTGCAGGAGAGCACGAGATAGGTGCATTAGTCAACCCTTCTACCTTAAACTGCAGCTCCATGGGCAGATGTGCTTTCCAGCTACTAGAAAACAGTAAGAGACATAGTTAATACTTAATGCAGCAGTGCAAACGAGAACCTACTAGATCTACAGACAAAAGCATGTAAAGAGTTTGACATGTAAAGTCAGCAAACACAGCAATCTTTCAACCTCTTGTGCACATGAGATGGAGACAGAGGTGTTGAAACGTAAAAGCCTTTCCCTCACCTTTACACCAGACACGTTAAATCGATATCAGCCACCGTGGATATTGATGTACACCTCTGTGAAACCATTTACAGGCTGTGTTCTGTGTTTTAACCCATGAGGAAACAGCATTTACTGCGGATGCCAAAAGCAGCACTGATGTTGTTATTCTCCTTGACAACCCATGACCAGAAGACTCTGTGCTGTGTTGAGGTACAAGAACTAGGGTCAGAAGACTCAAGGAGATCTGAAAAACCAGAGCAAACAGAGCTGGTGGGGGAAGGCTCCATCCATAGAGAGCAGCAGAACTGAGCCGTGACTGAGAGAAGGGTGAAGTGGACCAGGGGGACATTAATATTCAAATGCTTAAGCCTGCAGCCATCTGCTGGACCAAGGATTAGAGCACTTGATCAGTTGTTCAGTATTATGTTTTATTTAACAGCAGTACTATACATGTATATATTATACAACATTTGTGATATTTGGTCAGTCAGAATTTGAGGTTAATTTAATTTAATTTTGTGTCTCCGAAAAACAGTGATCTATGCCATTGTATTATGTTGTTTTGTGTCTACTTGTTAATGAGGGATTTTTACACACTTCAATGTTTTTAGATTTGTCGAGTAAAAATCTAGCTTTTATTTTAAAGTGAAAAGATCAAATCAGACCTCAACATGGGCCCCCAAGAATTGGCACAGAAAGTCCCAATTGACATGATTTTACTAGTGGTATGTATGTATGTATGTACAGTTGGTACAGAAAGTATTCAGACCCCCTTAAATTTTTCACTCTTTGTTATATTGCAGCCATTTGCTAAAATCATTTAAGTTCATTTTTTTTCCTCATTAATGTACACACAGCACCCCATATTGACAGAAAAACACAGAATTGTTGACATTTTTGCAGATTTATTAAAAAAGAAAAACTGAAATATCACATGGTCTTAAGTATTCAGACCCTTTGCTCAGTATTTAGTAGAAGCACCCTTTTGATCTAATACAGACATGAGTCTTTTTTCACACCTGGATTTGGGGATCCTCTGCCATTCCTCCTTGCAGATCCTCTCCAGTTCTGTCAGGTTGGATGGTAAATGTTGATGGACAGCCATTTTTAGGTCTCTCCAGAGATGCTCAATTGGGTTTAAGTCAGGGCTCTGGCTGGGCCATTCAAGAACAGTCACAGAGTTGTTGTGAAGCCACTCCTTCATTATTTTAGCTGTGTGCTTAGGGTCATTGTCTTGTTGGAAGGTAAACCTTCGGCCAAGTCTGAGGTCCTGAGCACTCTGGAGAAGGTTTTCGTCCAGGATATCCCTGTACTTGGCCGCATTCATCTTTCCCTCGATTGCAACCAGTCGTCCTGTCCCTGCAGCTGAAAAACACCCCCACAGCATGATGCTGCCACCACCATGCTTCACTGTTGGGACTGTATTGGACAGGTGATGAGCAGTGCCTGGTTTTCTCCACACATACCGCTTAGAATTAAGGTCAAAAAGTTCTATCTTGGTCTCATCAGACCAGAGAATCTTATTTCTCACCATCTTGGAGTCCTTCATGCGGGCTTTCATGTGTCTTGCACTGAGAAGAGGCTTCCGTCGGGCCACTCTGCCATAAAGCCCTGACTGGTGGAGGGCTGCAGTGATGGTTGACTTTCTACAACTTTCTCCCATCTCCTGACTGCATCTCTGGAGCTCAGCCACAGTGATCATTGGGTTCTTCTTTACCTCTCTCACCAAGGCTCTTCTCCCCCGATAGCTCAGTTTGGCTGGACGGCCAGCTCTAGGAAGGGTTCTGGTAGTCCCAAACGTCTTCCATTTAAGGATTATGGAGGCCACTGTGCTCTTAGGAACCTTAAGTGCAGCAGAAATTTTTTTGTAACCTTGGCCAGATCTGTGCCTTGCCACAATTCTGTCTCTGAGCTCTTCAGGCAGTTCCTTTGGCCTCATGATTCTCATTTGCTCTGACATGCACTGTGAGCTGTAAGGTCTTATATAGACAGGTGTGTGGCTTTCCTAATCAAGTCCAATCAGTATAATCAAACACAGCTGGACTCAAATGAAGGTGTAGAACCATCTCAAGGATGATCACAAGAAATGGACAGCACCTAAGTTAAATATATGAGTGCCACAGCAAAGGGTCTGATTACTCAGGACCATGTGATATTTCAGTTTTTCTTTTTTAATAAATCTGCAAAAATGTCAACAATTCTGTGTTTTTCTGTCAATATGGGGTGCTGTGTATACATTAATGAGGAAAAAAAATGAACTTAAATGATTTTAAGAAATGGCTGCAATATAACAAAGATCGAAAAATTTAAGGTGGTCTGAATACTTTCCGTACCCACTGTATGTATGTATGTATTTATTTATAATTTGATTCTTACTGTAATTAAGAATTTTTATTCAAAAATTCAATGCATTAAATATACAGTTTAGATATCTTCCCTTTTCATCAAACCTATAGACTAACAAAGTGAAATCATACAATATTAATTCGTAGCGATACTATTATGATATATCTTGGGGCAATTCAATTTCAAATAAATTTGGGCAATTAAATATATAATATTCATATGCCTGTATTGTAGAATATACTGCGGGTAAAATAAGTATTGAACACGTCACCATTTTTCTCAGTAAATATATTTCTAAAGGTGCTGTTGACATGAAATTTTCTCCAGATGTCGGTAACAATCCAAGTAATCCATGCATACAAAGGGAGCAAAATAAATCATTTCAGAAATTAAGTTCTGTGTAATGGAATGACCCAGGGAAAAAGTATTGAACACACTTACTGAAATTTATTTAATACTTCATACAAAAGCCTTAGTTGGTAATGACAGCTTCAAGACACCTCCTGTATGGAGAAATAATCAATGGCTAGCCGTGCATTAAAGGATTTTAAATGCTTCACGTCGGGTGGTTCTTCGCCTTCACGTTGTGCATTTAAAATCCTTTAATGCATGGCTAGCCATTGATTATCCTTTACATATTCCATGGTCTGTCTGAATACTGGATTCTGATTGGCTGGCAGGTATGCAGTAAAACCATTTAATGCACAGGTAGTTCCAAGTCAGTTTAATCACCGTTCCATATTAATGCGCTGCTTTAATTGATGCACACTAACCAAAACGCAGCACTCGCGCACACACACACACACACAGAGAGAGAGTGAGAGAGAGAGATCGCAGATTGCGCTGCACACACACATAACGCTTTCCCGCGATTTTGTCAATGCTTCCCTGCGATTTTTATTAATAAAATAGCCTAGATACTATCACTACATTATATTCCTCAGCAATTCCTCAGGTTCTGTTTTTTAAGTAATTGTTTGTAGAGAGAGACGCGTGGCGCAGCACACAGGTACACACAACTGTCATCTCTCTCTCTCTCTCTCTCTCTCTCTCTCTCTCTCTCGATCGATAATTAATTGAAATACATGCTATAATTCATTAAAATAAATGTGATCTTACAGCACTATTTCATCTCTGTATCTGATTTGAAGCGGGAAATATGCTAGAGCTAACGTGCCATAACTGACGAAAATAACCGTCATTTTTACCCATTCATTCAAATATTGCGCTGCAAAGAGCAATACTAGTTTTAACTTGTCTATAACTTGGTAAATGACCATGGAATAAGCAGGATAATCAATGGCTAGCCATACATTAAAGGATTTTAAATGCACTTTGCGGAGGCAACCACCCTCCGCTTCGTGTCGGGCGGTTCTTTGCCTCCACGTTGTGCATTTAAAATGCTTTAATGCACGGCTAGCCATTGATTATCCCTTACATATATGGCTGTATATCGGCACAGCTGTGATTCGGCCGTAGGTAATCACAGCGTGCCGACATCTCACGTCCACTCGTTTGATATTGCGTTTATACAACAGTTCGACAGTGTGTAAATACATAAACAAAATAACAACGGAGTGTCTTTAAAAGCTCTCTTTTGTGCAGACTACTTCCACCACATATTGAAATCTAAAGTTGACAGTTGAACAGCTGAGTCCAAGCCTCCGTTACTAATTCCAAAACGTCACTTTAGAACTAGTAACGAAGGAATGTTGAGTTGCTTCATTGAAAGCTTATTGTATTACTGTATTAAAACCTCATAAAACTGCTCACTGGAGTTTTGCTTCCTTGCCACTGTCGCCTCTGGCTTGCTTAGTTGGGGACACTTCATTTCCAGCGATATCGTCAACTTGATTGCGCAGATACTATTTAAACTGAACTGAGCTGGACGATGACATCACTGAATTCAATAATGAAATGCCTTTAATTGAAAATTGAGTGCTTAATCTTGTCATTTTACATTATTGACACACTATTTTCCTATTTTGATATTGTAAAGTTCCTTTGACACAATCTGTATTGTTAAAAGCGCTATATAAATAAAGATGACTTGACTTGACTGTATTATGTAGAGTATTATGAGAGAGAGATGGACTGAGCGAGTGTGATTAACGTACCTGCATCTGATACAGCATTCATTCTTCAGATCATTCTTTTATTAACAATAAACATTAGTTTGAATGTCCGCTGAGGAAAGCATTATCTTTGTCGTACCGTTAATATCCTTTCATCTGTTAAGGGTGATTTCTGATGACAGTGCTGCTCAGTGCGTTTGTTCGCTGCGTCAGTCTGTTGTTGAAACTAAAAATAACTTCCGTTTGCATTTATTTTTCAGTATAGAGAATGTGAATCTGACGTCATGCCGCGTTGAGTTCTGGGAAACTGAGAGGTTTCACGCTGCCGTTCCGCTATTGAGTTCAGGGCAGGATTTTGATTTTCTGTCGTGATTGTGGAAAATGTCACCATTGTTTGTTATTCATGCTGCATCGAGAATCGCAAAAGTAACTCCGGTACTCGTTCTGAGAGAAAACTGGACAATGCAGTGTATTTTTTCACCTTTTCTCTTTGTAAAAACCCCAAGGGAAGCAGGTTGCGGAGATGACGAGAAGAGGTCGGATAGTAAATCTATTAATAATGTAACCGATTAAACCCACTGCCTGTCACTCAATAAAATAATCATATTGCTGCGTGTTTTTGAAAGTTTTGATTTTGTTTGGTTTAATAATTAACATCACCTTCCCTAGTATGTCTCCCACTCGCTTGTGAATTAGCAGAACCTGAACAGGGACATTAAATTGCTTAACACAAATAACGCTTTGTGTGGCTTAATGTACCAAGACAGTGAAAGACAAAATTGTAAAGCATATACTACGTGCACATACGCACATAAGCCCAAAACATGAACCCAACCGTCAGCATCCTACCTCCTGTAGTTTGTCTCCGTGCCTCTAGAGGTCCCCTGTGTTCTCCTCTGCCTTAGTTCTTCCTTGTGTGGCCTTGTTAGAGTTATCCAGGTCACCTGTGCCTTGTTTTCCCCAGTGTATTTAAGTTGTGTATTTTTCCCTTGGTTCCTCACTCGGTTTTTGAGTCTTCGCCCTGTGTTTCCTGCCTGGTTTTGCTAAAGCCTCCCTAGCTACCCCAAGTAAGGTATCCTGAGTTCCTTTCTTTGGTTGTTATTGTTCTCTGGTTTTGTTTTCTCCCCTCATGGAGTTTTTATTTTCTCAAGTGGTTTTTCCATTGTTTTTGCTGTTGTTAATACCTTGGTCTGAGAAGAACTTTTGTTGTATTTTTCTTGCAAAAACACCACAGACCCGAGTTCAAACCCGGCTCGTGACAGAAAAACCGAGTCAGCCATGGACCCAGAAACACTCGCCTCCAAAGGACCTGTTGGCAGTGATTGCCCAGCACAAGCGCCATGAATCTTTCCAGCGCTATGAAGCTGTTCTAAGCCATCAGGAGGAGCTAATGACCAAACACTCTCAACTCCTGGCTGATGTGATGAGTTCCATCCGCCAGCTCTTTGAACAGCTCCCGGGTGCTTCAATTCCCTCTGCTTCACCCCCGAGTGGCAACAGGCCTACTTCAGTTGCAGAGCCTCGATTACCACCTCCAAAGCCCTTTGCTGGGGATCCTAGTTCCTGCCAGGGTTTCTTCACCCAATGCTCCCTGACCTTCGACCTCCAGCCCTCAAGTTTTCCCACAGACCGCTCCAAGATTGCTTACATAATTACCCTTCTCTCAGACAAGGCACTCTCCTGGGCCTCCGTGGTGTGGCAATCCCAGGATGCCTGTTGTGAGTCCTATTCGGCCTTTGAAGAAGAGTTCAAGTGAGCGTTTGATCATCCAGTCAGTGGTCGGGAAGCTTCCAAGCACCTGCTTACTCTCAATCAAGGTTCCCGCAGCACCGCATATTTCGCCATTGAGTTTCGGACCATCGTGGCAGGAAGTGGATGGAACGATGAGGCGCTGATGGTCTGTTTTCAGAGAGGGCTGTCCGAGCCCCTTCAAGATGAGTTAGCCACCCTAGAACCAGCTGCTGATCTCGAGTCCCTCATTGCAATGGCCATCCGCCTGGACAATCACCTGAGAGAGCGGAGGGTGGCTTGCCGCAAGGCGTCTCAGTCCCAAGTTCCTGTGAGCAGGTCTGTGTCCCCAGTTCGTATTCCTGTGTCCAGGGCTTCCCCGGCCCCTGAACAGCTCCATGATTCCCCGGAGGACATGCAATTGGGTCATTCCAGGCTCTCTCCCAACGAGAGGGAACGTTGCATGAGGGAGCGACGTTGCCTCTACTGTGGTGCTTCCGGCCACTTTTGCTCCACTTGTTCCGAGCTCTCGGGAAACGGTTATCCCCGCCCAGCTACAGGAGGGCTGTGATGGGGAAAATTAGAGCTCCTCCTACTAACACTGTCCTAGCTGTTCCAGCCACTCTGTACTGGGAGGGCCACCAGCACCCGGTCCAGGCCATGATCGATTCTGGCACCGCAGGTGACTTCCTGGATCTATCCTTGGCTAAGGAACTTGGGATCCCTACCCAACTTCTTCCTCATCCCCAGGCAGTTACGGCATTGGATGGCAGACCTCTGGAACCGTGCAGAGTAACAGAGGCCACTCAGTCCCTGCCACTTACCATCCATCAACACCAGCAGGAGGAGACCTTCTATCTGATTGACTCTCCCGGGTATCCTGTTATACTGGGCCACCCCTGGCTGTGCAGACATAATCCCTGGATCGACTGGTCCACTGGCACCATTCTGAGCTGGGGTTCCACTTGCCATCTCACCTGCCTGAGTCCCTCAGCCCCTAGTTCTGAGTTTCAAGAGTCTGTCGACCTGTCTCGAGTCCCCAGTTCCTATAATTAGTTCAAGGCAGTGTTCAGCAAGTCCTGGGCCACCTCCTTACCACCTCACCGCCCCTACGACTGTGCCATTGAGCTAATCCCTGGCTCCTGCCCTCCCAGGGGTTGGATCTTGTCTTGTCTCCCCCCGAGCGCACAGTAATGGATACCTACATTAAGGAATCCTTGGCAGCCGGCTTCTTTGTGGGGAAGAAAGACGGGGGTCTTAGGCCATGTATCAATTACCGGGGCCTCAACAAGATCACGGTTCAGAATCGAGAATCCTCTCATGGCCACTGCTTTCAAGCTACTACAAAGGTCTTCCATTTTTACTAAACTGGATCTACGCAACGCTTACCATCTTGTGCGGATCCGACAGGGGAATGAATGGAAGATGGCCTTCAACACCCCCACGGTGATGGTGTTGGTGATGCCGTTCGGGCTCACCAACGCCCCCGCTGTATTCCAAGCACTGATAAATGACGTTCTCCGGGACATGCTTAATCAATTTGTCTTTGTATATCTTGAAAATATCCTCATTTTCTCGGGGTCATTGGAGGAACATGAGGGGCATGTCAGCAGGGTCCTCCAGAGACTCCTTGACAATCATCTCTATCTGAAGCCCGAGAAATGTGAGTTTCATGTTACCCAGGCTCAGTTTCTCGGGTTTATCATCACTCCTGGCCATGTGGAGATGGACCCTAAGAAGCTGTCCTCAACTGGCCTATTCCTGCCACAGTTAAGGAGGTTCAACGTTTCATCGGCTTTGTGAACTTCTATAGAAGGTTCATTACGAACTTCAGCTCAGTGGTGGTCCCCTTGACTGCGCTAACCAAGGGAGGAGGAATCAAGATTCACTGGGGTCCGGAGGCAGCGGGGGCCTTCGAGGAGCTCAAGCGCTACTTTACTTCTGCTCACATTCTCTCAATCCCCGACCCAGAAAGACCTTTCGTGGTGGAGGTGGATGCCTCGGAGGTGGGCGTAGGGGCCATCCTGTCACAAAGGAGTGAGGATGGAAAATTACACCCTTGCGCCTTCATGTCTCATCGCCTGTCGGTTGCCGAGTGCAACTACCATGTGGGGGATCGAGAGTTGCTCGTGGTTAAACTCGCCTTGGAGGAATGGCGCAACTGGCTTGAGGGGGCTCAGCACCCTTTACAGGTTCTCACGGACCACAATAACCTGGAATATCTCCAGCAGGCTAAGCGGCTGAACCCTCGGCAGGCTCGATGGTCCTTGTTTTTTAATCAATTTAAGTTTCTCCTGTCTTACAGACCCGGCACCAAGAATGTCAAGCCGGATGCCCTGTCCCGAGCCTACTCTCCTGAGACACAGGAGAAGCCTTTGGCATCGATTATTCCGAGGTCTAGGATTGTCGCGCCCCTTCAGTGGGAAGTGGAAAGGGTGGTGCGAGAGGCTCAAGCCCAAGAGCCAGACCCAGGAGGTGGTCCCATGGGACGCCTGTACGTCCCTCAATCTGCCCGGGCCCGGGTCTTGCAGTGGGGTCATGAGTTTCCCTTGACGTGCCATCCGGGAAATGCTCGCACTCTTGACTTCCTCCAGCGGCGGTTTTGGTGGCTGTCCATCAAGAAGGACGTAAAGGTCTATGTGGAGGCCTGCCCCGTGTGCAGCCAGGGAAAGTCTACACGTCAGCGACCTCAGGGACTGCTCCATCCCTTACCCATTCCCCGTAGGCCATAGTCGCACCTTTCTCTGGACTTTGTCATGGGACTCCCATCATCCTAGGGCAACACTGTCATCCTAGTGGTTATGGACCAGTTCTCTAAGGCCGCCCGGTTCATTCCCCTGCCCAAATTGCCTTTGACCAAAGAGACAGCAGAGCTCCTCATGAACCATGTCTTCTGGGTGTTTGGAATTCATGGATATTGTCTCCGACCGAGGGCCCCAGTTCTCGTCCCGGTTCTGGGGGGCCTTCTGCAAGCTGATTGGGGCCACAGCCAGCTTGTCGTCTGGGTTCCATCCAGAGTCTAATGGCCAGACGGAACAGATTAACCAGGATCTGGAGACCACTCTGCGGTGTATGGCGGCCAATAACCCCACCTCTTGGGCTACCTACCTCATGTGGGCTGAATATGCCCACAACACCGTCCAGTCCTCGGCCACTGGACTATCCCCTTTTGAATACCAGTTCGGCTGTCCCCATCCCCCCATTGTTCCCTGAGGAAGAGTCACATGTTGGTGTCCCTGGGGAACCTCAGCAGACCTGGAGGAAGGTTAGGCGTGCCCTTCTTCAGACCCCCCAGAGATACCAATGTCAGGCTAATTGCCGCCGCCGGACAGCCCCTAATTTCCGAGCTGGTCAAAGGGTCTGGTTAGCCACCAATAACCTGCCCCTTCGGGTTGAATCAAGGAAGCTTTCCCAGAAATACATTGGCCCTTTTCGCATAGCAAGGAAAGTTAACCCTGTTTCCTATCATTTGTTTCTTCCCCGTTCACTTAGAATTAACCCCACATTTCATTGTCGCATTGCTAAAACCTGTCTTGTCTTCTCCATTTGGCCTCATCTACATCATTAGCATCACTGTCTTACTACGCCAGCATTTTAAAATGCTACAAAACTGTTAAAGCTTTCAGGGATTTAATTCTTGTTGTCATTTGTTGAAATAAATATAAACATAGTATGCTTGTGTCTGTCTGATGAACGTAACCCACAATCTATGATTCTCCTCCGTGGCCATGGAAAAATTAATATTTACAATGACAACAATACTTCGTCATTAAAACATTTCCAAAAAAGAAATGGATCAACTTCTGTTAGCTTGTTGAACAAACACTTTATTTGGATAATCTACCATATGACGGCTGAAGCAGCAGCACGCGTCCAGTGGGCAACACTGTTTTCAAGCTAATCAGATCAAAGTAAACGCAATTCTACAAAACCTAAGAGATAAAAATCTAATTATCATGCGAAGTGATAAATAGCTTCTCTTCTCTGCAAACGATCCAATGAAGAATGTGACTATTTAACTTAAAGGTAAAAACAAAACAATAGATAAGCAGATATCCGTATTAATTTCAGCATTTGCAGCAGAGGGTGATCCTCTCAAAATGGCGGTGGCGCCCCAGCTTGCAACACGGCGTGACGAAGATTCACATTCTCTATAAAAGTCTTTACTGCTGACTCACTCATAAAAGCAGTCTCTTGTTACCATCTAATGGTGGAACAATGAAACTAAAATCACCATCACGAACACGGACCATTTCTCAATGCTAAACACTATTATTAAATACTACTAGGGGTGTAACGGTACGCATATGTACCGAACGAATACAATATTTTATTATTTTTTTTCTCAGGAAATTCAAATAATAAATGGTGTTTTGACAGCCTTTGATGTGGCATGACAGATCGCTGTATAAACGCCTTGGAGAGCCGCTTCTGGGACGGTTCAGAAATGTGCAGGTATAAACCCAACACAAGCATTGACTCGAGTGGCCGCGATCAGCTCCAGTTCCTGTGTCTGAGCCGTGACGCGCCGCAGACTTGTGCAGAGCGGAGCGCGAGTGAACGCGATCATTCCTTCCTCTGTACTAATAGTTTTAATGTGAATAAACATGACTGAACATCTCATGCCTCATGTAATTGCTCAATCAGTGTTTCAACCATGGAAAGACATCAACAAAACTGCATGGAAATAAAATGTCACATAGCATTTCATTTACCTCAGCAAGTCATCAGTGTCTACAGCTCGTTAGTTCACTAGAGAAATGAAGTCTAGAGAGGAGCATTTCGCGAAATATTACACCATATACTCATTATATTTTACTAAACCTGTTAGTCTTAATTATTTAATGTATGTTTAAATTAATCTGTTATGCCAGTGTGTAAATGAATATATTTAAACAAATAAGCTAGAAATTTTAATATTTATAAGTTAATTTAAAAACTGTATTATGTGCAATTTACACGTTTGCATACATTTAAGTTGAGTGTTGATCATCTATTTAAAAATAAATAATTAAATTTAAGTTTGGGTTAAGTTGTTAGGCCTAATTGTAACCTTATGTAAAAGGGCTCCCTATAGTTTTAAGCATAAGCTGAGGTAGATTTTTAACACTAAGAAAATTTAAACTATAACTGAATGTATTTAAAGAAAGAGCAACTTGTTCAGTACACCACTGTTTATTAAAAAAAAAAAAAAGTTTAGTTTTTCCCCCTGCTGTACCGAAACCATACCGAACCGTGACGGTAAAAACGAGGTACGTACCGAACCGTCATATTTGTGTACTGTTACACCCCTAAATACTACTATTATTTATATAAAATATTATTTATATAAAATATTATTTATTGAATAATAATATTTAATAAACAACAACAACAGCAGCCATAATAAAAGTTGCTAGGCAATTCAGTCAAAAGTACAAAGGCAGCACTCTGATATACAGCATTTACATAAACATGGGATTTTACCAAAACTGTCTTCTCTGGAACAAAAAATAGATTAATGAGACCAAAGACTGCCCGTTAGATTTACTCAAAACAAATTACATCTCATGTTTAACCACTACAGAGACATCTGAACCAGGCTGTATATTTGAACTATCAACAAGTACATTCTCGCCTGAAAACCTCTTAAAACTACATTCTGTGACACAAAAACAGTAATATTTATAAAATGATACTAGGTTTGGGCATCCACCATGACACTCGCTGTAAGAAGTAAGCGGAGTGATACGATTACAAACTGTGAAACGGCTGTTGGAGTATATGGGTACAACGGGGCTAAAGGCGCCCCGGGGGAAAATATGCCTTTGATATTATTTTCATCTAAACCACTAGATGGCCCAAAAACGTGGCGTAGCACTTTGCAAAACATACGCTTTTCAAGATGAACGTGTATATTTGTCTGATCCTTGATGCGATCGCGCAAAGTTGATTCTGTGCTTACTTGCTGTAATATTTTATGTTTTTTAATATGTTGTAAATTTAAGTAGCAAATGAGAATCGCTAAAATTATTGTATATATTTTGAGACAAAGGTCTTCTTTATGATTTTCAGTTTTAAGATAATTAAAGCAACAGTTTTTAAATGACGAAAGAATATGTAAAAGTATGGTATTTGGGGTAAAAAGTACCTCTCCTGTTGGGGCTAAAGGCGCACAGTAATTAACATGATAATTAATAAATGGCTGACTTTTCCATTTGTTGACATGACATGGTTAGATTCAGATGGTAGATATCATATATTATGTTGGGTGTCCATATTAGAGATAATTGCCATGTTTAGAATTAAACCATCAAATTTAAAAACATGATATTAATCATATCATATAATAAAATATAATTTGTTGTCACTACTGTAAATATATATTCAATTATTATTGGATCTCCTTCAATGCTTTCAGAATTTTTACTTGATTTTGTTTCTGTATTTTAAAATATATTTTTTATATTAACATTTTAATGACAGTATATTCGTTGAACAAAATTATTATTATTATTATTATTATTATTATTATTATTATTTTCAAATTAAGCAGAAAACAGTACAAACTTTGCTAAAGTGATTGTTTTGAACAAGTATTAAATTAGACATTATTTAAAAAAAAAACAAAAAACATTATTTTAGCTGAAGTATTTGTATCAATACCGTGTGCCTTTCACCCCATGCTGGTGGGCCTTTTACCCCGTGTGCGGGGTAAAAGGCCCCTCTTGCCACCTCATACATTTATAAGATTTTTAAACAAAATAAACAACTTGAATGATTTATTTTCACACAAAATGTGTTGCTCCATTAATGTTCAATACAACGTATATATTTTTTTCTGCAATTATACATTTTAGGCCCAGTGAATAGCACATTTTTTCTTAAGGTGGGCCTTTAGCCCCGTTGTATCCTATATATATACACACACACACACACACACCTATCATGAACATGTTTTATCTATGATAAGCATGTTTTATTGTTTATGTTTTTCTATATCTGAATTTAAAATAATATTTATTTATTTGTTTGTTTGTTTGGGTTAGTTCAGGCTGTTCTGTGGTGTGACTCACCAAAAACATAATAATATTTATGAATGAATTGTGAATTTATGAATTTTTGCAAAAGACACCTGTGGAATGTTTTCTCATTTGCCTTTGCTTTGAAATGCATATGTGACGTTCACTGGTTATAGCCTATATTTTAAACATGCATTCTGAACATACAGAGGCAGGTGACTCACTCTTCACACTCTTCTCTTTGCCCTGTGATCTTGAGAACTGTGGTGCACAGATAAACAGCAGTGTGATATGTTCCTGCGTCAGAGTGTTGTTACGCCCCGTCTAGGGCTAGAGCGCAACATGGAAGGAAAATGAGTGTGAACAGTCAACTTCTTTTGAGTTTTTATTTGGGAGTTCACGTTCAGGAGCCGACAGTGCCAAAATAACTAACAAAACGTTCTAAATATTAAACCCTCTAAATTCCCTATCAAAATAAAGAAACAAAAATACAATTCTTTAACCTAACTGCCTAATCCATAAATAAAGATCCATACGTTACAAAAACAAAAGATGGCGTCTGACTCCTTACTTTCCCAATAATGGCTATTTACAATATTCACAATATTTACAGAGAAACATCAAATTCAAAGGGACAAGCAAGGGTCGGGTAAGTCGGAGTACTGTTATACAACAATTAATATCCAAGCAATCGCTCTCATAAACAAACAATCTCTCTAAGCATACAAACGGTCAATCAGCACAAGCACAACAGCGTAGTCTACAAAATGCCCAACATGCAAATATTGGTTTCTGAAACATACAATATTTTGCAAAATTAGCACTTTTTTTTTTCTTTTTGTAAAGATCAACAATCGTCAAACAGTTACAGGTTAACAATTCTGTAATTAAATGTATAGAAATCTCCAGTGCTATGTGACACACACACACACACACACAAAAAGATATGAAAAATGCCTCAATTGCCAGTCTTGTAGTTCAGTTCAGACTACCACCATGCTGCATATTTCACTGGTCAGGGATTAAGATGCAGGTATTTTGGGGAAAATAATGTGCAAAGTAGGCATACGTTTGGTAAACATATCCTTTTGTCTTTTTTTTTTTTTTTTTTTCCCTGTAAAACTAGTTTAGCAGGACCTTCAGTGGTTTGGTAAACTCACTGTTTATGTCAACTCTCCCTGGTGTGCAAGCGCTTGAGAGTGTCTGGCCTTGTGCCATCGATACCAGATGTGAGACTATAATGAGAAAATTCTAGAATAGAGCAACAGAAGGCTTGACACTTCAGTCTTCCTTTATCAGCAGATGCACATATCACAGCACATTATGTTACCCTCAGCATCACCTTTTAGGATATTATTGTGCAAGGTCTAAAATTGTCTTTAATTACTTAAGACATCTAAATAACACTAAATAACACTGGAGCTATCTATTGAAATGACTGAGGAATTTGAAATAATTTGTACTGGGGGAAGTACCTAAGAAATGGGCCAAATTTCAATTAAGACTGAGCCAGCTACACTAATAGAATAATAATTGTGAGCTTTGTGATATTCAGGAATCATTTTGCACACTCCTTTGTGAGCTTTGAAATGCCAGTTGAATATCTATTTTCCTCGGCTAACCTTATTAAAATAGTATTTGCTTTTGGGAAGTCTCAGTGGGGATTGTAGCAAAATTATTCTTCAAAGAAATAAGCACTCTCTTTCAAATATATACTCGCATCAAACTGTCATTTCCTCAGCAGGTTCTCGTGGTTAATTTATATTTCATGCAATTCAGTTGAATGAATTCGCTCTGCATTTTACGATGTATTCTTGTGCTTTACTTATACAGCAACATTGCATAATTTTGGCATGAAATAACAGCTAAAAATTATGAGGTCATTATGATTATACTACATTAGCATACACAAACAAGAAACAACAAACTTGGTCATTAGCAGTTATGTCACTCAAAGTTCCTGAGGTGGAATTTGTAATTCAGTATCTGCATGCTCCATCTATCAGATTTAAATCAGACGCCTTTGGTGAGCTGTAACTCATCTGAGATAAGCTCTCATTAATTTCTCACACCCTCAAGTGCTTCATATTACTAGTGACAGCACAGCCGTCTGCATTTTAATATGTCTCAAATTGCTGTCATGATAAAACATGTGAGGATCTAATTGTGCTTTTACACACTGATCCTGTGTAAAATAGCAAGATCAAATACCAAATAAAATCTTACATTCTTACTTTGCAAGAATCCTTAAAGATAATGTGGCATTGAAAAACGAGTATCAACAAACATGACCCTTTTTCACATGACTCTGTAAATCTGTGTTCAAATCATCTAAATCTGTTTTACACACCTCTGCGCTTCAGTGATCAAAACTAAAACAAAATCTTCAGAACCAAGCTATTAAGTCTGATTTTCTCATTCGGCAGCACTTCATGCCTTAATATCTCAAAATATTAGGTAATTAGTAATACTCTTTCCAAAATTCAGAAAATGTAAAACTCATTCAACAGTTTGGCAAGCTTTTTTGTGTCCTCTGACTACTTTGTAATGCTGTTACTCGGGTATCTCCCTTCCTCTTCCTTGGAAAAAAAAAAATATATATATATATATATTTATGTGTGTGTGTGTGTGTGTGTATATATATATATATATATATAATGTATTTATGTATTTATGTGTGTATATATATATATATATATATATATAGATATATATACACACACACACACACACACACACACATAAATACATAAATAATTTATTTAAAAAAGCATTAGGTCAGATCTTTAAACGTTATGTAGGGTGAAGTTAAATTTCATCATCTTTTTTATCACTTACTGAAATGGTTTAATTGTTCCATGTTTGCCTCTGTGATAGCTGCTTTAAAGTAAAATCAAAATTGTTATCTCACTTTGAAAAGTTTTAATTAAACATGAAGTTTTGAGCAGAATTATCAAACTTTTAACAAAAAATGTCCTGCACATCTTTGGATGTGGATATGTTGTTTTTTAAAAAAGCTTTTCTAATCAGTTTTTTTTATTTTTATTTTATTTATTTATTTATTTTTTAATGCAGTAGTTGATTACTCACCCTCAGGCCATCCAAGATGTAGAGGAGTTTTTTCTTCATCTGAACAGATTTGGAGAAATTTAGCATTTATCAGCTGTTTGGACTCTCATTCTGACGGCACCCATTCACTGTAGATGATCCATTGGTCCAAGTGATGTAATGCTAAATTTCTCCAAATCTGTTCTGATGAAGAAACAAACTCATCTACATTTTAGAAGATCACCTAAGGGTGAGTAAATTTTCAGCAAAAACTATTACTTTAATGCTACAAATGTGATGCGAGTGCATATGTATAGTGATGGCCACTCAGTATAATTTGGCTGATCAGATCACAAGGTGTGTTGGACCCTGTTTACACCTGTGCTTAGCACTGTTCACTCCACAGTCTTCTCTCATAAATCATTTCAAATCAGTTTTTCATGTCCATTTATTTATTTATTTATTTGATAAATACCCATGCTGTTGTCCTCTGTCAAGGGTTTATTTTGCAATAATGACCAGCTGATTGTATGTTATGCTTTACATAAACACCGTGCTAGCCTCAATACTTGACGTAATTAAAATCCCATGTTTCATTCTTGCCACCTATTCTTTAAAATGAAAACTGAATGATTGTGAAGAAGCATCCTAGTTCTGGCCTCATTCATCTTCCTGACAAAGGAAAGATGCGCTTATTGGATGGATGTGTGAGTTATAAAATGACACCTAATCATGTGCTGAGCGCATGTAAATGAGTGTGAAGGGTGAGTGGTGATTGCACGTCACCTGCAGGCCCTGAGACAGAAAAGAGGCATAAACAACCAAATTCAATTACCAGCCAAAAACTCAGCTGGAGAATCTGACAGCGATTGGAGGGGTTGGCAGGTAAACTGTACAGTTTAGGGTAAATAGTGTTGTATTTAGTTTTGCCACATAAAACAACTGCCTTTTTAATCTCTGTCATTAATGAATGTGTGAAGCAGAGTTGTGAAGAAAAGCTGTGGAGCACAATCTTGTGTAAAATCAGGACAGGAAAATCATTTTGAAACAAAACTGTGACCATTGCTTTGATGCTGCACTCTATCTCTTTGTGCACTGTAGAAAATGTTCTTAAATGTTAAAAGGAAATTAATTTCACAACGCTACAGTAAAAACCTGTTAATGTGTTACTTTACCATATGGTGACATAAAATAATACATTTAAAACAAATAAAAAGTTAGAACTAATTTTAATTAATAATTAAAAAAAAAACACTAAAATGACGTTAAAAGAAGTCTTTGTGTGACAAATTGGTTTATGTTTTATTAAAATAGTTTTTTTTTTTTTTTTTTTTTTTTACCAGTTTCTATGTGTACATCGTGTTTATTGTTGCTTTTTATGTACAAGAGTGAGCACATGGTTATAAACCCCTGTAGCAAAAACAACAACAATAATAATAAATATATAGCTTTGTGGGAAATCCTTCATATGGAGATTTTTTATTTTTTTTTTTTGGTCTCTGTTCACCCAATAGGACCCAGAGCACAATACCATTTGAAATTCCACAGAATTTATTCCAAGGCCATGAACCTGAATGGCTTTGTCTTGGCACCAAGTGCTCAAGTTGTTTATTCGAAATGTATTTCACATCCTTCCCATAATCACAACCAATTTTTTATGTTATGACCTTCGCTAACTATGTGGCACAGTATAGATTTAGCTGTTGTGTAGTATTTAATGACTCATTTGTTTTCTCAACATGTTTACTTCAGTGACACCCTTTAATGCCATGTGTTAAGCGATAAATGGATAGAACTATTTCATCTAGTGTGCTTCTCCTATTCATCTTTAAATGTTTCAGCCACTGCACTATAAACAGTCTTAATGGAGAACACTCTACTGACAAATGAGAGCTGTAAATTAAGTCAATTGCCCTTTGTCTGAGACAGAAAGAAGGAGAGTGTGAAACAGAGAGGGAATGTCTGGCCTAATTTAATAGCACTAAACACATTAAACCAAAGGTCAGATATCTCATATTTAGTTTTTTATAGAGCGGCAGAAGTCTGACTCTGTCACTGATGTTTTGTCCAAAATGGCCCCGGGAGCCGGTCAGGACTTCATTAGCGTAATTCAAACCCCTTATTTGTTTCAAGTGTAATAAACATACTCCTGTTTCTCAGTCTACTAACAATGTCTCTGGTCAATATCATAAGCTGTTAAAAAAGCTATCTTTTTAATACCCCATAATCGGCTCCGTTTCTGCACAATGTCTGACCTGCCTTAGCATCGTTTCTATAAGAAGATTTAACAAAATTTCAACCAAATCCATTGTCAGCAGCACTGAGAGAGAGAGAGAGAAAAAGAAAACATATTATTGTTCATTTATTCAAAAATGTTTAGCCAAATATATTTATCTATTTATTTTGCTAAACAAATTGATAAAATTTGATTCCTCATCAAGGCAAAAACAATCTGCATACAGGACATTTATAATAGCCATGCTTTATACTTGTAAAGGCGGTAGGTAAATGAAAAAATGTAATGTGGAAAAACTGTATTTCATTTGTATTACGTGCTATTGCAAAAAATACTTTTCAACATCGTTACAGCAAATGTCGTATATAGAGGATTTAATTTATTAAGCATTAAAATGACTCCTACTCTTATTTACAGTAGAAAAGGCCTCATCCCAGGCTCTAAACAAAACACTTCTGCTTCCAATATGTATTATATGCACAATAGCACATTATGCAAAGAGGGTTTTTGCAGTTTGATTTTAGCTATGTTTAAAAGCTACACAGAGTAAAAACATCCTCAGTTTGAACACTAAAAATGTGCTCTGTTATCTTGTTGTTCACATTTCTCACTGAACTCAAGTAAAGTCAAGCCTTTCAAAACCAGTCTAATGAAGCCTGTACACAGGGCAAAGAGAAAGCACTTTTCTACAACCTGTTCCAGTGATACAAATGCTTTGTTTAAAACAATTACCAAGTGTTAGAGCTAGTTTATGCACACTGTAACACAGGATACTGTACACAATTCAAAATGTAGTATATGAAAAAAGGCAAATAAAGCTAATCAAGGGGAGCGAGTCCATGTTTGTAATGGAAATCTTAAGGTAAAAGTAAATGAACAAACATCTAGACATTCAAAGAGATGTTAACCGTTACAAATAAACACCATGGAATTGGATTTTCATGTCTTTGCCATATTGATGGCAGACTTCTTTCTTTCTTTCTTGAGTTCATCTCTGGTCGTCATGGCTGATAATAAGGTGTTAATTCTGACAGTCACATCAATCCCTGTTATGAAATCTGTTGAACTCAATCCAGTCAGACCAATCGAAAGCCAAAGTCTAAATGCCATGGAGGAGGAATGTTAATTGAGGGCTAGAAACAAGGAGAATTATATCCATTATGGAGTTTTGTTACTTAACTAAATTAGATTAAGATTAGCAATATCATTTCTTATGGTGCGGGAGGACATGCCGTCATTTATAAAAGATAGATCTTTTACATACATAGGTATAAATATTTTAATGGAAAATAAACCCCATAAGCATATTTTTTCAAAATCAGGTATATTTCCTTCAATGTTCATAGATCTGCTTTGGTGGAAAATAATCTATCACTCGACTTGATCTCTTCTGAACATCATTGCTTATCAGAGTCTTATCTCACGCAGGCAGAGTGTTCATTAAAGTCATAAGTGTCGTGGAAGAGGTTGGTCAAACAAGGCCAGGAGTTGGACTGATTTAATGAGTCTGCTGGCGAACGGTGAGAAGAGTTAGAGAGCGTCTGAACTTGAGCTGATTCATTAACTACCCACCGTCACTCATTTTAATAGGGAATTAAATTAGACTGACAGACAATAGGCATCACAAGAGGAAGAGAATTATGAATGCCCATCTTGTTTCTCTCACAGGAACCAAATGACCAATAAATACCAGATTCAGTGGAAACCCAATATATTTTCTCTAAATAAGGCCAATGTTTATGGAAAAAGAAATTATGAAGTAAGGCAGATGCGACAGACTGACAGATTGATCATTGACTTTAATTATTAAAGGGATAGTTCACCCAAAAATGAAAATTTTATGTTTATCTGCTTACCCCCAGGGCATCCAAGATGTGACTTTGTTTCTTCAGAAGAACACAAACGAAGATTTTTAACTCAAACCGTTGCAGTCTGTCAGTCAGTCATTTAATTGCAGTCAATGGGACCCACGGCTTTGAGAGACAAAAAAAACATACACAGACAAAACCAAATTAAACCCTGCGGCTTGTGACGATACATTGAGGTCTTAAGACACGAAACAATTGGTCTGTGCAAGAAACTGAACATTATTTATATAATTTTTTACCTCTGATCCACCGCAATGTCCAGCTGTCCTGAGCGCGTTCACAACATCCAGCGCGTGATGCGTCAACGTGTTCTGGCATAGTAGACGCATACGCGGAAGCGATCATCTTCTTCTTCCTTGATGTTTAACGGCGGTTGGCATCCAACTTCAATGGTGCATTACCGCCACCTACTGTACTGGAGTGTGAACCAGAGCTAGACAGAGATAAACTATAACTAGAAAGGAGACTTCCATCTCTCTTCTTCCCCTTCCCCTTTAATTAATAATAATGATTTCCAAAACTGTATTCTATATCCGATTTGCTATACCAGTGTACCTCAGGAAACAAAATAAATGCAGAAGCGATCTAAACAATGAGTGACATATACGCGCAACAGATCGCTTCCGCGCTTGTTTCTACTATGTCAGAGCACGTTGACGCGTCACATTCCGGATGTTGTGAACGCGCTCAGGATCGCCCTTTCATTATTGACTTTCACATTACACAGACTGTTGCATGTCACTCTGGACTGCATTTCCCATCATCCATTGCACTGATTACACACAGCTGTAACCAATCACACACACACACACACACACACACACACACACACGCACGCACGCACACACTATATTACACCCACTCAGATCCATCTCAAACTGCTGAGTATTGTTTAGCATTTATCACTGTGATAGCTACTTTACAGAGCCTGTCCTGGTTTTCCTAGCCTTAGTCTAGTTTTGCCTTGCCTGTTCTCTGGTCCTGCTATTCTCGCCTGTGTGTATTAGATTACCCGTTTGCCTGACCCTGTTTTGGATACTGTTTGCCCCATCCTGGACTTTTGCTCGGGTTTACAGATTACCCCTTTTGTCAAGCCCTCTGGATTTTGTTTGCCAATCTATGACCCACGCCTGCCCTAGGAATACTCTTTGTCTTGCCTCATTCATGTCTGTTTGCTGTGTACTGACCCATGCCTGTTTCTGACCATGCTCATGAATAAAGCTCTGCAGATGGAGCCGAATGGTTCCTCTGTTCACTCCGTAACAATTAACTTTGAATAAATTAATGTTAACTTAATGTGAATTAGCTTGTGAATTATTTGAATGCATCAGCTTGTCTAATTCCTGTGTGGATTTTTGTTGTTTAAGGCTGCATTTTGTACATAATTTAATTAAAAAATTTAGCTCAATAATTTTGCATGCTTCATTCAGCAAATAAAAAGGGTTTGCTTTTTAAATTCAATTTTATGAAAATTTCTCTAACCTTTGAAAAATCTGAAGATTAAAAAAATCACATCTGTAATTATCTACAGTTATTCACCACACTGAAAATACAACCCGAATTCCAGAAATGTTGGGACTTTTTTTTTTTTTTTGAATAAAATGAAAACTAAAAGAATTTCAAATCACATTAGCCAATATTTTATTCACAATAGAACATAGATAACATAACAAATGTTTAAACTGAGTAATTTTACACTTTTATCCACTAAATGAGCTCATTTCAAATTTGATGCCTGCTACAGGTCTCAAAAAAGTTGGCACAGGGGCAATAAAGGGCTGAAAAAGTAAGACATTTTTAAAAGATTCAACTGGGAGAACATCTAGCAACTAATTAAGTTAATTGAAATCAGGTCTGTAACATTATTAGCTATAAAAGGGATATCTTGGAGAGGCAGAGTCTCTCAGAAGTAAAGATGGGCAGAGGCTCTCCAATCTGTGAAAGAGTGTGTAAAAAGATTGTGGAATACTTTAAAAACAACGTTCCTTGATGTCAAATTGCAAAGAGTTTGCAAATCTCATCATCTACAGTGCATAATATCATCAAAAGATTCAGAGAAACTGGAGAAATCTCTGTGCGTAAGGGACAAGGCCGAAGACCTATGTTGGATGCCCATGGTCTTCAGCCCTCAGACGACACTGGATCACTCATTGGCATGACTCTGTCATTGACATTACTAAATGGTCCCAGGAATACTTCCAGAAACCACTGTCAGTAAACACAATTCGCCGTGCCATCTGCAGATGCCAACTAAAGCTCTATCATGCAAAAAGGGAGCCATATGTCTCTCTGTGGTCATTAAAAATCCTTCGAAAAAGAGTAGGGGTGTAACCCCGGCATCCTGGCCAAATTTGCCCATTGGCCTCTGACCATCATGGCCTCCTAATCATCCCCATACACTGATTGGCTTCATCACTCTGTCTCCTCTCCACCAGTAAGCTGGTGTGTGGTGGGCGTTCTGGCACAGTATGGCTGCCGTCGCGTCATCCAGGTGGATGCTGCATACTGGTGGTGGATGAGGAGATTACCCACCCCTTCCATGTAAAGTGCTTTGAGTGCCCAGAAAAGCACTATATAAATGTAACAAATTATTATTATTATTAGTAGTAGTAGTAGTAGTAGTAGTAGTATTATTATTATTATATGTGAACATGGTCCAGATGGTCCCCGTCGTGTCCTGTGGGCCAAGGCTCATTTAAAATGGACTGTTTCAAAGTGGAAAAGTGTTTTATGGTCAGACGAGTCTAAATTTGACATTCTTGTTGGAAATCACAGACGCTGTGTCTGGGCTAAAGAGGAGGGAGAACTTCCAGAGTGTTATCAGCGTTCAGTTCAAAAGCCAGCATCTCTGATGGTATGGGGGTGCATAAGTGCATATGGTATAGGCAGCTTGCATGTTTTGGAAGGCACTATGAATGATGAAAGGTATATAAAGGTATTAGAGCAACATATGCTCCCCTCCAGATGACGTCTATTTCAGGGAAGGCCTTGTGTATTTCAGCAGGACAATGTAAAACCACATACTGCAGCTATTACAACAGCATGGCTTCATAGTAGAAGAGTCCGGGTGCTGAATTGGCCTGCCTTCAGTCCAGATCTTTCACCTATAGAGAACATTTGGCGCATCATTAAACGAAAAATATGTCAAAGACGACCACAAACTCTTCAGCAGCTGGAAACCTATATCAGACAAGAATGGGACCAAATTCCAACACCAAAACTCCAGAAACTCATAATGATGCCCAGATGTCTTCAAAATGTTTTGAAAAGAAGAGGAGATGCTACACCATGGTAAACATGCCCCGTCCCAACTATTTTGAGACCTGTAGCAGGCATCAAATTTGAAATGAGCTCATTTTGTGCATACAATTGTAAAATTTCTAAGTTTAAACATTTGTTATGTTATCTATGTTCTGTTGTGAATAAAATATTGGCTAATGTGATTTGAACAGAGGTGTAAAGTACTTGAGTAAATGTAACTAATTACAGTACTTAACTATCTTTTCGAGTACTTTGTAGTTGTACTGAGTATCAAAGATATTAGCAACTTTTATGCTCTACTTCACTACATTTTTAAATGAGTATTTGTACTCTTTACTCCACTACATTTGAAATGAGTGTTGCAGTTAGACATTACATTTTGCATGGCACCTAGCTTTTCTGCAGCAGTTTATTTATGCTACAAAAGAAGTGATACTGCCAATTACAGGGCACTGAAAGTACTATATCTTGTGCATTTTGCCCTTACCCAAACTTGTCAACAAGGCTACTTTACGTGAATGTGAGTTTCTTAGCCAGTAGTTGTGAATCACAGGTGTTTTATAAATGAGATGAGGACATGACTGCAGCTGCCAATGAGGCTGAAACTAGCACATCCAGTGCAAGAAGACTTTGACTATTTAATTTTACTTAACATTATTTTATTTATCCGTTACACTGAAGAGACCTTTTTGAAGGATATTGTTTTTTGTTTTTGCAATTTTGAGGTGTTCAGTTTTATTTTGGTTTCAGAAAATAAGCGTGATTTCTGTCCTCACAAATCAGCTCTTTCTTGTTTTTGTTGCGTTTTCTGTGCCTTGTCTTGGACTTTTATGTCACTTCCTGTCTCCCATGGTGCTTGTAGTCAGTTTGTATCTTATCTTGTTCAGCTTGTTAGCCTCCTGTATACTGTATATACAGCCCTAGTGTTTCTTTAGTTCTTTGTGAGTTGTTGAATGTAATGGTTGTCTGTTTGCCCGTCATTCTGTTCTTTGTTCCCTTTGGTTTTTGGCTTATTGTTTGTTCTAGCTTTTCCGTGAAATATCTGCACACAGATCCTTGCCTCTGCCTGTTTCCCCAGCTTCTCCACAACGTTACAGTTGTTGATTGGCATGTCTCTTTGACTTGTGCATCTTTGAGCCTATATTTAGTATAGATAAAATACTTAAGTACTGTTAAAATCAGATACTATAATACTTTTACTCAAGTATGGTTTTCAGGTACTCTTTACCCCTCTGGATTTAAAATTCTTTTAGTTATAGTCCCAACATTTCCGGAATTCGGGTTGTACAAAATCAAGTGCATTTCATACGCTCTGCCTTACTATGTTACTATGGTGGATCATTCAGGCATTTGCGAACAGAAAATACTAAAGCAATTGCACACTGTAAAAACTGAAATAATCAAAAAGTCATGGAAACACAAGTTCTTCCATTACTCTTCTTCCATTACTTGTCAAATTAATTTAACAAATTTCAATTTCATTTTTTAAGTTATACAAGGCATCAGTTTAATATAATTTAAGTTGAAATGACTTGTGCAGCCAATTTGATTATACTTAAAAAATATTTAATTTGAAGTGGGCAGTATTTTTTAACAGTAACCCAGCAGGCACCAGACGTCTATGTAACGTCAGGTTGACGTTGGACATGACGTCGGACAGACGTTGCATTTTGGTTGAAAATGAAAATCGGGTTGACGTCAATATTTGACGTCAATTTGACGTTGACTTAACATTGGATTTTGGTTGCACAACCTAAAAACAACAAAATCTCAACGTCAGCTGACATCGGTATTGGAGATCAATTTAACATTGACATTAGATGTTGAATTTACGTTGAATTTTGGTCACCCGACGTCGCAACCGAAATTTAAACAAATATCAACGTCTTATGATGTTGTGTGCCTGTTTTGTGCCTGCTGGGAATATTCAATTCTGAACATAACCTTAGTCTTATACTGTATGTTCTGCATAGCAATTCTGAGCATTTAGTCTGTTTCTGGATTATGGCACCATGTTTTTGTATTTGGATGGATGCATTTTGGATGGATTAATCAGCTTTTGTCTGCTTAATATTATAATTTTCCCTAAACCATTTCAATAAGCCACACACAGACATGGTTCACAGAAATGTGCACAAGCTTCAATCGTTACACGAGCTCAATGAAACTCTTTACAGTTGAGCTGAAGGAAACATACCTACAACTAGACAAGGATGTCTTTAATCTCAAACTGGAGTTGTTGAACTACTCATGAAATAGCACCAGAAAAACACTTTTCTACCTTTGTATTAGCATCAGCTCATAGAAAATGTTGCGAACATTGTTTGAGGTATTAACAATTCTGCTTGCAGCTGAGTGACTGCTGTTTCTTCGTGTGCGTCTACAAACAAAAATTCAAATCCAGCATCAGCAGAAGACAGGCTAGCCTGTGGCAAAGCCCACATTTCCACACAGGCTGGCAAGTTGAACGCAGAGTGAGATGGATTCGGGAAGCAATTAGGGATGACATTCTGGAGAGACGCTCGCTTGGCATCAAAGTCTAAATCCCCAGAAGGCAGCTGTTACTTAGAGAAAGGTTAAGAACCAGCTCCAGCTTGCTCCTTCCTACCTTCCTTTCTGCTCTTCCCTGTAACTGATGAAAACTAATCCAGACAAAGGAAAGACCACCATTTGCTCTCCAGGTATTTATGATTGAATTTTCATATCCAGGCAGTGAGAAAACAAGAGCTAATATCATATCCACTATTAAAAAATGATAGGTATGCAATACTCTAAAACCGAAGCAGTTCAGTTTCAAATAAATTATTTAATGAACATCTGTATTTTATTATGTTTCTGTTCACTTTGTTTTATAAACATGTCCTTCTATTAATTACTTTTCCCCCAAAATAATATATTTGACTAGAGACTAGACTAAAAGATTGTTTATCTTTAGTTCTCTTTAGTCAGATACATTTTTATTAATGCTCCTCCTAACAATCACAGTATTACTATTTTTACTGTATTCTTAAGCAAATAAATGCATCCTTGGTGAGCAGACTTCTTTCAAAAACATACATCCTTTTACGCTTAAAACTATAGTCCATAGTTTAAGAAAAACTTCTTTCAAGGTATTCTTTTTACTTTAGCAGACAGAAGAGCTGATCTGAAATGAGTATTGAGCTCATGGCTTTGAGTGGCATGTGATGGACAGATGAAGGTCCAATGTTTTTTCTCAAATAGACACATTTGATCCTGTCATGTCCACAATAAGAAGCTATGGCTAAAATGTCCTTTATAGCTATAATGTATACATGTCATGTGCATCATTTTTCAGCCCTACCTGGCCTGAGTACAAACTCAAACTCAAAAACATATATCTGTTAACTCTACCCCAACCACATTCACCACTAGTTGAGATGAATAACAGTAGCTATAGAGGACATGCATTCAATCTGAATGAAAAGTTTTCAAGCAAGCACCTAAATTGGAAAGAAAAGATTCAAGTAAAAGATTCTAGATTTATTAAACTTAAAGAGCAGCCGATCTTAAACAACCCAGTAAACGGAAGAATAATTGCAATGCCATGTTTGAATTTTTGTGTACATCCGCAATGTAGTGCAAGACATATTTTTGGATATGTTAGAAAGGCAACAGCAGTTACACACTGGGGTTTCACGCTGAGTTTCCTAACTTCAGCTTTCTCGGTCGCTTTCTCCGACAAGACCTCTGACAGCGCTCAAAAGTGTCTCGCTGTCACTGACGCTAAATGCTGCTATTAGCGTGCATAGAAACTTTGTTTGGAGTGAAAGTAGTCCACATTACGTATGTAAATATTTTCATCAGACTGCAGGGTTTAAACATTAAAATTTGCTGTTTGATTTAGTATTATTATTACTATTTGAATTTAATTTAGAAAAATACAAATCTATGCAGGCATACAGACAACTGTCAATTACTGGTAGAAGTAGATACTGTACATTTAGATTATGAGGACTTCTTGAGACAATAAGAGAAATGGAGGTAAAAATACATGATTCATAGAGAAAAATAGCCATTTTTTTAATTTATTCAAAGTATCTAAGTCTTACTGAGTTTTGTGGGATGTTATTGTATATAAAGACACATAGTTACACCATTACTGAGGTATGCCATCATTCCTTCTTTACATCAGTGTATAGTATTTAGTTAAAAAATGAAAGAAAAGCTTAGCACATTGAAAGTTGTTTAATTTAAAAATTTAGTATTCATAACTGAAATGCATACCGGTAAACTTTGAAAATTGGGTCAATCAACTGAATATCTGAATATCACAGAAGTATTTTCTTGGTACTTTCAGGTGCATTTGTGTAAGTGAAAAGAGAAGGACAGTCCATTTATCATTGAAAAGAATCTTGTTAAAGGTATTAGTTCATTCAAAAATTGACGTTTTGTCATCATTGCTTACATTACATTAATTACCCATGTCATTTCAAACCCATATGATGCTCCTGTGTCGATATAATGTAATGTATTCCAAGTCTTCTGAAACCATGTGATAACTGTGAAGAACAGACAAAAACTTGAGTTGTGAATCATTATTTTGATGAAAACAAAGTCATTTCTTAAATGCAGAAATTAGGTTTGCATTTAAACACATATTAACACAGATGCAGGAAAGTATTGTTGTTGCCGTTCTACAATCACCTGCAAGATTCTGCAATTACTGATTCCCTTTAAAATTAATTTCAAGCCACATCATTATAGAAACAATGAGATGAATGTGAAGACTGAATGCTAATGCGTCTTACATGACTAAATTGAAAGTGAAGTGTATTAGGACATATTTTAATGTTTACTGAGCATAATAAGAGGGAATCTCGGAAAGCAGAAATACTCTGTTATGAATTCCCCTTTATTATGTAAAAGTGTGTTATTTCACATCTAATAATAATAATTCATGTCTGCACAAAACCTCATAAGCAAATTCTGAATATAATCACAGTTCATAATTGACATAAATCAGCCAAATGAAATTCTCAGACTACCACAGACTTCAAAATTCCCCAAGGAGAGAAACACAGCGCTGGTGAAAGCCGCAGTCTGACTGGAGATTGTAACGTGTACTGTTAAGGGCCGTCTGTGGCTTGTCACCCCATCACATCACACACTAATTAAAGCTGCATATAGGAAAATTTTATTCAGGTCCAATCTCAGATCTGGAGTTCAGCGACAGCACAGAGTTAAAAAGAGACTATTATCTCAGGAGTCCTACCTGTCTTCTGTCTAGGTTTCCTGATCCACCAGGGATTTCTGGAGATGGGAGGTGAAGAAGAGAGGCCTGTGGGAGACAACAGAAATAAAACCCTTAACTGTTCATTTCCTATGTAGGTCTTACTAATAATGCCTGCAGGTGTTCTTCTGCATTCATCGAGTCCATTTTCTCGTCTTCTTGAATATAAACAAAGAGGAAATGGGTAAATTTAATAGCCACGGCGTATGACTCCAGCATGGCTAAAAAGGTGTATGATTGTTTGGAAGCTCCAGGGGACTATTTACCCTCAATGTGCTGATGCAAACAATTAGCCAATGTGCGAATGACAATATAATCAGAATAATTATGCTTCAAAAGTCTCTAGGTACAAAAATCAACACTTGCAAAATCAGTAACATGTAAATAGACAATCAAACAGGCAAAGACATAATTAAAAATCAAACAAGGTGCAAACAATGGCTGCTCCTCAATATCTTATCTGTTGTTTCGTCGTTCCTCACTCCTTTGTCCTCCAGCTTGTGACCTGGAGATCAATCATCATGAAGGACATATCAATCTTCTAAGTGCACTGCAAGGGGAAAAAAAGAGGAAGCTTCCAGAGCTAGGAGCATAGAAACACAAGAGCATTCAATGCAGTCAAAACACCTGATGGACAGATAAATTCCCATCCCCTTCATAGACACAACTATTCGAAAGTTTTGAAGTCAGTAAGATTGTACATATTTATATATTTTTGTCATAAATATGTCATACAAATGTATTTCTAGAAAACTATACAACATATTTAAGCTTTATTATTATTATTATTATTATTATGATTATGAGTAATTAATTCTGAATGGAAGACAACAAACTCCCAAGTGTCTTCTTTCAAATGAGACCATTTTCTTTCTTCCATCAAATAATCCTGAAAAAAATATCACAGTTTCCACAAAAATCAGCATATCAGAATGATTTCTGAAGGATCATGTGACATTGAAGACTGAAATAATGATGCTGAAAATTCATCAGGTTTGGGTGAACTATCCTAAAGGTTTATTCTTAAATGATTTAACAAAATCCTCTGGAATAAGTTGTAAACATCGACTATGTGACATAACGGTAGTGTATGATGAAATAGTGAATCTTTCCAAGCGGGCAAGTCTACCGAATTAATTATCACGAATGTGAAGTTTCTCTGGAGGCTTTTTCAGTTTGTTTTCTCTTCAGTGTTTCATTTTATTCTTTTGAGTGCTTGATGAGATTTCAAGGGCATCATCTTCTTCCTAGCTAATCAAAACGCAGGTCTTCAGGCCCACAGTTACACATGCAAACAACACTTACCAAAAATGATCAAACAACCAGATGGAATCTCATTCAGTTTGGCAAAATAATGCAGCATCTTGCTTCTCAAAATCTATCATGCTAACAGATCCAAACAGCTTTGGATGTAAGAGGAACTACTGGGGAAAAAAAGCAACATTTCCCCAAGTGTTTCCCAGGAGAGTGTATTAATAGTACACATACATTTTCTCCTCTGAACCCAGTGTTGGGTAAAAGAAGAGAATGAGCTGTGAAAACTGTGATTGTGTTCTTTCTTTAAGCTTTTTTGGGGGTGTTATTGAATTGTCTGTTCTGCTCCCTTTCTTTTGTGTGTTCATTTGTTCGATATTCTGCATCGAGGGCTCATGAGAGTCAGCTCATTTACAATGCAAGTCAGCAGGAAGACTCAGAGGAGATTCTGTTTCCTTCCATAGAATATGCAATTTGTGTCATCACACTTTGAAAGATGATGCTTGTTAATTCAAAACAAAAGGATTCCATGTTTAATAAATCTTTGCTCACACAAAACAAAAATAAAAGCAAAGAGGTTTTGTGTCAAATACGTGGTTAGTAAGCTTTAGCAGTCACATTAAGCAGGCAGGAAACATGTTTCTCCTCTGACAGCCATTCAGCAGGTGTATTCTGACTAATAAATAAAAAATGGCAACATACTCTGTTTAACCAGTGATTTTTTGTAATGTATAATACAAATATATTATTTGGGTTCATTATATTTCTCAGACCCATTATACATCTCAGATAAAAATGAGTCATTGTCTGCAAAAACATATGACTATTTTGGGAGCACTGTTGTTTTGAAGTGCTTGAATACTTGCTAAACATCACCCTCTCTGACAGGGACAGCTTGTGCTTTTGTCACAGTGGGCTTTTATTCGCCTCAAATGCAAAAGGGGCAGCGGATTGTCAGTAAATGAGTCATGATAGCACTTTATTGTGGTTGCCGTTTTCTCCATTTTTCACCTTTCAAACCTTTTGAGATCTTCCAAAGTGTACATTTTGTCAGTCGTTTGTTTACATGGACAGAGCTTTGAATCCATAATGGCTCAGACACTGCAGGTTAATATTACTATGAGACCTGTCAGAAGAAATCTGACGGGTGTGATCATCGTAATCACCATCCCAATATGCTGTGCAATTTCAAGTGACCACAAGTTTGTGGTCTATTAACAAGGCACATTCATTCAGGCCCCTAAGCAATTTCTCTGCTGTCATCTTTTAAGAACGAATGTCTAAATGGCCTATATTTTTGAAAATATTTGTCCTTTCTTTCCTTTCTTTCTTTCTTTCTTTCTTTCTTTCTTTCTTTCTCGCTTTCTTTCTGGTCAGAATGTACAAGTGTGAAAATATAAATGTAAATTGTGAATATGTGGAAGAAAATCTGAATTTGTAAATAAGAATATATAATGGTAGAATATATAGTCTGAATATAGATACAAAACTTAATACCTTATGTATGTGTGTATGTAATGTCTGTTTGATTGATTTATAGATTTCGTAACCTTAAATTGTGTAAATTCTGACTGTGCAAAAGCTGAAGCAGAAGTTTAAATGTGAAAAATCTTAATAGCAAACGACTCCGAACTGACATGTTTACATACAGTCTTGCTTATTAAGAATCTTCATAACACAAGTGCCTGCCACTTTCAGGTCCTGTAGTTTGTTCCCAGGAAATTAATTTCTATGTACCATCTTTAATTTTCCGTGAGCCCTTGTATTTGATATTAAGCTGGGGGATGACAATGTTTTCTAATGTTGCTGTTGTTCGTGTATAAGCAATGAAGAAGAAATGTGTGGCAACATGTAAAGAGCTTCTTCAAAACAGAGCAGATATTTATCAAGACAGCGAGTGTCGATGTGTTTGAAATCCAAATCAGAGGCGTGTTCTTTGCCCTTATGAAAAGTCATCTTGTCTTATCATCTGAAAATAGTAGGACATGGTCGTTACAGTGTGTAATTAATTGAGGTCAAAGGCATTTTTCTTTTAAATTATGCTCAAAGAAAAACACAATTTAGCATATCTAAATAATGTTATCTGAAACAAGCCTAGCATACCCCGACCTAAAGCATCTCAAGTCTGGCTACACAAACCTACTTTTCAGTTTATGAAAATTTAATGTCTGGTCCCAAAATGTTGAAGAAAATCAAATATGGTTAATGTACAGTATATTGCAGTGCATATGACATTTTATATAAAGCCTATCCATAAAGCCTCTCTGGTTAATTTGAGAAACTTTCATTAGAGAAGAGCTTTTTAAATCTTGTTTAATGCCTCATGCCAACACAATACTGTCAAAATATTCTTAAGATTGTCTAGTTAGAATCATGCAGACGTATAATTAAACAAACAAGCCTATATTCATCCATTTTCATCTATATAAAACAGCCACCATTTTTAAAACACGATCACACTTTTTTATGCTTTGTTTTTTCTCATCATTAGCTCCTCACTAATTTGGTTTGAAGTTTGAGTACTTTTGTTGCACTTCTGATGTGTTATTTTTAGCCTATTGAATGACATTTTACCAAAGGGATAAAGATGACGGATCTGTTTAACTTACAGGAATCTTTAGCACATAAATATGACAGCCAACACTTTGTCATGTGCTCAAATATAGAGATGAACATGTTTTAACGGGAGATGTGGCTTCAACACGCCACAATATATGACAGATTAGATTTGCACCTCATAATAAATCAACGCTGAGACTGAATGTGGATCATCTGGCATAACAGGGGCACATGCTTGACAAATGAGATATGGGAACAATCACTTTGAAAAATGCCAGCCGCCCCCACGGGACCTGAGGCTGCAATCGGCTTGGTTACTAAACTAAGGAAGCATTGCAAACTACCTTTGCAGAACCAGATCTAACCAGCTTCACTGTCCTGTAACGCTACTTCTAGCTGCAATAAATGTTTGGCCTCCTCTATCCTCCTTTGAAAAAACTCTAAGGTTTTACACGTTGCTCAGCAAAATCTTGAGTATTGGAAGTACTGTGAGGACTTGGGCTTGATGAGGGATTCTAATGGATGTGGACTGAAAATCTTTTTAGCTCCTTGCTGGAATAATAATCTACTGTCATCTCAACAAAACAGTACAACTCATCTCTCACAACCAAAGTACAATATCTGATCTGATTAATATTCTGGGACGACTGATGTCTCCAACTGCGGTAGCTTGAAAATGGCCAATGCCATGTCTAATAAACTAACAAGCATCAATCTGACACCACCACAATGAGATGAGACATCCAGTTTTGAATTAACATACTGTCTGGTGACCAGAACAGGTGGTGGTCCACCTGCCTCTCTGATATCAGTGCACAAATGGAGAGATGGAGCATTCTGGGTATTGTACAATTCATCCACCAGTGACATGGTTTGCATTTCCCTTTATGCAGCTACAAGATCATTCAGTGTATAATGTCTATATGCACAGTATCTTATCCACGGCCTTTTCTGAAACACATTCACATCCACACATACTTACTATCCCTTCAAGCTGTTCTTTGTTCTGTAACAGGTCTCTTTGATGTTTTTTTGTTCAACCCCAAAGGACAGTTTTTCCTTGACCAGACCAAGTTGTTCACACAAGTGTAGCTTTGTAATGACTATTACAAATCATGTCACGTTCCCATACAAATGTTACTCCTTTTCTTTTGGAGAAGCTGTTCTGAAACTGTATAGCTTCTCAAGCTACAAGTGACATATAGCTAAGATACAGTAACATTACTAACAAAGTAGCTAATACATTAAAGCTTTTTAAGTATCTTTTAAAAATATAACAAAAAATATATTGGGCCGAAAGCATTGAAATTAACATAAATTCAATATATCAGTACATCTCATTTATATACACTACTGGTCAAATGTTTGTAATAATCAAAATTTTCTATTGTTGTTGAAAGTCTCTTATGCTTACCAGTATATATATTCAATATGCTTCAATTTAAAATAGCTGATCGAGTGTCACACTACCAAAAAATGTAGTTAAGTTAGTAGTGTCATTATTTTTAGTCAGCTGAACCCCAAGAGTGTTAATTTTTTCTACTGTTTAATTCCACTGCAGGACTAAAATGGGCTCTTTATCATTCTGTCAGTGATGTTTCAACAGACATGATGGCCAGCTGAGTCCAGAGCAGATATGACATAATGTCACAAGTACATTCAGATGAGGTCGCTGTTATCTACAGAGGCGTGATCCGGGCTAAAAGTGATAGGAGAGCAGAAGAGAACAGAGAGAAGGATGAACAGCCTTCTGAGCTTTCAGTCCCGCTGAGAGTAAGAAGCTGTTTCAGGAATTGAAGTCCAGATTTAGTTTTTTAGAGACTCTCTTCACCTGGATGACTGCAGTGATGCTGCGGCACTCACAGAGGCCGTAGATGGTCACGCATGAAAACACTTCATTCTGATCTTGACTGTGAACAGTGTAACCTGCTGAGAGCTTTAAACCTGGGATCAACCTATCAGGATGCAGTTTAGCTGTTTGTTGATGCACAGTGAGTAAATGAACCTATACCTTACTGTGCAGTTTATTCCCATAAGCATATAATACATTCTGAATTAATCAATGAGAGCCATAAAAGTCTGTGTTTCTACAAGACTAAGTTCCAAATCCATCTGAGCTCAAACTTCACCCCAGTAGGCAATTCCACTCCATAAAGATCAATAGCACTAAATTATGAATGATATAAAAAAAAAAAAAAAAAACTGCACTCAAGGTCAGTGCAACAAATCTTTACTGTACCAAACAGTGTGACTCCATTGATTCCATTTCTCTGTTTGTTGATAGAAAAGGAGCGTCCATTCATCTCCTGGTTGTTTTGCCAGTAGGCTGTTTGTACCTGCTGGGACATTCTTTATTAAGCTTTAGAGTCCTGCCTCGTGAAGGGACAGTTGTTTTATGAGCCGGATTCGGATGTTTTAGTGCCAGGCTGTGATTACAACCAAAGTCCATTTTCGTTTCAGATCTGAACATCTCAGTGGGGCTACCATCACTGTCCACTATTTCATCCAGAGACTCGCAAAGAAAAGAGAAAGAGCAAGAATTTATTGCCACCATCCCTCTGTTCAGACATAATCATGGCCACCTGTTATGTAATTTGCCAAGCCATTAAAATGACATGTTTTGGATGAGGACACTCACTGACATGAGTCATTAAGTTTTAATGAATCAGGACAGTACACGCACCTAAGTTTTAATGAATCAGGACAGTACACGCACCTGGCGTTTCAAAGTTTTTGAAAGAATGCCCTTATGCTCACCAAAGCTGTATTTTAGTTGGTCAAAACTGGAAAAATAATTTAATGAAATATTAAACATTAACAATTGTTTTCTATTAGAATATATTTTAAAAAGTAATTTATTTCTGTGATGGCAAAGCTGTCACATGATCCTTCAGAAATGATATAATGTTCATTTGAAGGAAGGAAGGAAGGAAGGAAGAAAGAAAGAAAGAAAGAAAGAAAGAAAGAAAGAAAGAAAGAAAGAAAGAAAGAAAGAAAGAAAGAAAGAAAGAAAGACTTTTATTCAGAAAGCACACATTAATACGGAAGTTCTAAGCGGCCATGCATTATTATTTTTTTCCTTGTTTTCTTGTGATCTCGACATAACAAGTTGTTTTCTCGTGATCACAAACGACATAACAAAAGTTGTTTTCTCATGATCACAACTTAATTTCTCATGATCTCAACATAACAAAAGTTGTTTTCTCGTAATCACGACTTAAAGGGATAGTTCACCCAAAAATGAAAATTCTGTCATCATTTACTCGCCCTCAAGTAGTTCCAAACCTGTATAAATGTCTTTGTTCTGCTGAACATAAAGGAAGATATTCTGAAGAATGTGGGAAACAGAGCAGTTCTGGGGCACCACTGACTCCCATAGTATTTTTTTTTTCCTACTATGGAAGTCAATGGTGCCCCAAAACAGCCTGGTTACAAACTTTCTTCAAAATATATTCCTTTGTGTTCGGCAGAACAAAGAAATGCATACAGGTTTGGAACTACTTGAGGGTGAGTAAATGATGAGAGAATTTTCATTTTTGGGTGAACTATCCCTTTAAGTCATGATTACGAGAAAACAACTTTTGTTACAAATTTTCAATTTTGGGTGAACTATCCCTTTAATTTGCTCGTGATCTCAACATAAGAAAAGTTGTTTTCTTGTTATCATGACTTAATTTTCTCGTGATCTCGATATTACAAAAGTTGTTTTCTCATGATCACGACTTTATTTTTGTCGTGATCTCGACATAACAAAAGTTGTTCTCTAAGTTACACAACTGTGCCAACAGGTGGCAGTATAGAACTACGACTGGGGAGTTGTATACTGCCTACTGTACGCGTTTGGGACAGAGGACCTTCATGATAGGTTATCTATAATTTGTGCTGTTCATTACTGACATTTAATTACCTTCTAAATGTTAAATGCTTGAATAAATGTGATCATTTTGCTTGAAATTTTATCTGTTATCATTGTTATTTTATCGACTCATCACTGTTTCTCATTTACAATGACTTACCTCATTTGTAATGTGCATCTTTCTTATTTTTAATCTTTATTGCTATGTTGCTAAATATTTCTATTTCAAATAAATGCTGTTTATTTTTATTAATCAAAAATCCTTTATATCAGCTTTTAGAAAACAATTAAGCAGCAAAAACTGTTTTCAACATTGGTGATAATGAGAACCACTATTAATAACTGAGCACCAATAATAATTGAGCATCAAATCAGCTTATTAGAATGTTTTCTTATGGTTCATATGACACTGAAGACTGGCGTAATGATGCTGAAAATTCAGCTTTGCCATCACAGGAATAAATTGCATTTTAAAATGTATTAAAATAGGAAAGTTATTTTAAATTATTATAATATTTCAAAATATAATTGTTTAGTTATTTCCAAATATAATTATTCAGAAATACACTATAACTGTCCAGTATATCAATGTGCACATACTCAGTCTTGAAATATTAGTTTTCTTCTTTTTCATGCATGACATGGCAAATTAATCAAATTTGACCTTATTTCACACACTTAACTCCACAATTAGTATTAGCTATAGGTTTTTTCAGCAAAATTAAAGCATGGGTGTGGAAAAGGGGTGATGGCATCAAGCATGACAACAGTCTGAAGGAAATACAACTTCCCTTTTCCTCTCATCCTTTTTTTGGGGTGGCACATTCAGTTCGAGAGGAGAATTAGTCTGCCGATAAGGAGCCATTACAGCTAATAATGTGGGATTGCACCTTGCATTCAATTGTCTTGTTGGCCATTTATTTTGAGCCACATCCATCCTATGGCCTCTCTAAATTCAGCTGCAGTCCCATCAGGAGAGCAATAAACTCCATAAACTTCATGCAGAGAAAGACTACTATGGTAATCCAAAAGGAAGCCTATTTCATTAGCAGTATCCTATGGTTAACTGCTTGTGACGGCTGTTAAATAAGCTTTCTGTAACAAACAATCATGCAAAAGTTTGCTTTATTTTGTTTGTATGATTGTTTATTTCACAACAGAATATTTGGTATCAGTAAAACATAACACTAGTCTCCCATTATACATTGAAAGCATTCTGCAGCCAGATCCCTCTTGAATCAAGAGTGATACCTCTGTAGAGACCCATCATGCTTTTCACCAGAAAATGAGATAATTATTTGACAAAGGCCAAACAATTAGACCAAATGCAGCAGCTCTCCAAACACAGGGAGCCGTAGTCATTTATCTCTTCAATATCTGCTGGTCAGAACAAGGTCAGAGAAGCTTCATTACCTAGAGAGCCCAGCAACCCTTCACCGTTCTCTGATAGGGAAGGACATAAATTGGCCGTTCTAAGCAACTCTGACTGATGAACAGTGATTTGTTATTTTGACAAAAATATTCATTATCTCACCCACCTTTCCACAGTTTTGACAGCACCATTTTTCATTGACAACGTTGCTAGCAAAGAATAATAGACAAGACACAGGACGAGTCTAAATTTTGTCTTCTAGTAACAAGGAATTACCCACAAAATGAAATGTTTGCTATAAATAACTAATCACCTTTCACTTTTAATCACATGCATGCTAATTATACTTCATAAATAATAAAGTTTTCAAATACTTAAAAACTTTCTTAGATAGCTATGTTGACCAACTTGTAGCAACAAAAACAATGCTTAAGAAACACAACAACAAAAGGAACACAAAAATCACATTCAAGTCATTGACTCAACCATTGATTCAACCAAAACATTCAAAACTTTTGATTCATTCAGGAATTAACCAAGTGACTGTATTTATGAGTGAGTCATTGAATCATTAATATAACCAAATAAAGATGCTGATTCATTCAGGAACAAGTGACTGTCACTGACTCAATTCAACCAAGTTCTTTAAAAATGCTGATTCATTCTGGAATGACATAAGTGACTATTTATGAGTGAGTCATTGGATTATACAGCCAAACGATTAGTTCAAAATGCTGATTTATTCAGCAATGAAACAAGTGACAGTATTTATGAATGAGTCGTTGGATCATACATTCAAATAACTAGTTCAAAACGCAGAGTCATCTAGAAAAGAATCAAGTGGCTGTATTTATGAGTGAGTCATTTAATCACACATTCAAATAATTAGTTCAAAATGATGATTGATTCGGGAATCAATCAAGTGACTGTGTTTATGAGTGAGCCATCATACATTCAAACATTAAGTTCAAAATGTTGACACATTTAGGAATGAAACAGCACCACTGTTGCTCAGAAACATACAAGTATGTATTGTGCTGTGACTTTGATGGCAATTACTTTAATTGGAGTAAACAGACTAAGTTATTGGCAATATTGTGTAAAAAATATAAGTTCCACAATATTAATTTTTTGTTTGTTGAACTGTTTTATAAAAGCAATATCGCACTCTCAATGTTTTCTGAATATCACCATGATATTTGGAAAAAAAAAAAAAAAAAAAAATTCAAAATGTGTTTTGAAAGGCGTTGACTGTATTGACATTTTGAGAAATTTGCAGCCAGCAGTTTCTTTGCCCTTAGCTTCAGATTGTACACAATCAAAAAGCAAACATTCACACACCACAACCCCAGCCGTGGGTATTCTCACCCCTCTATGTCTTATTCATAGCAACACACTTTTAAATCAAGCCCTTGATCATGGAGCAGATGCAGCTTGGAGCCGTCCATCAGGAAACTGAGTTTATGAACTGCAGGTTAGATGGCCATGAGCCCCATGAAAATGTCTCACACAGATTAAATAATGACTCAGGTCCGAACTTGTAAAAACTACTAGGAAACTACCAGAGGATCTGGATCAGAATGTAAGATGGCAATGTGGAGATAAAAATGCTCATGAAAGATTAAAGGGTTCAAAGGCCGGTTCAAAGGCAGGTGAACACAGTTTAACTTTGCTCAAGGGCTGAAGAAATGCTTGAACGTCTTTAGAAAATACAATCTATATTTGATATGTGGTTTATCATATATTTTTATTAAAATTTTTATAAGATTTACTTCAACATTTTACAACCAAGTTTCAAGTTTTTAAAATTTTAGGTGTTGTTTTAAACAGTATACAGTTTAATATTCAAGATAACTTTTTCATTGTTAATTCATATTTGTTCATAATAAATTAACCAACATTAATATATATATATATATATAGCTTGAAATGTATTAATAAAAAGTATTAATATATGTAGAATATAGAATTATTAGAATGATTAGAATTAATATACTAGAATTAATCTTGAGTAGTTAATCTTATGCTGTAAAGGCATTATTCAGTGTTCATTGTTAGTTCATGATTCCGAATGCATTAAAAAAAAAAAAAAAAAAAAAAAGAAAAAAAAAAAACTCTGGTGCATATTCCAAACATTTAGGGTTAAAATAAAATTGGTCATCCTTGTGGTGTTTGAAACCTGTATGATTTTCTATACAAAAGGGATTTTATTGATTGATTGATTACATAATGAGCTGTCCTTTGTGGAAAGTCAAGTAAACTATACTTCTCCAAAATTGACAAAAGAACCAAAAATGCACCATAAAAGTAGTCCATTTTACTTGTGCTTTCAAAACCATACAATAAAACAATGTGGGAAATTTAAATTATTCCCTGAACATCCTTGAAATCCTTCCCATCCACCCTATAACATGCCATTGGCTCTCAGGTGTTTTGTTACTGATTGCAACATACCAAGTTTAATCTTTTAACATGATATTTCATAGCCTTGAAGCTGGAGAAGGTATTTAGCAAAAATGCTTCTTACACAAACTATCATATGGCACATTTTTTTTATTTTTTTTATTTCATAAAACAATTACACTAGCAGCAAATTGCTGAAGATTTCACAGAAATGAACAATATTTTCCTTGTCCTTCTTTTTTGTTTCTCTTTCCTTTGTTGCAACAGATTTGAAAATATTACCTTGTAAAGCATTTCAATTCTTTAAAACCTTTCCATACAAGTGTATGAGCAATGTAGCTCTGTCAATGTGTGTTTGTCATGCTCTGATTAGTATTCTGCTTTTGCTTGATCTATTAAGACTGCCTGCATACATGGATCAATTCTGTTCCCTTTAAATGGCACAACTATTTCCAGTCTGGGATATGCACAGATGACCACATATAGGACAACGCCAACCTTTCATCTCCAAGGATACTTCTGGACATCGACTAATGTAACCAACTAAATTGTTACATTCAGAATGGTTTCATTAACTGTGACATGCTGAATAGCTGAAGCAATTGAGTGAGTTCATTTACATGCTATAGCAGCATATCTATCTTGCAAAAATAGACAACATTCTGGACAACAGAATTACAAAAAAGCCAGAATTATGCTAAAAGCTTTAAAAATATATGGCACCTGTCAAGTGGTGGGATATATTAGACCAGTTCTTAAATTTCATGTGTTAGGTAAGCGAAAACCACTGGCCTCCAAATTCCCCAGAGCTCAATCCAATTGAGCATCTATGGGATATGCTGGACCAACAAATCCAATCCATGGAGGCACTACCTCACAACTTGCAAGACACGTCCAGTGGTCTTCTAAACCAAATGCCAAAACTAGACCAAATGCCACTAGCCACTTGAATACATTTAAATATGTATGTGCACAGGCCCTCAACACACTTTCCTCATCTGTATCCAAAGCTCCCAGTGTGCTTGTATCACCTCCTCTTGGCTGTTTGTTGATTGACAAAGGTCTGTTGTGGAGGACAAGGAGAACCTGTGTATGAGACACAGATGCTTTGAAATGCTCAGTGGATATGCTTTGAAACTGCTAGTATCAAAGGTAAACCGACTGAAATCATTCAAGCTCTTAAATTGCTCTGGCAGCTGCCTGAGTCCCATCAGCTCTCAAATGCTACATCCGAGAGCAGCTCTCACTAGGGACTTGAGGAATGACAGAGCTGAATGTAAAGAACTTTACTGTGTTTTCAGCTACCATTCTGTTGTCTATGAACACTGATTTATGGAAATTATACAGATTTCCTAGTGTCTAAATGTCATGTTAGCTTAAGAATATTAAGTTTTATATATAGTTTTTCTGTGCTTTACCAAAATCCTATGTATTGTATAATATATGTGTAGGATGGCAGAGGATAAAACTGGAAAGAAAGATGTGGTTGAGGCAAAACAACTGTACAACTTTGTACCTCTGCCAGATGAAAACATATGTCCAACATTACCTTGTTCCTAGAGTAGGAGGGAGTGAGAGAAAGATAAAGAGAAACTGAAAGAACGTCTATCTTGTCAGCAGTAGGCAGGTGGATCTGAGCAGCTGATGATCTGGCGAAATCGTTTTCTTTGTCTCTAGCATGGACTCACCAAACCCTTCAGTCCTTTAACAGGTAAAGCAGTTTTAGTTCAGCATGACTCACCAGCTGCCCGTCTCCATTTAGATCATCCACAGAGAAAAAGAGAGAAAAAGAGAGAAAAAGAGAGAAAAGAGAGAGAGAGAGAGAGAGAGAGAGAGAGAGAGAAAAAGAGAGAAAGAGAGAAAGAGAGCAGGTGTGCGGATTAATGATGTTTTATACAGGCCAGATATGTCTGGAATTATATAAATATTTTCCAGCCCGATCTCATGGCAATTCGTACATATTTTACAAGGTGGCTAATTTGTACAAATTCGTACGACCTCACTCATACAAATTCATAAGATTTTTGCCAAATCATACATATTTTACAAGTTGCACAATTCATATGAATTTGTACGAATGACCTACACCTAACCCTGCCCCTAAACCTACCCGTTACTGGGGTTTAGACAAATCGTACAAAATCATATGAGTGAGATCGTACGTATTCGTACGAATTAGCCACCTCGTAAAATACTTACTAATTGGTCGTGAGATAGCGTTGATATTTTCTTGTTGGTTTAAGCCAACTAAAGATAAAAAAAGAAATAGGTAAATGAAAATAAATAAATAAATTAATCCTTCTTTTTAACTTTTGGGATTGGGTGATTGTCTATAGTCTTAAGGATTCACGAGTATGAAATTTTGGGCTAGAATAATCACTATTTGATAATCAATTATGGCCAATAGCAATAACCCATATGTTTACTTTCTTTCAGATTAAATCGCTAAATAAAATTAGCAAATTTATTAAAAAAAAACAAAAAAACACACCCATTTGGAAAAAAAAGTGTTCTTTCAAAAGTCTACAATCTGGACAAAGTTGGTGATCACTAATTTACTGAAAATTGAAAGTGTTTGGCCAAAAAAAAAGACTAGATAGGCCTCATATGTACTTTACAAAGCAAGCAAATATAATAAACAAATTGTCAGTAGTAAATCCAATAATTATATATAAATAGCAGTATCAGTAAAAGGGTCCAGACGTTACCACTTATCTGTGACCCTGATTTTTGATATTTTCTTCCACACCTTCACTGGCTGCTGTGAGATGCCCTGTTGCTCCCTGACGTTCACTCTGGACTCTTTCATTGGGTCAGACATCTTAAAAAACAAAACAAATATGTGACATGGCTTTCTGTGAACAAGTGCAAACAGTGTCTGCCAGTGCTGGATTCCTCAACAAAAGGAGTGATTTGCCACACAAACAAGGCTGCAAAATATCAGCAAATCAGAGTATTAGTGGCACAAAAAAATTATAGAGGTGGGTGGAAAAACAGGAAGTGTGTTAAAATCCTGACAGAAGATTTCTGGCAGTCATCTGCCCACACAGACTGACAATTTTGGGAATGGCACCTGCAGTGGGATACAGGAAAGACCTCAGGAGGGACTGGCTCTGGGCTCCTGTCTGGCTGCCTCAACCCCTTAAAATCTGCTACTGGCCCTTCCAAACATGGAGCATATCAAGCCATTGAAATTATGTTGGAAGGCCCACAACTGGAGAAATATGGGAGCATCTGACTCATACTGGACCCCTCTTTTCTACTTTTAGATGTGCAGTTTGGTCCAGTAAAATTACCTATGACATGATCAGATGGCTGCTATTGAAATAAACCACATTGTATCTTTAGAGCTGTCCATCATAGAGAGAAAAAAAAATAAAATAAAATCTCTGGATGTGACCTCTGGTCTTGTGTCTCCAGTGAGTATTCTGGCCAATAATTGCTCAATCAAAAGGACGAGATCTGACTAACAAACCAACCAACTGACCACAGGTCATTTATGTAGGGATGCACAGTATTATCGGACCAATATCGGAATCGACCGATAATGGCTTTAAATGTAAATATCGGCACCGATATGAAAAATTATGATATGTCTTGCCGATAAGAGGAATACATCAGCTCACATGTCCTCAGGGTGTGCTAGCGATTAGATCGTGTCAACATTGTGGCTCATTCTTGAAGCAAAGTTTTGCCTGAATGATAATTGGATTCACTGTTTTGGATCGCTGCATTTAAACTGAGAATGCACATACACGTTCCTTGTGTGATAGAGTAAAACAGTAATAGCACATGCAGCCTCCCCCGGGTCCCAATGCCTGCTCTGTAAGGAGTTTTAATTCCGTAGGGGCGCTGTTGGCCTACTTTTAATAAAATGAAAGCAAAATACACAAAATACACATAATATTTAGGCTGTTTTTTTTTTTGTTTTGTTTTTTTTTTCTGATTAAATAAAGCAGTAATTGATGCCATAAAAACCATGAGTGCGTTTTGATATAAAGGTCAGAAGCTATAGCTTACATGAACCACAAAAAAAATAAAAATCACAAACATGACACTTAAATTAAATAATTTTATATATACTGATTTATTCATTAATGTGTAATATGTTAATTTTTTTAAACAAATTATGAGCTCTAAAAGATTTTCAGAATTTTTACAACTCTTTTTCTTTAGACCATTTACAAATGTTAAATCATAAAATAAAATGTTAAGGTTACCACTGCATCTTTCTGATAAAAAATGCAGATATTAATATATAGTTTATTTATAGTTATTTTCAAATCTTCAATGTACTGTCATTATAAAAGAACTTTATTATTGTTTATTTAATTCTAACAAATAAGTTTTTGTTAAAAATAATTATATATAGTTATCAGCATTGGTTATCAGCCAAAATGAGTTGAAAATTATCGGCATATCGGATATCGACAAAAATCCAGTATCGTGGATCCCTACATTTATGTGGTATTGAGAAGTGTGTTTATCAGAAATGGTTGATATTACCATAAAAGCCATAGAAATAGGCATAGAAAAACTCGCTCTTAAATTAGCTGCAAAAATTGACATTGTTACAAAAAAGTTCTGTTCAAATAAATGCTGTTCTTTTAGCTTTCTATTCATCAAAGAATCTTGGAAAAAAAAGAGCACAATTTCTAGAAAGAAGCACAACGGTTTTCGACATTAGTAATAAGAAGAAATATCAGCATATTACAATGATTTATGAAGGATCATGTGACGCTGAAGACTGGAGTAATGGCTGCTAAATATTCAGCTTTTCCATCACAGAAATAAATAACATTTTAAAATATATTAAAGCAAAATAAATAAATAAATAAAAATAATATATAAAAAAATAAAAGTTATTTTATGCTGTATTTTGATCAAATAAAGGCAGGACTGATGAGCATAAAATACTTATTTCAAAAACAATACAAACAAGTAAAAGTTATGCTCTCATTGCTAGCAAAATAACATACTTATTTTTTCCAATTTGCATATAAAAGATGAGTCTGATCATGTGTAAAGTTACTTTAAAATTGTTGCATGCTGCATTTTTCACTGATGATATAAAAAAAATAACAATTGGAATTAATTACTGACTGTGAGTGTTGAAAATTACGTTATTCATGATAAATGTCAATATGCTAAGCACTCAATTTCCACTCTGAAATGAGTCTCATTGTACTCTGATCTCTCAATAATTCATTGTCTCATTTACGGAGCACAAACAATTGGCCTCTGTTAAATAAAGAACAGAAGAGATTACAGAGTGTGAGACAGTGGTATTCACAAGGATAAACCCAACCCGAGCAAGAAAGTCAAAATGTTTCTCTTTGATGATAGTACGTTTCTCAAAAGGACAGCAATTACAAATTGTGTGTGTGTGTGTGAGAGAGATCAGAATGTTATAGCAACTGTTTAATTTGAAGGTCACAGAACACAGAGGACTCTCTCTGAAGGGGGCAGTCAAAGCTCTCTGTGGGACTCAAGGCTTCAGATATACAAAACGGATGTTGCTGTCAACGGTGGGGCTCAAGATACATTCACAGTTGAAATACAGATTAGATATTTTCCCCAAAGTCACAATTTCACAGACTCCACATTGAAGCTTTGAAAAGCTGATGTTTATCATGATATTAGTTTGTGTATTCAGTTGCTCAAAGAACAATTTAACATTGTCTGACAAGTGTTTTCAAAGAAACAACTGGCACTAAGTCTCAACTCTACCTAACATTTTCTGATTACAGCGAGAATGCAACAAAACATAAGAAACAAATCATAAAAAAAAAGATATCTGAAAAGTCAACATGCTGATGATTTGCTGACAAGCTTATTATTCTGAGAACAAGATTTCTAGCTTTAACTTTTCCTAGAGTATCCACCAAATTCGATATAGACCTTTGACTTGATAGCTTTATCTTTTCTATTGAATCAGATTATCCTGTTGATGATGATTGAATATCCCATTTCATTAATCTATATGCATCATTAAATTATATATTTAAATGTTATAAATATCTTTTATATTATATTTATAAATTCAGCAAATGCAGCCAATAATTAAGTGCTCCCCAATACTAGGTGAAACAGCATCTATGCACTTAACTCCAAAACAACGCAATAAACATTTTATGAAAGGATTTATATGTATGTATGTATGTATGTATATATATATATATATATATATATATATATATATATATATATATATATATATAATGGTCGTAAAATATGACAAGAACTCAGAGTTAAACTGTGTCAGAACAAATTCATCTTGATAATGTCAGATAACTTTTATAGAAAGGTATGTAATGAATTAGGCTGAATAGCTGTCAGCTATGAGCTGTTAAATTTAAGTACACAATTAGGTAATGCCAATTTAGGTCAACCAATTACCAAGCAATGCTTAATTTTGTTCAGCCTGTGGTGTAGAAATGTTGCATTAGCAATTGAAGAAAAACACTTACAGTGGGGCAAAAAAGTATTTAGTCAGCCACCAATTGTGCAAGTTCTCCCACTTAAAAAGATGAGAGAGGCCTGTAATTTTCATCATAGGTATACCTCAACTATGAGAGACAAAATGAGAAAAAGAAAATCCATAAAATCACATTGTAGGATTTTTAAAGAATTAATAGGTAAATTCCTCGGTAAAATAAGTATTTGGTCACCTACAAACAAGCAAGATTTCTGGCTCTCACAGACCTGTAACTTCTTCTTTAAGAGGCTCCTCTGTCCTCCACTCGTTACCTGTATTAATGGCATCTGTTTGAACTCGATATCAGTATAAAAGACACCTGTCCACAACCTCAAACAGTCCAACTCCAAACTCCACCATGGCCAAGACCAAAGAGCTGTCAAAAGACACCAGAAACAAAACTGTAGACCTGCACCAGGCTGGGAAGACTGAATCTGCAATAGGTAAGCAGCTTGGTGTGAAGAAATCAACTGTGGGAGCAATTATTAGAAAATGGAAGACATACAAGACCACTGATAATCTCCCTCGATCTGGGGCTTCACGCAAGATCTCACCCCGTGGGGTCAAAATGATCACAAGAACTGTGAGCAAAAATCCCAGAACCACACGGGGGGACCTAGTGAATGACCTGCAGAGAGCTGGGACCAAAGTAACAAAGGCTACCATCAGTAACACACTGCGCCGCCAGGGACTCAAATCCTGCAGTGCCAGACGTGTCCCCCTGCTTAAGCCAGTACATGTCTGGGCCCGACTGAAGTTTGCTAGAGAGCATTTGGATGATCCAGAAGAGGATTGGGAGAATGATGAAACCAAAATAGAACTTTTTGGTAAAAACTCAACTTGTCGTGTTTGGAGGAGAAAGAATGCTGAGTTGCATCCAAAGAGCACCATACCTACTGTGAAGCATGGGGGTGGAAACATCATGCTTTGGGGCTGTTTTTCTGCAAAGGGACCAGGACGACTGATCCGTGTAAACGAAAGAATGAATGGGGCCATGTATCGTGAGATTTTGAGTGAAAACCTCCTTACATCAGCAAGGGCATTGAAGATGAAAAGTGGCTGGGTCTTTCAGCATGACAATGATCCCAAACACACCGCCCGGGCAACGAAGGAGTGGTTTCGTAAGAAGCATTTCAAGGTCCTGGAGTGGCCTAGCCAGTCTCCAGATCTCAACCCCATCGAAAATCTTTGGAGGGAGTTGAAAGTCCGTGTTGCCCAGCGACAGCCCCAAAACATTACTGCTCTAGAGGCCAAAATACCAGCAACAGTGTGTGAAAACCTTGTGAAGACTTACAGAAAACGTTTGACCTCTGTCATTGCCAACAAAGGGTATATAACAAAGTATTGAGATGAAATTTTATTATTGACCAAATACTTATTTTCCACCATAATTTGCAAATAAATTCTTTAAAAATCCTACAATGTGATTTTTCAGGATTTTTTTTTTTTTTTTTTTTTTTTTTTTCTCATTTTGTCTCTCATAGTTGAGGTATACCTATGATGAAAATTACAGGCCTCTCTCATCTTTTTAAGTGGGAGTACTTGCACAATTGGTGGCTGACTAAATACTCTTTTGCCCCACTGTATGCAAAACATGGTCAGGTCAAAGTGTCTGACTAATTTTACTGGTAGTCCACTGTATGAAGAATTTTTGGGTATAATATGTCACAGTTTACTTTATTTTGCTATCCTCACTTAAAAAAATGAGCCATAGTGTCCTGCATCAACTAAAAATATCATATCTGGCAGCTAAATTATATCTGGTGTCTGAATAATGGCATTTATTATAGCATTTAACAACATTTCTGAAGATAATTGCTTTCTCTCTCTCTCTCTCTCGCTCTTTTTTTTTTTTTTTTTTTTTTTTTTTTTGGAAGTCTTATGAATTGTAGTCTGAAGAGAAATCCCACATTAACACATCTGACCCTGGGTGTGGAGCATGTCTGCTGTGGGACTGTAGCCAGAGTCTCTGTTATTGGGCAGAAATAGAGATGCCCTCAGTTCAGAACATCATGATTAATATCCTGATTCAACAGTGCATTTGAGCAGCTGCCTAAAACTGTTAAAAACTTTTTATCTTTGGGCTGCTTCCAGACAGATTCTGCACGAGCCACCAAAACATTCCTTTGTGTCTTATATTTACCGTTTGCATTTTAACACCTGCATGCTCTTTTATTTAGTAATAATTCCAGCTCTAATAGTTCTCAAAGTCTAATTATCATTGTATTCATCATACTTATTTCCAGACCTCTCGTGTTAGTTCAGGCAAACGCTGGTGCAAATGTTAAATGAATGTTATTCCTCCAGTGTTGTCTCTAAGAATGATCCAAAATGACAGTGGCAGAGAAAGAGAGAGATTTTAATTTGGCATCAGTGGTCCCCTACCACACATCTGACTTGGTCTAACAAGCATACAAGAGAAAGAAGCTTCTCGTGTCTGCAACCCCTCGAGTCACAGGATTAGAAATATTTCCCTAATGATAAATCTCTTGCAGGGGCCCAAGTCTTGTTATGAACGCAGTGTCCTTTCTTCTCTCTTATAAACACAAGCTCACTCATTCAGTAGCATGGTTCAGTAAAATTCCCTTTCAGTTCAGGAGTTGAATTTTTAAGTTAATATTCAGTAACTGATGTTTCAAAGCAAATCCGGCCAGTTGTATACAGTATATTTTCATTTTGCCTAATTCCAGCTGCCAGCTCCAATTTGTTTTTATATTCCCCACCCTTCACTCACTGGACCCGATCATAACAAAAACAGAGATGAAAATTTATTTCTTGTTCTAGGCAAAATTTGATCATACTGTATAATAATAATAATAATAATAATAATAATAATAATAATAATGATAATAAAATAGCAATGTTAATTTACAATCAAAAATCAATTTAATAAGATAATTTACTGTTTTTATTAATCATATGGGACCCCATGTGTATTTTTCTCCATGTGAATAATAAACTTTTTTATTTACATTTAATTAATTAATTAAACTTTTAACTTTTTTTTACACTTTTAAGTAAATCTTAATTTTGAGTGTGAAAACCATTTAGGTTTTGATGCAAGTTATACTGACTTGCATCAATATGATAACAGGAGATAAAAAAAGTGCAGTGTAATCTGCTTTGTAGAATAATAATTAACAGCCATCAAAACTCTTTTGAAATATCTACCACATTGCTTTCGTAGAAGAATAAATCATACAACATTATTAATTATAATACAGTATTATTTAAATAAATATATCAAATTTGGAAATCCACTGATTTTAAAATATATTGCATATTTAGAGCATTTTGGTTAATTGATTTGAAAATGAAATATAATATAAATTAACTCAAAAATTAAATCATAATTAAATACATAATATAATATAATATAATATAATATAATATAATATAATATAATATAATATAATATAATATAATATAATATAATATAATATAATAATACATGTATTCTATATATACTGTCTATAGGTGCCATTTCAAATAATTAAGTTATTACCTTCATTTTGTTTTATTTTTTTTTTATTATTATTTAAACCTATATGTTGAGTATATTATGGATAACTGAAAAATTATGAAAAATGAAATGTATTATTAAAACTACATTTTTTTCTTCGAATTTCATTTCATTGCATTTCAGTTCTACTTTATACAATTTTAATTGTAACTCTGGATCTAGTTTGCTACCACAATTTAGTTTCTACTTCAATTCTCATCAGTAGGTTCAGTTCAGTTTGTGAATGGTGCACCATGATGGTCTGTAGAGACATCACTGCAGTCTGTCTCTATTCATACTAACATGCAGGCATAAGTGACAGTGGTATATGATACAGAGGCCTCCATCTATCCCATCAGCATCTGAAAAATAGGGGTGGTTAATAATTTGTAACTGTGAGAGTACCCATGAAATGAAATGGGAATAGGAACAGGCCAACAGAGGCGAGAGGTTGTCATAGAAACTGACTAACGTTAACATAAGTCTCCAAGTCGCCAATGTGAATAGCTGAACTTAGACCTAAAGACATTCTGTTTAACCTATAATATATGTTACTATGGACTTGAAAACAAGTAGTTTTTTTTTTTTTTTTTTTTATAGAGTACATTTTGATTTCTGTTATAATTAAAAGGCTTTTAAGCTCATGTGCACTACATTTCAAGTTAAAAATTGTATTAGATTAAGTACTGGCTGACTACTTATATGTCGTTTCCAATTTTAGAAACCAGAAAGTGAGGTTACTTAGAATTTGAACATGACGCTGAGAGGAAGTTTGCTATACTTTAACAAAAGATTTTCTGCAAGCAGCTCTCTGTTGTGTTACATGCCACCCAGAGACTGTTGACACATTTACATTCTTTTTGACTGGGTTTTGACAGTCTGAGCTTCTAACATGAGCTCTGCAGCTCTGGTAAACTAAGCAGGTTAGTGGCTGTGTGTGTGTTGGGCACATTGTGTTTTCAGTCCACATTGTCTGCCATTGATGGTTTTTCAAGTGTAAGGCAGTCAGGCTACATCCACACTGATGACAGTCAGATCCATACCTACAGGCTGTGCAGTATTCAAGTGTGCATAGGGCTCTTTGTGTTTTTTGACCACATATCAGAAATCCCATATTGACCACATTGCAAAAAAATGGCAGATTTGGTGTAACTTAATGTTATGACCTCAGTGGTTTTATATTGTGTTAAACTAGATTATAAATTCAAAATACACATTAATGCTGTTTAACTGTTTACTGTGTATTAACTATAGGCCAGTGTGTTAACTATATATTATATATGTATGCATGTGTGTATATATATATATATATATATATATATATATATATATATATATGGGTAGTTGACGTATCAATGTGTCCTATGGTGTGATAGAGGAAAAAAAAAAAACATTAAATATAAACATTGAAGATAAACCTCTCTCATACTATTTGTAACTCTAAGAATGAAGATACATTTTTTCTCATGTCATTTGTATGTTAATTTTTCCCCCCCTACATTTTTGCAATGTCACACCATAGGACACAGTCCAATTTTTATTTGTCAACTACCCATGTGTGTGTGTGTGTGTGTGTGTGTGTAAATTAATATTTTTTGCTTAATTGGTTCCTGCTAAGATGTATTTTATGCACACTACTCTAAAATATAAAATGTATATTGTGTTAAACTAGATACGAAATTCAGAATATTGTGATATTGTGTAATTATTTATTAAATAAGAACTGTAGGGCAGTGATGAAGTTGGAAAAAAAAACTTATGCACACTGCTCTAAAATAGATAATGCATATTGTGTTAAGCTAAACTAGAAACGAAAAATACAGATTAATGCTGTTTAATTGTCTAAATATAAAATACTGTAATAAAACAAAATAAAAAATAAAAAATAAAATAATAAGTAATAACAAATCATTCTAAAGCTTTCTAACTTTCTAAGCTTAATAATTCTAAACTTTCTAAAATATATATATTTTTTGTAATTTACTTTGATTTACTTGTCTGATACAATAATGTAGTGCCTTAAACAATCTTTAATTATCTTTGGGAGCTTTTCACACCAACTACTGATTTATGTGATTAGCTGAGGTTAATTTAATTAATTAATCAGCATATCATGCGATTAATTCAATTAAAATTCTTCAAACAAGCATTACACTGTAGAAGCAATGAAGAGAGGAAGAATAATAAAGCAGAGAGGAACAGAGAGCTACTAAACACACCTGACATGAAGGTTGAGACCATATGCTTTAGGTTCTCCACTATCATTCAGCAACACGCATGAAACCATTAGCTAACACATCACAGAACAAAAGGAAGAGAATGATAAGAGGATAGTGAGTGAGAATGCAGAAAAAGAGCGAGGGACATGCTGTGTGTTCTCACAATAAGGACAGTCTGGGTCTTGTGTACAGCACAAATTCTCTGGTATTTTAATGTGCAGGACTTAATAAATAAGGATAAAACAGAGTGTGTGCAACAAGAAAATTGTTTGGTCTGGGTAATGAGTGCTACCACTTTAGTCAAAACTAACAAACCCATAATGCACTGTAAAGATTATAAATATAATTAATTAAAAAGGCATCTATAGACTATTTCACCCAATATTTGTGAGTGCACATTTTATGCTTTTTCAAATACAACCTTTTTTTTTAAGGAATAGGTCAACCAAAAGCTAAAAATTGCTGACAGTTTACTCACTCTTAGGCAATTCAAAATGTAGATGAGTTTGTTTCTTTATCAGAATAGATCTGAAGAAATTTAGCATTAATTACTTGCTCAACAGTGGATCCTCTTCAGTGAATGGGTGCTGTCAGTACGAGAGTTCAAACAGCTGATAAAAACATCACAATCATACACAAGTAATCCAAATGACTCCAGTCCATCAGTTAATGACTTGTGGAGTGAAAAGCTACATATCTGCAATAAACAAATCCAGCATCATTAAACACCCATTCACTACAGAGGATCCACTGGTAAGCAAGTGATTTTTGGGTGAATTATTTCTTTAAGCAAACATAAACTAGCTTAATTAATTAATTAATAACAAAAATGGTTTCAAAAATTGTGCTTCATTAGTTTCTGCTAAAAAAAAAAAAAAAAAAAAAAAAAAAAAACCTTTAAGGACTGCTATTTGTATTTTGTTGCCTACATAGAGTGTTCTGGTCAGCTGGTCAGCTGTATAATTTATTTATATATTTATTTCTTTTAAATATAGCTGGTTCAATTTAGGCAAGTTCCTTTTAAAAAGTATAACCTATTTAGTCGACAGTATGACAGCTTGTTCCGGAAACTAGCCTAGATATCTGGTTAAAAAGACTTTGTCGAAAGGCAAACTTTATAGAACTGAGCCACACTTTAGCTAAATGGAATTGTGACTCCTTCTTAACACATTGAGATTAATATATTCTTTCTCTTAATAAGAAGCAATGAATAACAGTCATGCACCTGTTACTGTCACATCTGTGGGAAAGCAATAAAATAATTTGCTTGGAAAGGTCATGTAAGTGGCTAAATTCAGATGTGTTAGATTCCTCATCTTAGCTGCATGGTTTGATTCTAATTTGGCCACGGACCACGGCATATTGACAGTGGACTAATTTGCCCTCAAATGAACTTTTAACTCTGCCATTTTGCAAGTGCTGCAGTTCTTGTTACATTCCGGCTGTAATATAAAGGTCTCAAATGTCCAGAAGTCACAAAAGTTAGCACGAAATTCATCTTGCCGCATTTTTTTTTTTTTTGCTAAAGTTATTCATAAATTGTGAAGTTAAAATGCCAAAACATGAGGTCTGGATGATTAATTATATAAATACAGCACAAGTCATGACAGATTAACAAATATAGTTGTCACGCACACCACCATAAACTAAATTTAATTTGTCTCCAAATGAGAACAATATCTCATTACAACAAACTACTTAATTTAGCATGAACATGTTCAAAGTCTATACAGTAGTTAGAACAATATAGATGGAATTTACTTCTTTACTTTCTTGGTTTGTGAGCAGGACTTTTTCCAGAGAGAATAATTATCCTCCTTCTTCCACTTTTGCAATTAGTGTTCCCTTAGGGAGTAATATTCAAACAAGAAAAAGAGGTTGACCATAATCATATAAATAAGAAATATAATTGAAAAGGTACAGTAAGGTTAAACATGAATTTATATACTGCTTGTATTCAAACCATGCATCGTCAATAATTCAACATTTAAACTGTTTCAGAAATTAAGATTCTTTTTTTTAACCCAAATATCCATCTAAGCAATGAATATAAAATCAGTCAGGTATGAAACTCTCAGTTTCCACATTTAAAACACCTAGTGAGCAATTTCCTCGGTGTACGACATCGTTCTTTTCATCCTTGCCTTTATTAACATGCTGCAGTATGCGTTTTATGTTTGAAAAAAAGTCACTCTTTTGATTATAGTTTACCTGAGGTTTGAGACTAGCTTGAACACATCAAAAGATAACCACAATGCACCAAGTTAAAATGAGTCACACCACTTCACATTACACAGAAAGTGAAGTGCATAATGTGGGTGTACTTAAAGTGTTTCTCTTACCCAGAAATGTCAGGTAACTGTCACAACATTTCTGTCATGAAAAATACATTGAAAATATGAACATACAGTATATTTGCCTTTAACACAGCTTCCAACCTTGCTAGAATATATTCATAAAACTTTTGAATAGTTGAATGCTGTTTGTCAGAACATCTGCTGGTTACTTCAGAGATTCGGGTCCTCACTGTTCTGTCCAAAACTCGGTGGTTTGATAATATTCTTGTCTGGCCAGGGCAGATGTTGAAGTTCATCTTTGAGCTCCAACTCTGCAGGTTTATTAAGTATATATGATTTACATGCACATGCTCACATAATGAGATTTGCCACTGGTTAACAGCAACACTCCTGTCAGGCATGTTATAGCCTATGATTCATGACTTCATAATATGGTCTTTCTTTTCTCATTTGAAATGCCTCATATGCTTTGACCTAACCTTTAGCAGTGAACCGATGAGAAACAAATCATTTGCGGGCCAGTATGCTGCAATTTTTGTCAGGTTGCTAAATTACTTCAACATTTTTACTAAACAGTAACAGCCTTTAATACTGCCATTAACTGATTTTCTATATTTGTGTATGTCCTTTGGGCTTTTTTCAAACATTACACTAATTGGCGGACTAATTTGCAGCCAATTCGATCTGTTTCAGAACAAAAATATGTAATGAATATTTAAAATAACCATTCCTCCTCAATTAACTTCAGATTATACAGTACCACAAAAACAACAACACCATTAGGTTTTGGGATATTTATTTATTAATAATACTTATATTAAATTGGAATCACAAGTTCAAAATTTAATTTCAAATTCTCTGACTCTTCCAGGTTGCTTGATGTGCAAATTCTGTCTTGAGCAAAAATGATCCATTAGCTCACAGGCTCTGGCTCATTACGAAACACATCCATACTGCTAGAAGAGCACGACCTTAACTTAATAGACAGATAGCATCAGCCAATCAATATGGCTCATCATGGGGCTTATAATCCGTTCCACTGGTCTGAGGCAGACGTGCCCTGTCAACTAAACAGACAGGAATCTCTATCTGAAGTGAATAAAAGAAGATGTATGTCACTGAGTTTAAGGCATGTGTCAGAAAATATCAGATCCAATCGATTCTTGTTGGATACTTGTTTCAATACTTGTTTTATTTCTATTTTTCCTGAAAATGTGCTTTAACTCTTGTGCATTTTTACATTTTGAATTTTTAAAAATCGTAGCTTCACCAGAGTAGTACGAAACTCTTGTGACTTTTATGACACTTGGTATGTGAACACACAAAAAAATTGAGGGGAAGATTTGAAAAAGCTAAGTGGTCGTAAAAAAAATAGTCACACTCATGGTCTTCGGTCAAAAATGACCAACCATAGGAAATGAATGGGAAATGGGGAAAAAGTAGAAAATACAGAACATTTTTGTGTGTACAATCTACAAATCCCCAACAATGCAGAAAAAAATTGCACAGCAATGAAGGGGTGAAACTCTAAAACATCTAGAGTGCAAAATCAACACATCCAGTCACACACACGCGCACACACACACTCCTATGAACCGGTGTGCCTGTAACACAGCAACTATGTAAAATAAAATCAATAATTCAACTACAATGCGGTAAAAAAGTGGACAACAATGAATGGATTATACTCTAAAACATCAAGAGTGTAAAACAGATACATCCACTCACACACACTCACAGACACACACATACACACACATACACAATTATACACACTCAAATGAATTGGTATGGCTATAAACATATAGCCAAAATGAGTTAGAAGACTGAAATAAGAGGCTGAAATCAGATCAGACCCAGAAGGATTAGGCTCTGATAAAGCATTCCTGTTCATTTTTGTTACATTTTTATAGAGTTTTAATGTTTTGTGTAACAAAATGCTTTCTGTGTTCAGGGTTGACTGTAGTAATAATAATGCAAAAACCTATATAATAACCTATATAATAATAATACAAAAAATATAAACCTTGACAAAAAGTAGTCTTTGAGAATGCCTAAATATACATTTATATCCACAACCTAATAAAAGTAAACAATTATGTCTAAAAACAACTAGGGAATTCACAAGTCTCTCTATAGAGTCCTATACAGGCAACTAGTGGTTACAACATGAAATTACATGTTTTTTCTTTCTTTGCTCACACCAGGAGGTGCTAATCTGCATTCAGAAATTCGATTTTTAAAGACCTAGTGCCTATTTTCATCTGAAATACTGCATAAATTGAAAAATAATTTTAAAAAATTAGAAAAAAAAAAATGTACTATTTTCAATGGGACAAATTAATCATAATTATTGCATAAATATTAATTAGTACTATAAAATTCTCTCAAAATACAAAAGGAAAAATAAAAAAAATATTATTGAACAAAAATATATTAGATTGATTTTACTGAAGAAAAAAAAAAAATACATTTCAGGTGTCCGGTCACTTTTGACCGTGAAGACCATGAGTATGACTCCCAAATGAGGAGCGCACAAGGGTTAAATGTAAACCATCTGCCTTTTCTTTCTTTCTTTCTTTCTTTCTTTCTTTCTTTCTTTCTTTCTTTCTTTCTTTCTTTCTTTTTAAATTTTTCAGTTTCATAAGTATATAAGTAGATTATTTTTTAAGAAAAATACAGGTAGGCCTATAAGATTAAGCATTTGGAAGAGGATGTTTTTGTACCTTCAGTTTTCTGAAATACAGTAGGCAGTGATCTTACTCCCTAAAGGTTTAAAAGACACACATTAGTTGAGGCCACATTCTAAATCAAATGCTTTCTTCTTAATCTTCTTCTCTTTTGGTTTAAGGAGGCTATTCCAAATATGTCTGGGTGACAAATGACAGTGAAGAAAAGCATATTTTCAATTCAAGCCATTAATCCGCAACCGTAAATAAAAGCACTTCCTATTAACAACCATAAATTATCTTCCTCTTTCTCCCAATTTTCTACTTATCCACACTTCTGCTCTAGCTTTTTTACTACTCTGATTCAAGCTTGAAATGCAGTATAATACTGCTGCTAATATTATTTATGCTTCTTTATAATATATTGCTCATGCTTTTCCTCATTTGTAAGTCACTCTGGATGTACACTCTTAAAATAAAGGTTCTTTATGGTTCAGTGAATGGAACTTTCAATTGCACTAAAAGTTCTTTGTAATGAAAAAAGGTTCTTTAGATTATTAAAATGGTCTTTACACTATATAAAAAAAAAAAAAAAAAAAAAAAAACTTGTTCTTTAAAAAACTGTTCAATGAAACGTTCTTTGGAGAACCAAAATGGTTCTTTTAGGGCATTACTGAGAAACCCCCATTTATTTTTAAGTGAAAGCATCTGATAAATGATTAAATGTAAGTGTCAGTTCTGATTCACGCTAGAGACTGGAGAACTTCTATCAAATTCAGATTTACTCTTCCAACTCACAATTCATCCCACATCTAGTGGAAAAGTACAATATGATCCTAAATCCTTCAGCCAACGAACATGTTCTGCTTGGTTTATTTTATTAGATGTAATGGTTGTATGACTTTTTTACAGTACCATATTCATTCTCCCACTCAGTTGTAAAGGAATGAGGAAAACAGCACAGAAGCTTTTAGACTTTTTTTTAATCAGTAATATTTTTCCTTGATGCTATGTTAAAAACTACAGACAATGTCTAAATAGTGAATTGTATTCCAAATCTTTGATTCACACTTTTCTTTTTGCCCAGCTGAACATAAAATGAGTTTGCCTTCCAAAAATTACTCCCTCCTTCCAAGTCAACACATAATAATTAATCATATGTCTGTGACAATGATGTGCTTGATTCTATCTGCTTTGGTCCTTCCACTCTCTCCACTATGACCACAGCTAGAATTAAGCTGCACTTTAAGCGTTTAGCAGCAGCAACCTCAATTCCAGAATTTCAGTCCAATTCTGATGAAACCAGATGGGAATCTGGTGATCTATTCAGACAAGTTTATGATTTACAGGCTTTTTTCCTGAGCTGTGAAGCACACTGAAGACTCTAACGAATAAACTACCAGTTTGCAAATCAAAACCAATAACCCAGTGTTTTGCTCTGGCAATGGCAAGAAGAAAACTTGATCAAACATCTTTCTTGCTTCTTACGGTTAAATGACCACCTTATTTCTGTGGCATTGAGAAATGTGTGTGTGAAATCTGTGTGCACACTTTCCATTGAACGTGAACCTGCTGTACACACAAAGAAAATTGTGTCGTGGGCTCTCAGAGAAGAGAACAATTGAATATTTTCACTTGTTATTCACCAGACTTCAAATCCTGAACATCCATTATCTACCAGAGGACAGTAAAAGGTCAGAGGAATATGCATTGTAATCTTCAACTACAATTAAATCAAATCATTTACATTTCAAGACTTCTTTTGTGATGTTTATTCATAGAGTCAGTTCCCTGATTTCTTGCTAAGTCTACTTTTCCAAAAAAGACATTTTACCCACATTAAATTTCAATTGAAAAAAAAAAAAAAAATACACATCGAAGTGGGTTTAAGCTCTAGATGATTTCTTGCAACAGAGAGCTTGAAAACTACAGAAAAAAATAAGGGCTGTCAATCGATTTAAAAATTGGGAGCAGTGGAGGTCTTTCTTTCTCATACCTGATGTGATTGATGGTAAGGCTTATGAGAGGAATGAAGTAATCCTCCAGCCTGGCCTGGCTGATCACATGACACATGGAAGAGTCACACTATCAACTGGCCATGAAAGATGTAGCTGGTGTTTCTTCATTGGCACTATTGCTCTCTTACTCTCTCACAGGTATGCTTGAAAGCTTTAATTACAACATACAGTAGTGAGTAAATTATACTTGTCCAAGAGAGCAAAAGTGGATTTTTCTGAATGTATTCTGAGGGTATTTTTTTATCTGAATCTGTCAAACTTGGTGTATTAAAAGGGACAGGTGTTTCTCTGCTGTATTTAGGCCAGTCATTTGATATGTGTTCCCATAGAGACTGCCTGCTATTGCTTGCATTACTTGGGCATACTCTAAAAAATATTGACAGAAAAACCCACACTGAGCTGGATCTGCGTTTTATGAAAAAGTACACCGGGAGCAGTAGTTAGGAGGATATTTTTCCTCTCTACTGTTTGAAGGCTGTTTTTCACAGGGTTTGATTAAAGCTCAAAAGCAGCCCATCTGCTGGCATGGAGTCCTGGAGTTATTTGGCTAAAATAGCCTGGGATGTTTTTCGAGATTTCTTGAAACTTCACACCTGGTTATCAAAGCTTTTACATTGCAGTTGCACTGGAAACCATGAAAATGGATTGTCATCTTTCTAGTTCTTTCTTAAAGGGTTAGTTCACCCCAAAATGAAAATTCTGTCATTAATTACTCATCCTCATGTCATTCCAAACCCGTAAGACCTTCGTTCATCTTCGGAACACAAATTAGGATATTTTTGATTAAATCGGAGAGCTATCTGACCCTGCATAGATAGCAACGCAACTGCAATGTTCCCGGGTCCAGAAAAGTAGTAAATACATCGGTAAAACAGTCCATGTGACATCAGTGGCTCAGCTTCAGTTTTGCGACACTACGAGAGTACTTTTTTTGCGCAAAGAAAACAAAAATAACATAATTTACTCAACCATTTTTCTCCCCCGAGTTACGTCTTCCGCCATTTTAGAGAGTATCACAATACAAACGCATACTTTCCCCTAAGCGTAAACAACGCTTATAACGCAGATTATACGTTCATGCGTGCATTCCCCCGAACATAAATAACGCTGATTACATCAAATACGTTCTTGGGTACTCTCCAAAATGGCAGAAGACGTAACTCGGGGGAGAAGAATGGTTGAGTAAATTATGTTATTTTTATTTTCTTTGCGCAAAAAAGTTCTCTCGTAGTGTTGCAAAACTGAAGCTGAGCCACTGATGTCACATGGACTGTTTTACCAATTTATTTACTACTTTTCTGGACCTGGGAACATTGCAGTTGCGTTGCTGTCTATGGAGGGTCAGATAGCTCTCAGATTTCATCAAAAATATCTTAATTTGTGTTCCGAAGATGAACGAAGGTCTTTACGGGTTTGGAACGACATGAGGGTGAGTAATTAATGACAGAATTTTCATTCTGGGGTGAACTAACCCTTTAAAGGTCATGGTTTCTGAGTGAAACTTTTTCAGTGTACTATATAAATAATAATAATAGTAGCAGAAATAGTTTTATAAATATCATATTTATTCAAATTATTAATAACTAATATTACAAATTATTTTTATTATTATTAAATTATTATTAATATAAGTAGTCACTGCTTAAAAAATAAATAATACAATTGAATACACACACACATTATTTATTTAAAATGATTAACTAATAATATTAACATTTATTTTACAAAATATATTTTATGTTTGTAATGACGGGGCAAAAAAACAAAAAAACATTCTGATTGAAAGCCCACTGAAACTAGCCCTCGCATAAAGAAATCACTTTGTTTCAGTAAAGAAGGGTGGAATGTCTTTCTGAGCTCAATTAAGGGTCTGCATTATAAAAACACCAATGATAGCATCTCCGGTTAAGCAAGTCTTGGAATAACAGCTTTTCATCCATATATATTTTCTTACACTGAGAGACAAGTCATTCATTCTGTGCAGGAAAAGACTCTTGTTCCATAACTCAAACACACACAGATACATGTAGAAATAATCAACTCTAATTGATGCAAGAAAAAAAAGAAAGAAAAATAAAATATATATCTATATAATCTCTTCTTGTTCTCTCCTACACATGCTCTTCTCTTCCTTGTGGAATTTACGAATTTCTGTACTTTATTTATTTACTAAGCTGTTGTACATCTTAAATGTGCAAGAAGATGCATTAAGGGAGAATAATAACAAATTCTGCTGTTCATGTATTCTGTCAAATGAGGAGTTTGTTGGCAGCGGCTCAAATCTCCATACGTGAAATAATCTGGGGGAGCAGATGTGCATACTGACGTTCTATCCGACTTCCTACCTCCCCTCCTTCAGAGGATTAAGATAAGTGACTTGAGGAGGCTCTTCTCCATAAATACATATTCAAGGTGGACCAGAAACGATGCTTCAGCAAGTTATTTAGTTCACTCACACAGTGGGGTCCAAACATCAGAGAGCAGATTGAAAATCAAGGGATTTAAAATCGAATTTAAACCTGGAAATGTCAGGATTTTAAAAAACAAAAAAAAATCTATTAATTTTAACATTGAATATTTTTAGATTGTGTAACTGAATTACCATTTTGTATAAAATGAGCAATGAGCAAACAAACAATACCTTTGTTTTGCCTAATTTCGTTGTGTTTAGCAAATTTGTTATTTTGAAGAAAAAAATATGACTAAGTCATTGTTTTTAGACTACGTCTACATGGCAATTTTCTCACTTGCAGTATAAGAACCGTTCTATGGATGTTAAAGGTTCTTCATGGAACCATCAATGCCAATAAAGAACCTTTATTTCTAACAGTATATTTGATTGGGACCCTAATGGCTCCTGAGAGACGATATTTGTCTCCATGAGCTGTGTGAAATGTCTGAGATGAAAGTTGTGGTATAACCCGGTATCTCTTTGTCACAGCTGGATCAGGTGGCTAATTAGCACTTGCTAATTTGAGGTAATGAAACCAAACCTCTAGCTGACCAAATAACGAATGTGCGATGCATGCCAGAGCAACATTAGACATCCCAGGATGCCTAGGTGAGGACTGGCACCAAGAGTGGCACCAGCTGGCACTCAAAAGGGTGTTCACGGTGGGAGACAATTGAAAATCTCAACCGAGCACATCAGCCAGGCTATTTAATGCTCTTGAACTTGGAACACACACAGACAGGCCATGACAGAGCAAAGCAATCAGGAGCACAGAAAAGCATGACTGCAGAGGAATTCAGTTCTTTGAATGTTAGGAACAGAGTCACAGATGAATCAAGCTCATTAGGAAGTCATAATATGTGAGTCATTCGAATTAATGTATAGCAACTTGTGTACACAGGGTTTTCTCACACATAATGTGGTTTAATTAATTATCCATGGATAATGTGTTTCTGATGTCTATGAATCACACTCATTTTACCACTTCAGCCAATTTTAATTTTAAACTGTTCCAGAGGCATAGTAAACCATGTATTTGAAGAGAACAGTTTTGAGGAGAGTCATTATGGTTTATTGGCTAACCTGAATGTCCATCTGTGATCGGATGTCTGCAGTTATCACCCTTGTTTGTTGATGACAAAGTAGCATAGATAAATAGCATATGTAAATGGGTCCACGAGTTTCTTTTTCCATTCTTTTTCTTTTTTTTTCTCTTTTAGAATCTACGCTACTGGTCAAAAGTTTCAAATAGAAAACAGTTCATTTAAATTGTAAAAATATGCAACAATATTACTGTTTTCTACTGTATTTATGGTCAAATAAAAACAGCCTCAGTGAGCATAAGAGACTTCTTTCAACAACATAAAATCTTAATTATTACAAACTATTGACCATTAGTGCATATCAAGGTTCAACAGCTCATAGTGATCCAAAAAAAAAAAAAAACCACTCTGTGCAGCCTGTGTTCTGTCTTGTAAGCCGTATAATATATTTGTGTGAGTATCAGACAGTTAAGAAATCTAAGAATATTTTTCAACTCAAGAACTGGATCGAGACGCCAGATCGAGACTGGATCATTGAGTAAGTGATGAATTGACAAATTTTTAACAAATTGATTTGGTTCACAAATTGGATCCTTCATGAATCATGGATTTGCTCAGTCAGAGTTCAACTCAATGTCTCAAAGATTCAGTCACAGCCATTCTCTAATCAAAATCTCACTGGAAGAGAAAATTAACAACAACTTAAATTTCTCCGTTTCTCACACAAATCTAGTTTATGACTTCAGAGGTTTTATGATGGTTTCTAGGTGATTTAAGCAGATTATTGTAGTTTAATAGCTATGATCACTATCTTTTTTTATAGATTAGAAATTCTATGAGTAAAATATCTCTGAAGTATATTCCCATTCATATTTACATTTTTTAGCACACCAGGGTGACTAGGAGCATGAAATTGTCTAGCCATGACTTCTTGTTCCACAGGATTATAAGGAACACAAATTCCCTTATTCATCTATCGCAAAGAGTAAAACCAAAGAATATAGTTCTTATGTGCAGAACAAGATTGTTGAGCTCCACAAAATAGAAAGTGGCTGTAAGAAAAGAGCTAAAGCATTGAAAATCCCCATTTCCACCATCAGGGCAAGAATTAAGAAGTTCCAATCAACTAAAGATGTTACAAATCTGCCCCTACATCACCACATGTTGTTTGGGAGCATATTCAGTTGTCAGACACGACTGGAACTTCAAATAGCACTGGCTCCTATTGTCAGATGAAACTAAAAAAAAAAAGAGCATTTTGGCAGCAAACCCACCAGATGGGTTTAGTACAAACAAGGGTTAAAAAGTACCCCATGCCCACAGTTAAATATACTGCTGGATCTTTAATTTTGTGGGCCTGTTTTTCTGCTGGATGTCCTGGACATCTTGTTCAGATGCATGGCATCATAGATTCTATCAAATACCAACACATAAAAAATCTAAACCTGAATGCCTCTGTAAGAAATCTACTAATCGACAAGTAGTCGTTCATTTGAAGCATTAGTCGACTAATCACATGTTTATTAATAAACTATTTAAATCATTATAATGAGTCTGTAATTGCCTACATAGCCTAATAAGCACTCAAGTACATGCATAAAGCTTGCTACAGCGCACCGGCAGAAGTAATGATTATGAATGTGTCAGGGAAAAACAGTAGACTGCATTAATATTTTAATAATTTGATAAACTAGTGCTTTCTTTGTTTTCAGCATAAGAGATGAAGTCGGCGACACCGACTCGTCATCTCTGCTGTAGTGTATGCGCTTGTATGTTTCATACGGATTACATAATCTGAGAATTTGTTTTCCATTTGAATTGTTTCATTTTAAAGTAGACATTTCACTCTATATAGATATATTTTTAATGTCTGTAAGGCATACAGAGTTTTGCGCTCAAGTTCACAGAGACCCAGACGGCAGAAAGCACATCATGTTTGCTTTCATTATTTTACAAAAGTGCGGTATTGTGAGTGCACACAAATAAACGTAGAGTCTTTACAGATTCGAAAGATGTATTACTCTTATGTATGACAGAGTATTTTAAGAGTAAGTGAGCGCACCGGTGCCTCCATCTGTCCTACAGTGAGCGCTACTGTTCAGCTCCACACTCCACACAAGACACTTGAACAGCGTACATTTTTCTAGGTTAACATTATATTGAACGGCCATGTAAAGATGCTAATACTTATATTAGCATACTTATGCTAATACTGATGATAAGTCATATTTGAGGTTGATGAATGGTAGGCGAGCGTTTAGGTGAGCGTTGTACGACAGACTAACCATTAATGATCTGTTAGTCACGGACTGCGTGACTTTGCCTGTGGATTTTTGTATTTTATTTTTTTTCTGTGACTAAGCGACTACTAAAATTTTGGTCGACCAAGCCTCTTCTGGTCGACTAACGATTAGTCGACTATTAGGGGGCAGCCCTAAAAAAGAGTGGGGTGAACTGAAGAGAAGAAGCACCAACATGAAGCTGTAAATCTTAAGGATCTGGAGAGATTCTGTATGAAGGAATGGTCTCTGATCTCTTATCAGATGTTCTCCAAACTCTCCAGGCATTACAGGAGAAAACTCAGAGCTGTTATCTTGGGAAAAGGATGTTTCAATAATTGGGTTACAATAATTGTGGCCAACATGAACTAGAGAAAGTATTTATTTCACAATGCGATTGTTCCCCCACTTTCAATTGTTTTACTTCAATGATAGGTTAGAATTTCGTGAATTTTTTTGAATGAAAGATCCAAAGGATAAACAATACAGATTTATTTTCACAGCCGCATTTTCTCATATTTACCAAGGGTGCCAATATTAGTGGAGGGCACTGTAGATAAAAGTGCATTTATTAGCATCCAAAATCACATCCCACAATCAATAATTTGTCAAAACTTATAAAAGAGGTCAAAATATAAAAGTGGGACAATCCTTTGCCTCAGGGTAATTTTCGGCTCATATTCTTACAAGCTTAAGAACATTTTCAGGTCTTTTCTTGAGCCGTGGGGCAGCTGGAGGGGCTCTTTCTTAAACCTGAAAATATCCCCATTCCACAAATGTTTACTTGCTTCCCCACATCACTTAAATTATGGATAACTTGAGAGAAAATGGCGGGCATATTTAATAACTAGACCTTTAGATGCCCAAACAGATTTATATATTTTACTGAAAATACAAAAATAACTTTTACATGCAGTACAGGCAAAATAAATAGTAGACACATTCTTAGTAACAGCAGTCAAATGTGAGTGAAAGAAGGCCAACCAAACGCAAACCTGATGCCATGATAACCAGGGTGTAAATAATTTTAAGTTATTGTAGGAAATTTCATATAGGGCAGTTCAATACAATCATGAAAACTGAGAACATATTTTAAGCAATGCTCTGACTGGCCAGTAATGATATATCACTGGGTAGAAGTTCAGCCATTTGACTCTCTACTTCTTCATTCTATCATTGCGCTGGCGTTAACTGTAACCATAATGAACCGTCTCATCATCACAATAATCTATCAATCCATACCCATCTGAATTTAAATTAGACAGAGGCAAACGTGAAAGTCATATCCCATGAGCAGAACATTGAAAAACCGTTGCAACAGTGTTTTTTCTATGTTCTTCCCCAGATAGCATTTGGTCCGGTGCTTGCCGTTACAGCCTGGCATTTGATTGATGTCCTAATAGAGGCCTGCTGCCTCTCTGGAGGCCAAGAGCTCACACTCTGCATTCATGGCACCGGAGATCCGCACAAACACTGCCGTCTCATCAATGCACACGGCTCTGATGAAACAGCGGGAAAGAGGGAAGTGCCCATTAAAATACATGTGTAAATCTAACATCAGTTTATCAGCAAGATCTCACAAATGATACGTTGCTTTAAGGAGGGATGAAAGCGATGTCAAAAGACGTCAGGAGAAGGAGTCCAAGCAATGACAAGTTCTGAAGATCAAACTCCAGACTGCAGTCGCATGGGACTCGCTGTGATCACTGTAAACAGCCATGTTAATGCCAATTAAATGGAGTTGAAATATTGGTCATGTCATGGGAAGAGATGTTTATATTTGTATGTAAACTTGCAGCAGTATAAGGAGTGAGACTGGAGCCCTGTATAAATAATGCAGTTTAAGGGCATCTAGGTGCCCCCGGACTGCGATTTATGACACAATACAAACATGCCATCATTCTATCACATTATATATCATACGCATCATAAATATATACATATCATACCCCTGATAAGCATATTAGATAGGCAAACCATTTGTGTATCCAGTAGGACAATCACAAATCAAAAAGTCATCATATTTTCCCAGGTCTCCTGACAGAGCTCAGTCAACAAAACTAAACACTGTCACATGAACAGATCCTATGAAATTTAGTAATTTGTTATAAGGTGAGGCCAATCGAGGAGGAAACCTATTTTATTTTGTAGACCGAAGATTTAACAGCTCCCTCTCTTTTATGAGACAGTTCCCATGTGAGCAGAGTGGCCTCCTGGTGAATTGGATGTGTGTATGGATGGTGCAGGTTACTAGCTGGATGACTTTGGTGGTGTTCTTATACAAGCCTGTAAAATATATGTCCAGTCCCCAGACTGGAAGCAGTATAGTTGAAGAACCATTAAATGAGACTGGAAAGCTGGGGACAAAAGGTGACATAAGGATATACAATGTTATTGAATTATAATTAGCCTGTTGCGTAAAATAATCTCTGAAAACAACCAATGTTAATTTACATAAATTAAGGATGGATAGAATCACATATTAAAATGAGAATATACTGCTTTGCTTATAAGAAAGAGATGCATAAAATTCCATCCCACATTATCTGAACATATTACAGACATACACACTTCCAGTATGTCAGCGCACACTTCTGACATTATGATTTCTCACAAATTACTTGCAGTGTGTTTCCAGTTCCTGGTTGTTATTTTTGTGGTTTGTGATGAAAAATTGTGTTTCAAAGTAATTATTCTTTGCAACCTGAGGAACTTATTGATTTGGCTTACTCACATGCAATCAATACAGACAGTGTGTAGCTATTTTTTAGCCTGCCAAGACACCCACACAGATGGTTTAAACTGACATTAACATGCCATTATCAAGCTACCTTTATTATCTGTGAAAAAAGCCGTATAAAAGGGTATATAAAATAAAAGGATCTTTACCCATCAAAAATATGCTTCATATTACTAAACTTAAACTATTTAGAGTTATGTAAATTAAACTTCTTGTATGTTTTGGGGATTTGCTTAAATGTGTTTGTTGCATATTGCATTATGTGTCAATGGCACTACTGCAGTTACCAATCTGATCTCATGACTAGGGCTGAAACAATTCCTCGAGTAACTCGAATACAAAAAAATGAGAGGCAAATTATGTGATTCAAAGAATTGTTTAGTCCATTTACTAGGGATGCACTGAATTTCCGGCCGCCGAAAATATATGCCGCGCCGCACCACCCAGCAGTGTTCAGGTTTCACCCTCATCACTGCGCCGTGTAATGCTCCATTCAGTATTCTCCTCTATCAATGTGCATTCTGCTCAGTTACCGCTCATGCTCACCAGAAGTCTGAGGAAGGATCTGCTTTCTCAGAGACGGACACTCTCTGGCACCCACGTCCAGACCCGTGGAAACTACATATGTGTTCCCTGGATGGGACACGGAGGTTCTAGGTGACCTACCCCAAGAGGTAGTTCCTACTATCACTTCAGCACGAGCACCGTCTACTAGATGGGCTTATGCTCTGAAGTGGAACCTGTTCGTCGAATGGTGTTCCTCTCACCATGAGGACCCCCGGAGATGTTCGATCAGAGCTGTGCTTTCCTTCTTGCAGCAAGGTTTGGAGCGTAGGCTGTCCCCCTCCACCCTTAAGGTTTACGTTGCTGCTATTTTCACCCACCACAACCCCATAGAGGGGAGGTCGGAGGGGAAGCACGATCTGGTCATCAGGTTCCTTAGGGGGGCCAGGAGGTTAAATCCTCCTAGGACTCACTCCCTACCCTCTTGGGATTTGGCATTGGTGCTAAGAGCCCTACAAACTGCCCCCTTCGAGCCTTTGCGGTCAGTCGAGTTGAAGTTTCTTTTTACGAAAACCCTACTCCTGACCGCATTGGCCTCGATCAAGAGGGTGGGGGACCCGCAGGCATTTTCAGTTGATGAATCGTGCCTTGAGTTTGGGCCGGCTGACTCCAGTGCAACACTGAGACCCCGGCCCGGCTACTTGCCAAGGTTTCTACCACTCCCTTCAGGGACCAGGTGGTGAACCTGCAAGCTCTCCCCCTGGAGGAGGCAGACCCAGCTCTAGCTTTGCTCTGTCCTGTACGCGCACTGCGACAGTACGTGGATAGAACTCAGAGCTTCAGGACCTCAGAACAGCTCTTTGTCTGTTACGGAGGACAGCAGAAGGGGAAGGCTGTCTCCAAGCAGAGGATGGCCCACTGGATAGTGGATGCTATCACCTTGGCCTATGAAGCACAAGGTGTGCCCTGCCCGCTCAGGCTGCGTGCTCACTCCACTAGGGGTGTTGTATCGTCCTGGGTGCTGGCTCGTGGAGCCTCACTAGCAGACATCTGTAGAGCCTGGCTGAGTGACTCCTAACACTTTCGCTAGGTTCTACAGCCTGCGTGTCGAACCAGTTTCCTCCTGTGTTCTCACCTCAAATGGGTAGTGGCACTGAGAAGCCCGGTTCAGAGTCGGCGTCCTTACGCCTAATTCTCCAGAGAGTTCCCTAACCGGGCAAACTCTGTCGAGTCCTCCAACACAGACGTGGCGGAGCATCCGGTGCCAGGCCTTTCAGCTAATGAATTCTTGAAATTGGTGTGAGACTAGTGCCCATATGAGTGGCCCTGTGGGATCCCATATGTGTATTTCCACTGTACAGTTACTAGGGCCGTGTTTCCCCAGCTAGACCGCATTCTGCCATCTCTAAATGATGCAGCCTGAGCCATCTCAGAGACTTCCATGTGCAACAGGGCCCTACGGGGTTACTTCACATGAGTAAATGTCACTTAACCCCTGCTGGGAGTAGGTGACTCTGCAGTGTGCCTCTTCCAGGTGGAAGGGCACGCTTTCCCAGTGTTATCCAAGTCCTACTGTTGGGTTGCTCGAGGAACTGCAGTAGTTGACCTTCTCTGTGTAGAGCCCGGGCCTATCGTTTGCCTTGCAGTATTTGTGGCAGTCGAGAAATCATGTTGTGAAACTGGTCCAAAAGGTGTGTGTAATTGTGCAAATGGATTGCAAAGGATCAGTGTGTCATCTAATATTCCCTTCAAACTTTAACAGCCAATAAAAAAAAAATATTGGTGTAGTAAAATTAGCTAATTCACAAGATCAATACATCCTTTATTAAGCTGCTTTGTGGAATTTAACGCATCCTTACAGATGTGTCGAAATGCTGAATCAGTTCATTCCCTTCTAACAGAGCTTAATGGGAGCAGCGTCATACACATAGAGGGCAGAGTGTTGCGTCGTTTAAAAGGGAAATTCACACGTCAATGAGTAACAAAGGAATAAGTAGATGAATTCTGATTACTTTTATGCAACTGATCAGGCTTTTATATGTAGTTTGGGGTAACAAAGTGTTATATAGGTTTGACTGAAATAATAATGCAATAACTGACACAACAACAATAAAAGAATTGATCAAAAAACACATAAAGACAAAAGGTAGCCATTTTATTATATCTAAACGTATCCAAATGCAAATGTAAGTAAATTAATTTATGTGTGATGACAATTTATTAGCAACTAGTGACTGTTACATAGAACTATACAGGCATCCAGTGGCTATAATGGTATTACAAAATGCAAAATGCAAAATTTTTATCTTAACAGTAAATTTACAAATAATGCATTCAAATTTGTGGAACTCACAATACGCTGAATCTCCACAAATTACACAGTGTCGTTAGTATGACAACCAATTTGAATGTGACAAGAAACTGATGTCTGAAAAGAAATTATACATATAACCTATATATAAATATAATTTGGAAATGTATCAGCATTGTTATTTAATACTGGAGCGTTTACATAATCAGTTTTATGTTATTTTGTATGTAATCTTAAATTATCTTGATTGGAAGTGGGATGGGGGGCGCTAATAGGGATTTCGCCTAGGGCGTCAAAATGGCTAGAAACAGCCCTGTGTGGGTACATTGTGCACACATGATCAGGATGGTACCACCTCTGCTGCATTTTGAGAAAGGAAAAACCCTGTTTGCAGGACTATACATTATTTGGATAATTAGTCAAAAACAGCAACAACAACAACAACAACAACAGTTATGTCTGATTCTGCTGCATAGAACTGAATAAAAATAATACATTGATATTTAATATTAATGCATTTTCTGTCCAATTTTCTTTCAATAAAAGTGTGGTCATTTTATTGGCTTGTGTTTTTTAAATTCCTCATTAAAATTGAGTTAAATTAAAAAGTCTTACAAAATTACTTTATATTATTTAATAAAATAAATAATTATTACAAAGCATTTTTGGTTTCGGTTTTTTCGACCAAGCACATCCAGAATTCTCGGTTTCGGCCCAGAATTTTCATTTCGGTGCATCCCTAACATTTACTGCAACTACATACAGAGCACTGTGTTTGCAACCACATGCTCCTTTAAAGGATTACACACACACACACACACACACACACCAGTATGCAGAGAGACATTTAAGAGGGTTAAGAGGGTCTCCAAATAACTTTAAATTCATGTTGCTGAAAAATGTGTTAATAAATGTTATGTGTATGGACTCTTGTTTTTGTTCCACGTTAGCTTCCTGCCCACTCATTTTTGCCTCTTACAAAAGCCACAAAGCCTTCTAAGAAGACAGTAAAGGCTTATATCCTGCCTGAGCTGCAGTTAGGCTGAAACTTGAAAGTTAAGTTGCACAATGTTTAGGTTTTATTATTATTTTTTTTTATTACTTTTATTTAGATTTATGTCTTAGTTTTAGGTTGTACTATGTTTACCTTTTTTAAAGTAATGAAATTGATTTATATATTTTTATATATTTGTATTTGCATTTTGAATTTAATATGGCAATTAAATGCACTAAATGGGTTTAGTTTTCACAGTTATTAATATATGCAATTTCAGCAATAAAAATGTAATTTTTCTTCATTTTAAGAGACCTGTCTTATTTTCTCTTGTATATTTAGTATTGCTCTTTAATAAAGAAAAAGTTCTTCTTGTCCGATTACTAGATTAAATCAATGGAATTTTCGGTAGAATACTCGATTACTAAAATATTCGAAAGCTACAGCCCTACTCATGACAAAACGTTCCTGAGGAAAAAAATTTCGCAAAACACAAAATACTTAACAATAAGTACATATAACTGCAGTTTCCAAACAGAAATCAACAGTAGAGGCGGTAAAACAGCGAGCACTTTTAATTGTTTTGATTACAGCTCTATATGTTTCACTTTCCAGATGTAACAAGCTTGCTCGGTAGCGCAGCCAGCACAGAATTGGACTTAGGATGCAGAATCCTTGGGTATGAATCCCATGAAAAACATGACATGATTGTTCATACTATCGGGTAGGTTTAGGTGTAGTGCAGATGGTACGTTATTTTAAAACGTCACGGAGCATTAGAGCTATAGCGCCACTCAATGGACATTTCAAGTCAGAACTGCAGTGACGCGTACAAAGCCAACGTCACATAAAGTGTACCGTTCATCTGTTCGGGGGGAAAAAAACGAACACTCTTTTATGCCACTCAGTGGACATTTCACATCGACTATGTCAAGAAATGTACATGGCGCTACGTATTTCACGTCTTGCAAAAAAGTTCCCACAGGTACTTTTTCTTCATACAGTAACTGTACTTTTTCCACCAGTTACTGTATAACTGTTTTGTTTTTAACTATCTCTCTAGTAATTTCAGTATTATGGCTTCATTAAAGAAAAGAACTATTATGTAAATAATTAAATAAATAAATAAAAGGCTGCCTTTGATTAATTTCCCTCCATTGAGTGTTGCCTCCAGTTGAAACATCTGAACAAATATTATTTTTTCAAAAATAGTTTTTGATTTAAATCTAAGTTTCTGATCTTTTGAACTAATGATTTTCATTTTATACCATAAAAGTGAAAATAAAATAAACATTGTTTTCATAATGCACACAATAGAGGGCTAATTAATGAATGTGTCTCAAGAACTGCCTTTTATATTAACACCAATAATAGCCAAATTTTGTTTCCATTATTTCTAGATTGTTCAGCATTGGATTTTAAAGTGAAGAAATGACCTCTAAGTGTTCTGTACTTATCTGATTCTTTCTAATTCTGTCCGTGTCTCTATCTCACAGCAGTCTGCAAAGCAATCTCCCACAATTCACCTGCGATTCTAATCTCACACATTCAACTTCCTATTCTCTTTTTCTCTCTCTGTCTCTATCCCTCGCACATTCACTTTCAGTACCGCTAAAGACGGAACAATAAATAACAGTAAAAAAAAAAAGTGTGAGTTTGAATTTAATCTTTCGAAAGTGCTTGTTCATGTCCAGCATATGCATTCTTTTTGCATAGAAGGAAAATTGAAAACCTTTATAAGAACATGCACAATGGAAGTGAAGGCAATCTTGAAAAGATATAAGGCACAGAGACTAGTGGCATCTTTACATTAGGTGCCTATGGGACTATATGTGCATTAAAAAATTACAAAAAACAGTGTTTTTCCTTTGCAAAATTTTGTTAAACTTAAAATTCAGAACACACATACTGCAGACCACGAAACAGACTGGATCTAAAGCCTTCAGATGACGCAACTCATATCTCTGTCTCTGAGAGCTACCGTAACTCTGAGTGAAACAATAGCACAAATCTCAGTGATGTAACAGGCAGAAGTCTTTACTAGAGAAATTAGTGCTGACAAGTGCCCATCCTTCTGCAATGTCTTTTTACCTTTCACAAAATCATTCATCAGCCTCAGGATGTAGGAGTGAAGACCATTATTGACAGTGTTTAGAATTAGGTTCATAGTATTGACTCTATCCTTCTTTCCTAATTACTGAACCATACTCACAGTGGATGTCAGTGAAAGTGTTTTAAACTTAACCAACGTAAAGGTCACTTGGCGAAAAATAGTAATGTCACTTAAATGCCATGCAGTGGTTTGTATTTGGTTAGCAATGAAGTCTTGTGTGGAGGTGGTTCTCTGAAGGTTATTTCATGAATCCTAGCAAACAAAAGATGAAGAGGAGGATGAATATTAACTTTCATCACCCCAGCAGGAGCTGTCCTTGCAGAAGAACCCGAGGGCAGGTCAAAGCTGAGATAACAAAGGTGGACAGCGGACAGCTCCTTTGTGTGTCAGAATGGTTGATAGTTGCTCAGTAGGTCAGACTGTCCTCTGTTTTGCTAGTGCTAATGTAGAGCAAAAGATATTAGCGCTCCTGTTTTACCAGCACTAGGTCATGTTATCTTTGTTAAAGCAAAAGATTGGTGGCACTGAAGGGCCTCAGAGGGTCAGAACAACTGCAGCTGATATGAGGCATTGCATGTCTATCAACGCATTTCAAAGCAATTAAACTGTTCACTAGATGAGCGCGTTACACTACCGAAATCACCTCAATGTGCCGTTATGCAGATTTTCCCAGAGGTGTCGTACAATTAAGATATGATTTAATTAAGAGCACTATAATTACTCGTGCCAGCCATCCCATGTGAGAATATGACCTATTTTATACAGGGGAAGGGGGAGTCATGTATAGCAAAAGTTTATTTATATATTAATTCATTTATGCAATCAATATTATATTATACAAAGATAACTGATTGACAGATTCAGTGAAGAATTCCTCAAAATTATTCCAATCTGTAACCACATTAGTTTTGATTTATTTAAAAGAACTTACTCCTAAGAATCATCTGTTCATGAATCAAACTCGTGACATGTATTTGATTCACTAAAATAGGAGAGTCATTTGTTCATAAATCACCCAAGCTGAATGACTTTGCTTCATAAAAAAAAAAAAAAAAGAACTGGCTCATAAGTCTGATTTGTTCATGAATTGGACACTGGTCATGTAATTTTTATTTTTATTTTTATTTATTTATGATTATTTTATTTTATTTATTTATTTTTATTTTTTACAAATGGCATGTTTCCTGTCAGGACACTTCTTTATTTTCATCCTCGCATTAAATACAGACCATTAACTCATATTTACAACTAAGTGCAATGCTGCTAGAAAGCGATAAAAAGAAACACATACCATGATAACATGTTATTGTTGTTCCTTCATTAACAGATTTGGAAAGCAAATCTAGTAGGCCTACTTATAAAGGATAAGAGCATTATTTGTTTTGCAGTGTTCTTTCATTCTAATGATTAAAACAGACTTGAACTGTATTGGATACTGGCTTAATACCCTCGGGCATGGAACAACACTTCAGAAAGTGGCGGTTGCCGAAATAGGCTACTTCAGAAGATGTCCATTCCTATTGTAAGCTGAAAGTTGGAAAACTTTTCTGAAAACTAAGCTGACTTTAGGCTTAGATTGGAGTTGAAAAATCCTTGAGCTTTTCAAAAGTGCCAGTAATTGCTGCCTCAGAGCTGCAATATCCCGCAAAGAGTTGGAATCCCGCTGGAGGACTTGCCCACAAAGAGCTCTCTGTCAGATACAGTGTGATTAAGGATAAACTGCGGTTTTCTGGGCTTACCACATAACGTAACCCATAAAAAGCTGCATAAACAGAAGAGACAGCAATGCTTCTTAGCTATTTTTCAGTGATTGCCAGTTGAACTATGGTTCAGGGCTGTCTAAAAGACATTTCTGCTACCTTTCTTCCCACCAACTCAGTCTGAAATGGCTACAAAACTGTTTTTACATTTTCATGTAGACCTCAAAACAAAACTCAGTTGTGATGCCGTAAACAGGTAGATAATTCTAACAAGAAAAAAAATGTGAAGTGTTCTTGCTGTATAACAGCCTAGAATTAGGCTTAATTCATTATAAAGCACAGTTTAATAACAGTTAGAGATAAAATGTTTAAAGTTTAATGGAACACATGGGGCTGCTGCAGACGGTTCTGATTAAGAGGGCAATATGGGAAAACGCATTGCTGTCCCAAGATCCACAAGAATACTCTGGACATGATGCTATACGCATCTCATAATAATTTGTTTTAACACAATCTGGTTCATAATCCGCTTTGTTTTACACTTACCTAACAACACTAAGCAAGTATGGACTAAATCTAACATGCAACAACACCACTAACTGGTGCAAACATCAGTGACATTGTTTTTAGTCAGAGCTGTTGCTTATCTGACCTCTTTAAATACTTTTGGCGGTTTTTATCCCCCAGACATGACAGCTACAAGCTGTCTCTCCCATCTTGAATAGATCAACATGATTACGCTTGAGTGCTTCACATTATCCTAGACTTTCAGCATATCATATAGCCAAAGTATCTTTGAGGACCAAATGGACTTTAATATTTAATTAGAGGCACAAATGACTTTGAAGACTAATTTATTTCTGCTCTTGTATTACATTAAGCACTCTCCAGACGATTTCCCAGGTGTTTATAAGATGTCAAGTGCTACTTAAAACTTTAAAGAACTTGCAGTGATGGAGAAAAAACAAAACAAAACTGATATACAGCCAAGCATCCCCATGCCCTGCTTTATTTTATCTAAAGATGTGATGTCCATTCCTGTGAGATACAGAACACATCCCATGGGATAATGTCTGACCTTTAAAACTTGAGGAGGAGAGACGGGAGACCAAGATCATTATCGCCCCTCAAAAAGTCACCTTTCTGTCTTTGTTACCTGCAGTGTAGCACTGACCACAACTGCTGATGGTCGACCATCAGCTTCACCCGGTTTTGTCTCAGAGATGTGTGATTGCTAATATCTCCCCATCCATGACCTTTCAAAAGCTGTAATCTTCAACAAACACTCGCTCAACTACTTCCATCATTCCCACATGTCATATCCCAACTGAAGTTTCAATACTAACATATATATGGCCTAATATATGCAGAAACTCTTTTCTAATGAAGAAATGTGGCTATTCCAGTAATTCCAGTGACAACAACACAGCACACACCGTTAAGTATAGTGGTAACAGTTTGTGAAGTACTTTTTAAACTAACTTTAATTAATTACCATAGTTTTGTCATGCAATTAAATATTTAGTTTCGAGGTGTTCACATACTATAAGACCATGTAATGTTGGTATCACTTGGATTCTTGTCTACTACAACCCGAATTCCGGAAATGTTGGGATGTTTTTTTAGTTTGAATAAACTGAAAACTTAAAAGACTTTCAAATCACATGAGCCAATATTTTATTCACAATAGAACATAGAGAACATAACAAATGTTTAAACGGAGAAATATGACACTTTTATCCACTAAATGAGCTCATTTCAAATTTGATGCCTGCTACAGGTCTCAAAAAATTTGGCAAGGGTGCAAAAAAGGGCTGAAAAAGCAAGAAATTTTGAAAAGATTCAGCTGGGAGAACATCTAGCAACTAATTAAGTTAATAGACATCAGATCTATAACATGATTAGCTATAAAAGGGATGTCTTAGAGAGGCAGAGTCTCTCAAAAGTAAAGATGGGCAGAGGCTCTCCAATCTGTGAAAGAGTGCGTAAAAAGATTGTGGAATACTTTAAAAACAATGTTCCTCAACATCAAATTGCAAAGGCTTTGCAAATCTCATCATCTACAGTGCATAACATCATCAAAAGATTCAGAGAAACTGGAGAAATCTCTGTTCATAAGGGACAAGGCCGAAGACCTTTGTTGGATGCCCGTGGTCTTCAGGCCCTCAGACAACACTGCATCATTCATTGGCCTGATTCTGTCATTGACATTACTAAATAGGCCCAGGAATACTTCCAGAAAGCACTGTCAGTAAACACAATCCGCCGTGCCATCTGCAGATGCCAACTAAAGCTCTATCATGCAAAAAGGAAGTTTTGTGTTTTGGACCATGGACCATGTTTCTGGACCATGTTTTGTGAACATGGTCCAGAAGCACCGTCGTGTCCTGTGGGCCAAGGCTCATTTAAAATGCACTGTTTCAAAGTGGAAAACAGTCCGAATTTGAAATTCTTGTTGGAAATCACTGACGCCGTGTCCTCCGGGCTAAAGAGGAGGGAGACCTTCCAGCGTGTTATCAGTGTTCAGTTCAAAAGCCAGCATCTCTGATGGTATGGGGGTGCATAAGTGCATACGGTATGGGCAGCGTGCATGTTTCGGACGGCACTATGAATTCTGAAAGGTATATAAAGGTTTTAGAGCAACATATGCCCCCCTCCAGATGATGTTTATTTCAGGGAAGGCCTTGTGTATTTCAGCAGGACAATGCAAAACCACATACTGCAGCTATTACAACAGCATGGCTTCGTAGTAGAAGAGTGCGGGTGCTGAATTGGCCTGCCTGCAGTCCAGATCTTTCACCTATAGAGAACATTTGGCACATCACTAAACGAAAAATATGTCAAAAACGACCACGAACTCTTCAGCAGCTGAAAACCTATAACAGGCAAGAATGGGACCAAATTCCAACACCAAAACTCCAGAAACTCATAACCTCGATGCCCAGACGTCTTCAAACTGTTTTGAAAAGAAGAGGAGATGCTACACCATGGTAAACATGCCCCCGTCCCAACTATTTTGAAACTTGTAGCAGGCATCAAATTTGGAATGAGCTCATTTTGTGCATAAAATTGTAAAATTTCTCAGTTTAAACAGTTGTTATGTTATCTATGTTATATCGTGAATAAAATATTGGCTCATGTGATTTGAAATTCTTTTAGTTTTCATTTTATTCCAATTTAAAAAAAAAAAAAAAACGTCCCAACATTTCCGGAATTTGGGTTTCACATGCACAGTACAGTACAGTATTCACAAAGCTAGAAAATGTTTAAAGATGACAGAAAGCCATCTCCCACAGTTGAAGCAGCATTCTTCATACTCCCAGATCTCCTTCACTGTGAATTTTAAACCACTCTGCCAGCTTGAATGTAAAAAGATCATACAGTATGACAAAAATGTCTCTGATGGCTTCAGGTAGTGAGCCGAGATGGTCTGACAGAATCCATATTATCCCAGGCTTATGCATTTAGATCTACCATTAAAGGACTGAAATGTAAAGAAATCCCTGTCGACAGCATTCCTCACATCCAATTTGACAATAATCCAGTTGATATCCCAATCCGACACTAGTAGTTCATTTGCTTGGAAGCTTTTAGGCTTTGAAATGATAAAAATGCGTAACTTAACATTTTGAGAGATGTCACAAGGCAAACATATATACTGAAATGAGTATATAATTTGATTAAAAAATATTATTATTATAAAAGTATTATTATTAATATTAATATATATATATGTATATTATATTATATTATATTATATTATATTATATATTATTAAATCAAAATACCTTCTCTCATTTAGGCATATGATTGCCTTGTATCAATAAACTAGAAAGGTTTTAGGAGGTAAATAAACAAACAAACAAACAAATAATAATAGTAATTATTGTTGTTATTATTGTTGCTGTTATTAAATAGTTTATTTTACGTATAACAACAAAATTAAGCAAATTCATTACCCACTATGCTAAATGCACTGAAATCATACTGTGTTTAGTTCATCGTCATTCTTTTTAGCCCAAGATTGGGACAAGATTAGGATTTCCACCTTGCAGACAGCACAACACGGGCAGTACGTACAAATAAACAGCGAGTATAATTAGTTCTTAGTGAATTCTCCCAAGGGTACTTCAGGTATCTCTATATATAGAGAGGTCATTTCAGTTTGCTTGAGGAGCTGAACAAACTGTGTATGAGATGGTCTACAGCGAGCGTTGATCCAGACAGCTGGAGGAGTTCATCTGTCAGAGCAGAGATCAAAGGGTATGGATGAACTGACTCCAGATCAGTGGGCAGAGCAGTAGTGAATCTGAGAAAATACTGTCCCTTTATGCATGCAAGGAGAACACAGACAGCACTGGCTTAAATTAGATGACCTGTGAAGAAACCCTGGTTTTCTGTCTGGACCAAGGACTCCTAATGTTCTCAGATAAAGCTAGTGGTTAGCGTTCCCATTCATCTCAAAGGCAATCGTGATATTTGCCCCCCCCCCACCCCACCCCCCCACCCCAACCATCAGAACACACAGATATTTTTTTTTTCTTTTAAATGCCAGTCAATGGAGAAAGAGGATTTTTGCATCCAGATGGTGTAGTTACAATTTTTACCAACAGCTGTTAACTGCCTCATGTTAACCATCCAAGCCTTGTCATCTCCTTAATTACAATAATCATAGCAACCATTTTTCATCTGTGGACTACATCTCCCAACACTCTGACAAATATAACAATTAACGTGTCATGTGATTGCAGGTTAGCTTGAACCTGTATGTCACTTTCCATCAGAGCACTGAGACTCAAATCAAAATCACAGTCACTACATTTTGGAGCATCTGACACTAAGGACTGTTGTATATGAAAAAGCTATAATTTTATACATAAATGCTTTGGAAGCAACAGATCGTATCACTTGTGAACCAAAAAAGCTGGCTTCTCTTTCTTTGATGCGAGTGTGTGGGGGTGGCATGCATTTCAGGTGTAAGTCTTCCTTTCTGCAAAAAAAAAAAAAAAAAAAAAAAAAACTTTCAAAATAAAGGAAGGAAACATGATCTAAATCTATGCTAATGCCATGTTTCATTTTGTTTTGAATGTAGAATATAAATGCTCCAGATTTGGCTTCTTGCCATCTATGGCCCTTTGGAGCTTATTGTTTCAAAGCCTGAGTAGTGTGAAATTATTTGCTTGTTATATGCTACATGAATAATTCATACACTGGTTATACAGTATGTTTTGAAGGATTGGTTAATATTAACCTTGTTATGGTCATAATAAACTTCAGATTGTTAACTGGAATATTTTTAACAGTGTCTCCAGAGTCATTATTTGTTAATATTAATGTGAGATCTCTGATCACAAATATGCATGTGTTGAAATTAAAGTAGTTTCAGCCATTTTATGCTTCGAAATATTGCTATAATGATATGACGATATATACTGTACATGATGGAAGAGATTAAACATTTTGTTTTAAACAAACATTGGCCAAAGCATTTGAATTACAATGATTGAATCTGGTTTCAGAAAAGTCCATTTTCAACAAGTGTGTACTGTATTTGCAATCAGATAACAGATTATTGGCTAATTTATTTATAAAACTGCACTCCAGTTTTGCTCTAATTGTTGTGTGAGATGGAAGATAACTATATAGATCTTATAATATTCAACATTTAAATGTCTTTAGACTAAATGGAATCAGTATATTTCAGTCTTTGACAGGAACTAATGGGCTCATATCCTCCAAACTACTGTACTCATCTTTGGGATGTCAGCTGTATATCAATGAGCTGCAAATCTAATGAAAATTCATAGCGACGTCTCCTCATTAGGTAGCCATGAAAGAAGCTTCTACAGGGTATGTAGCTGCCACTGGACCTTTAAGTGTTTAATACCTTAAAGAGCAAAAGTGTTTCTATACCATAGAGACTACATAATAAATAAATAAATAAAAAATTCAATTATTCTAAAGACTTTCCCCTCTGAATACTGAATGCACTTCTTGCTATTTTAATAAATACATAAATAAATAAAGTTAATTCCTCAGAATTGTGAGAAAAATAGTCTGAATTGTGAGATAAAAAGCCTTTTTATTTTATTTTTTTTTAAATCTGTGGCGGAAACAAGCTTCCATACTGTAATTCCATAGATTTTTAATACAGTAAAAAGTATTTTTAATTTTTCTTTATTTGGTGATTTATCTGAGATTTGAGTTTGCTCTCCATGTTTGAACTTGATATTTACTGAGCCTCACCAAGCTTCTGTCAGTGATTACCACCTGCTCAGCTCTGCTTCAGGCCACATAAAAGAGAATATGAGATCACTGAGACTTTTCTTCCATTATTTGAACCCTGCTCATTCTATTATTACATCTGAAGTTTATAAACTATTAACGTTCAGCTAAATGAATAATGCATTGAAATGGGAAGAGAAGCTCCTTCGTAAGAATAGATGGGCTCCATGACTTATACATATGTGTTTTCTGAGCAGAGTCCTGCGCAAACAGTGAGGATGATGTCATCTCCAGCGTTGTTACAGGAGAGGCAGGCGCCTCCGTGTCTTCAGTGTGAATGTTACTGTCTTCTCTCCTACGAGCTGAATTTGTGAAAAGAAAAAAAATAAATAAATAAAACACTGTGAAGTAAATGTGCCGATCTTTTCAAACAGGTCTTTAAGTTGTAGTTCTATTAATGTAAGTATTGATTGATTGATTATTTGATTGATTTAAATGCAAACTAGATTTAGTTTGAATAAGTATCTTTGTAATGGAGCAATGCTGACTGAGAATTAAAGGAACAATTTACTCATAAAATAAAAATGTGCTAACAATTTTCTCATACTGAGGCCATCCAAGATGTAGTTGGGTTAATTACTCCAAATCTGTTCTAGCATTACACAGCAGACTTGCTCACCAATGGATCCTCTGCAGTGAATGGGTGCCGTCAGAATGAGAGTTCAAACAGTTGATAAAAACATCATAGTAATCCACAAGTTATCCACATGACTCCAGTCAATCAATTAATATCAATTAAGCAAAAAAAATGTGTGTTTGTGATAAACAAATCCATCAAGGCGTTTTAACTTTAAACCATGGCTTCTGGTCAAAATACAAGTCCAAAATCCATAATAACACTTCCTCCAGTGAAAAAGTCAATTCCTGTTGCCTTCTCACAATACAAATCCACTGACATATTTGTTTAGAACACTGAACCGTTTTTGCTTGCTAACAGTGCTTGCTTGATTTGTGCATATTTCTCTCCTGATTCATTTGAGAAGACTTTTTAACTGGAGAAAGTAATATTATGGATGGAAGCAGCAGTTTAAAGTTAAAAAAAAAAAACATTTTAATAATGAATTTATTACAAACACACAGCTTTTTATTTCTCAAATTGTGTGGATCAATTGTTGAATATAGTGATGTTTTTATCAGCTGTTTGGATTAGTTTTTAAATTAACATTTCATATAAAATATACTATACGCAATGAATTAATGAGTCAAAACAAATAACAATATATGTATTATTAAAGCATTTACATTAATATTTTTCATTATATAACAATTGTACTCTTACAAACAAGATGTATGTTTTTTTATTTATTTTTATTTATTTTTTCCTGTCCTCATTTAACATCACATTTCATGCACTAGCCTGGAGAAAGAGTTTCTACTAGTGCAGAGCTTGCAAATAACATTGAGATGAATGGGAATACTAAATGTCTCACCAGGTATGCTAGACCTCCTTGGTTGAATTTAGTCTCAATGGGATTTACGATTGATGTTTTCACAGATTTTAGGGGTAAAAAAGATGAAAAAAGCAAGTTTGTGGACCCAATGCTACAGCTGCATCCAAGCAAATCAGCTGGATAAACAGAGATGACTGCTGCTGAGCTGCCATTGATTTCTAAATTGGGATCCATTGATTTCATGTGCACTCACTCAGGAACTGAGATATAGAGATGTGGCAGAATTGAGAACAATAAATCCTGTTTCTCTTATTTAATCAGGTCAGTTTAGTATTGTGTATGGTATTTGAATGATTGGGCTCTCATTGTACGACACCCCACAGGCAACTTGCATTGACATAATGTAATGCTTCACATACACACTGCAGTCTCTAGCAGTCATTCTGATCTCCAGCAGCTGATAAACATAATATGGAAATCTAATCAGTAAACGTTTAGCATTTAACCTCTCCTTCTCGTGTGAACAATAAGTCACCGGAGAAAATCAAATGTTGGAATCACATCTGTTTCTTTGACTTTATACTCAGACTTGACTCTATAATTCCTACACCACTACTTAGCAGCAGGGCTGAATTTACAGCCCCATGACAAAACAATTTCATATTTTAGCTCATTTGTGAACTTGAAGTCTGAACTGAATATAATGAGAGAAAAAGACTGGTCGCTGTGAAATAATAAACAGACAGATTCAAGGATGAACTGGTCACTGGGAGCACCCAGACCTTTCGTGATGAGCCAGTTGGCTGTTGAAACCAAATTTATATGGAGTGCAAATATACAAAAATTACAAAGAAGGTTAACTTCCACAATTGTCAGGCCAGCCAATTTCCGTCGCTGATAAAGCAGGTCACAACTTTTTCCAAGCAGCTCGCTATGCAACATTTCTCCTGCTACATGTGTGCCCCTGAGTTTAGAAGCAAAATAAACATGAGGATGTGTTATATTTGGATGTTTAAAAAAAGGTACAGTACGGGTCAAGTTAATCAAGTCAATGAATTCATTAAATAAACAATTAAACCCAGCTACACAGTTCTTAAATTAACTAAAGTAATTCTTCAAGGAGTTTAACTTTTTACAACCTAAACATTTCACACTGTTGATGTTTTCTATATGCTGTGTTCAAGTTTGCTGCCTTTTCAACGTGTAAAAAAACAACATTTAAGACATTAAATGTCAAATTAAAATCAATATACATGAATTAATATGGCAGGTAATAAACTCAATTGCACTGTCCAATCAACATTCAATTTAAAGGGATAGTTTATCCAAAAATGAACAATTTGTCATTATTTACTCACGCTCATGTCATTTCAAACCTGTATGAGTTTCTTTCTTAAGTTGAACATATTTTGAAGAATGTTTTGTGATTATTTCAATCAAAATAAATCACAAGTCTGACTTCAACAACAAAACAGCCTCAATTTCATTTGTCAGATTAAAGTATTCTTTCTTCCTTTAGAAATTAAAATTATTAGTCACTAGGGTCACTGTCTAGCATGAGACTGTAAAGGCTTGACAAATACCTTGTGCTTATAAAAATACTCCTCCTAAACAAGAAAGACTGATCAGCGGTAACCTGCAATTTCACTGTGTAGGTGGAAACATGATGCATCTGTTTAGTTGATTTTAAAATGTCAAATGGTAAAACCAAACCTACACTCTTGCTGATAACTGTTTATACTGTACATGTTGTGAGATGCCCAACTACAGAAACTGCAGAAATATATATTTATATCTTAGCTGATATGAAGATTCCAAAGTTATATGTTCAAACTGAAGATACAGTGATAATATACAGCAAGAAAAGTGAAAATCAGGTACAGTGATGATTGAAGGAAGGGACGTTTGGAGGAGAATGTGTGTCTGTGTGTTGAAGAAAGAAACAGTGGGCTACATCTTCCACCATGTGTTTCCTCTCCCTCTCTCCCAAAGGGATGCATCAATGTGTGTGTGTGTGTGTGTGTGTGTGTGTGTGTACCTGTTTTTCTATTCAGGTGGGGAGTTAAACCTGAATACACACAGACTCATGGGGACTAGTGTCACGGTGGGGACCTAAATTGAGGTCCCCACGGGTAAAGAAGCTTATAAATCACACAGAATAAAGTTTTTTGAAAATCTAAAAATGCAAAAAGTCTCCTGTGAGGGCTAAGTTTAGGTGTAGGGTTGGTGTAGGGCAATAGAATATACAGTCTGTACAGTAGAAAAACCATTATGCCTATGGATGTCCCCACAAGGATAGCGAAACAAGTGTGTGTGTGTGTGTGTGTGCACGTGTGTGTTTTGAGTCAACCAGCACTCACACAGGTGAAAGAGATGCAGTGAGAGAGCTATAAAACAGACAGACAAGCCAGTGATCGATGTTTAGCGTGCAGATGGACAGTGGCAAAACCAGCATGACTGACTGAACTGCTGTATGGTATGGGAAAAGAAACAAATGCATATCTATCTATCTATCTATCTATCTACAAATAAGCAAGCTTATTTGCAGGCCCAAGATTACTGTAAAAAGGTGGTTACCTGTAATTGTTATTTCTATCTGATTTAACTCACAAAAATATTTTGCTGGCATAAATGAATGAATTTAGGTTGATTCAGTGTTATTAAAAAATATTTTTCAATATTTCAATAAAGCTGATTAATTCAGATTCAGATTTTTTTTCAGTATAGTTCAGTGTAGTTTTAACAAAGATTCAAGATAATTTGCAGATCAGAGGTTTACTTTTACAGGCCATGATAACCCCTCATTGTGCAGTATAATAGTTGACACATACTAAAAAATAAAGAACTACACTTTAGCCTTACTAAATTTCTTGGTAGTTAAAATGAAAGTCTTGTGTTTGAAAATGCAGGGATGCAAAGTCTAAATAAGTAAGTACATGAAAGTGGTAGGCCTATTGCTGCTGAAAAAGAAGAGAAAAAAAAAAAAAACCCCGCAAGGTACAATTTTGTAATCCATTATTTAACTGCACTTGTGTCACAGGTGCAAATCACTGAGCTCTTGTGACTAACTCCCTCATGTAAATCTAGTGGGTCAGAGACAGGTGACTAAAGCGTTGGATGATTAGGTTGCAAGCACATCAAGTGGACCAAAGTGCTGTACAGAAGAATAAAACTCATACAAGACATAAAATACAATTAAAACACATTAAGAGACCATAGAAAGATAAAACAAATAACCAAATATCAACATCAGGTGTCAAAGGCCAAGGAAAAAAGATATGCTTTAAAGGGATCATCGGATACAAAATTCACTTTACAAGTTGTTTGAACAGAAATGTGTGTTGGAAGTGTGTGTACACACCCATCCTATAATGATAAAAATCCACCCAGTGTTTTTTTGTTTTTTAAATCCCTATTTTAAGATCATCCTTCTCAAATCAGGCTGTTCTGAGATTCCTGTCAGAATGATGTAGTTCTGCACAGGCCACTCCCACGATAGTTGATTGACAAGGCCGTCTTACCTTAGACTCGCCCTGAGTGAGCTGTCATCCGTCCGCCATTGTGTCGACTCTGGTGCAGGGGAAGACAAGAACGTCTCTGATTTAGCGATTGAGGTGTTTTGTTGTTGGATGTAATAATGAACATACAGGTGCATCTCAATAAATTAGAATGTCGTGGAAAAGTTCATTTATTTCACTAACTCAACTCAAATTGTGAAACTTGTGTATTAAATAAATTCAATGCACACAGACTGAAGTAGTTTAAGTCTTTGGTTCTTTTAATTGTGATGATTTTGGCTCACATTTAACAAAACCCACCAATTCACTATCTCAACAAATTAGAATATGGTGACATGCCAATCAGCTAATGAACTCAAAACACCTGCAAAGGTTTCTTGAGCCTTCAAAATGGTTACACAATAGCCTATACAATCATGGGGAAGACTGCTGATCTGACAATTGTCCAGAAGACGATCATTGACACCCTCCACAAAGAGGGTAAGTCACAGAAGGTCATTACTGAATGATTGGCTGTTCACAGAGTGCTGTATCAAAGCATATTAAGTGAAAAGTTGACTGGAAGGAAGAAATGGCGTAGGAAAAGGTGTACGAGCAACAGGGATGACCACAAGCTTGAGAATACTGTCAAACAAAGCTGATTCAAACACTTGGGAGAGCTTCACAAGGAGTGGACTGAAGCTGGAGTCAGTGATCAAGAGTCACCACGCTCAGACGTCTTCAGGAAAAGGGCTACCAAGCCACTTCTGAAACAGAAACAATGTCAGAAGCATCTTACCTGGGCTAAGGAGAAAAAAACTGGACTGTTGCTCAGTGGCCCAAAGTCCTCTTTTCAGATAAAAGTAAATTTTGCATTTCATTTGGAAATCAAGGTCCCAGAGTCTGGAGGACGACTGGAGAGGCACAGAATCCAAGCTGCTTGAAGCCCAGTGTGAAGTTTCCACAGTCAATGATGAATTGGGCTGCCATTGCTGGTGTTGGTCCATTGTGTTTTCTGAAGTCCACAGTCAACGCAGCCATCTACCAGGACATTTTAGAGCACTTCATGCTTCCTTCTGCTGACAAGCTTTATGGAGATGCTGATTTCATTTTCCAGCAGGACTTGGCACCTGCCCACACTGCCAAAAACACCAAAAGTTGGTTAAATGACCATGGTGTTGGTGTGCTTGACTGGCCAGCAAACTCACCAGACCTGAACCTCATAGAGAATCTACGGGGTATTGTCAAGAGGAAAATGAGAGACCCAACAATGCAGATGAGCTGAAGGCCACTGTCAAAGAAACCTGGGCTTCCATACCACCTCAGCAGTGCCACAAACTGATCACCTCCATGCCACGCCGAATTGAGGCAGTAATTAAAGCAAAAGGAGCCCCTATCAAGTATTGAGTACATATACAGTAAATGAACATACTTTCCAAAAGGCCAACAATTCACTAAAAATGTTTTTTTTTTTTCTTTCTTTTTTTATTGGTCTTATGAAGTATTCTAATTTGTTGAGAGAGTGAATTGGTGGGTTTTTGTTAAATGTGAGACAAAATCATCACAATTAAAAGAACCAAAGACTTAAACTACTTCAGTCTGTGTGCATTGAATTTATTTAATACATGAGTTTCACAATTTGAGTTGAATTAATGAAATAAATGAACTTTTCCACGACATTCTAATTTATTGAGATGCACCTGTAGCAGTCGTCATTAACTCCCGACATCTGAGTCGTTGAAGACGCAGAGGATTAACGTTACTTTCGTTTTGAAGGGAATGCGCCCCCCAATCTACCTAAATGTGTCTTTGCTTGCGCCAATCATTCGTGATCCAGCTTCATATACAGAAGAAGTGAGTATAAGGGTTTTTTTATGAATCTTTGCAAATCGCCTTTCCTACCCACATAGCAAATGTTTTCTGGCCCAGCTCCGGGCCAGACAATCACTTTTCCCTCGGCCCAAGTACCGCAAAGAATGATGGCCCTGAAGTGGCCCAGAACTGGATTAAAGACAAGGGCCACATGTGGGTCATAACCGACCTGAATCTCAGCCAGTATTCACCCTTAACTGGCCCTGAACTGGGCCAAAACAGGTTTTATTATTGGTGCCAATTCTTAGCCTTAAGTAAACCAGAATCCCCAAATCTGAGCCACACCTGAGCCTTATATAGCCCAGATCCAATACAGAATCTTATTTTTGATATTATTGCATTTACTATAATCGTCATTATTCATTTTATGAAATGTTTTGGTAACGTACACACAAATTATGCCAATAAAATACATTAAACTGAATAGAAAATCAGCCTTAAAATTCACAAGTCATGTAATTGTGCAATAAAAAACGTATTGCACTTAAAATGTTTTATTTTTTATGAAGAACAAATCAACCAAAATAGAGTGAGTGTATAAAGTATACAGTCTATAAGAAAAACGTAACAGACAGACACTTGTAATCACAAGAATTTATTGCAGAAATGTCAAAAGAGCAGTAACGTTACCACAGTAATCCAAATGACGATGCGTTGCAGTCGCGGTCCTCTCTGGCGGAATATAATAGTTTAGTGTGAGGAGCAGGGCATAATTTAAGTTATTAAACACTGAAAATACTATCCTGATCAACTACGTGAGGGCGCACGTTTCTTATTCACAACACGCATCACCGGAAACACGGCATGTCGCAATCTATGACGAAACCGGCAAGAGCCAATGAGCGTTTGTTATCGCTGCCGTAAAACTTGTTGTAAAACTGCTTAACGGCAAATTTTTAAATTCATACTACAGAGAAAAGAGATACATATTGCCAATGAATGGTTTGAATTTGGATCTGTTCCTCACACAAATCATCACATGGATACCGAGGATTTGAATAAAAATAAATAAATAAATTTATGATCATTTTATTTAATGCTTGTGCATGACAGCATATTAATAAAATGATGTGCCCCATGGTAAACCAAATAAATATAACATGATAATGATTAAATGATCTCTCTCTCTCTCTCTCTCTCTCTCTCTCTCTCTCTCTTTATGTAAAGATTCTAAGATTATTTGTACTGAGAATAATAATATATAATCAAATTATAATTAAGTGCAGTTTAATGCAGTTGACTGATTTACTGATTGGATTTCACAAATTTGTATTGGACATTACATGTAATTTTACAGTATTATACTGTTTTTGGAAGTGGGGGAAAAAGAACATATAATTTACAGTGAATAACCGTAAATTTTGTTGAACTAACTAAATGTTGCTACCATGTTTTTTTATGTTAAAATTCTGGCAACCACAGCTGCTGTTTTTTTCACCATATATTTGACAGATTTTACACAAGGTTTTTTTTTTTTTTTTTTTTTTTTACATTGTGTAATAGAATATAAGAACATGTTTTATCATTATTTAATGTCCCTTTTCTCCATTTTCCCATCCACAATTGCCTGACAACTATTATGGAGGCTAGTTACAAACCGAAGAACAAAAAGTGCTTGTTATCTTCTAATAACAAGCCAGTAACTTATAATCCATCTTCATTCTTCTGCTAATAAAGCAAAACACTGTTTATTTGGGAGTGAGGAGAACAAATATTTACACACAAATGTCCAACTGCTTTCAGCAGATATGTCTGTGATGAAAGCAAATGGATGGCAGTTCTCAGACGTGAGAGCTAAGCTCCTTGCGGAAGTATTTTATGAATCAAATGAAGAGGCAAAATTTAATCCACTTCAAGCCATAAACTCACAAGCTCATAGGAATAAATCCATTTACCAGCAGCATCCTTTGAGTAAACACAAGCAGAAAAGTGTTTGGTTGCAGTGGTAACAGATCAAGAGCAAAATTAGCATTAGCATTACAACAATTCTGGCAATGTAATTTTTCTGAACACACACTAAATGGATCCAAAATGTGTATACTGAACCAAACACTTCACTGGAGCGTGAATATACGGAATGAAACGACAAACAAACTGACAATAAATTTCTTCCAAAATTAAGTCATTGTTCACTGTAGGGCATCAGCAACATACATTTTTGTTGTTCATTTCAAAAACATAAAAAATTGTGTGTGTGTGTGTGTGTGTGTGTGTGTGTGTGTGTCCAATATGAATACAAAAGTGACAGTAAAAGACTTTTACACTGTTACGAGAAAAAAACTTTTTCAAATAATTGTTTTAATTTTATAACTTAAATTTAAGAAGAAAGAAAGAAAGAAAGAAAGAAAGAAAGAAAGAAAAAGGAAGAAAAAAAAAATGTTACCACAAAAAATATGAATGGCTACACTCTTAAAAATAAAGGTGCTTAAAAATGTTCTTCAAGCGATGCCATAGAAGAACCATTTTTGGTTCCACAAATAACCATTCAGTCAAAGGTTCTTTAAAGAACCATCTATTTCTTACCTTTTTATAATCTGAAGAACCTTCTTTCGCCACAAATAACCTTTTGTGAAACAGAAAGGTTTTTTAGATTTTAAAAGTTCTTTATGGAACCATTTAGACAAAAAGGTTCTTCTATGGCATCATGAAGCACCTTTATTTTTAAGAGTGTACTAAAAATTCTGTTTTGTTATCACAAAAATACATTACAATAAAAATAAATTATATGTTATAATTTGTTAATAAGTTTAAACATATGTTAATAAGTTTAGATGATCACACTTTAGTTTGGGGACCAATTCTCACTATTAACTAACTTTTAACTACAATTTTTGCCATAAAAAACTCCCAATTTGCAAATAAACAGCCAATAATATGCATGCTAATTGACCGTTTGCAAAACCCACCCACCCTTAGTTACTGAATGCCGCTCTCACACTACACACGTGTTCTCACGCAGAAAAAAATACATCGCAGAGCAAAGAGAAAACTGACAACACACCGAAAGAAAAGACAGAGCAGGTTACTTCTGATATGAAATAAGATCTCAGGACTCTCTGTCACAACCCTCTGAACTGTCCACCTGTCTGTCCCTCGTTATCTGCCCTATATGAGTTCCTGTCCTTTGAGTTCCGGTGGTCGGTTATTGTTGATGTTACCCTGTGTGTGAACCTCCTCATCCTGACTCCTATTAAAGACCTTATTCCCTTTTAATCTTCATCTTCGTGTGGCTATTGTATGTGCGCTGCACAGGACCGTGACAGAATAACCGACCCTATAAAGTAAAGTATAGCGGCGTATTTCTCCTCGTTTTGTTTTCTGTTTCTGTCAGTTTTTATTTCTTTTTTATGGATGACCCTGCTGTCCTCGTCCTCCTGCTGGAGCAGGGGGACCGCTCTCTCGAGGACCACACCGAGGACTTCGTGTTCCTGTCTAATTACACGCACTATCCGGACAGCTGCCTCTGCACTTTTTACCGAGCTGGACTGAACAACACCACACGAGAGCAGTTGTCCGGGGATGGTCCTCGAGAGAGCCTCGCCGCCTTCATCGAGTGGGTACTGGTGTCCTGCAAGTCGCACCTGACTGTGGATATCGCCGATGATGACACCAGCCCCACTCTGGACCCAGAGCCCAGTCAACCCCCACCCTACGCCACGGAGCTGCCAGAGCCCACCGCAGACGGAGAGCCAGAGCCTGCCACGGTCGTTGAGACATCGCCATCAGGAGCGACGGAGCTGACGATCGTCCCGGAGCATGAGCCTCAAGTGTCTGACCAGGTGCGAGAGCCGACAGCACAAGCGACGGTGGATACAGCTGTGGAGATTGTGGGGGCTATGGAAAGCCCCGCCCACGGCACCACTTCTGAGGGTGAGCTCACACTGGACTCTGGACTGTTAATTGACTTTGATACAGAAATACTCTTCACTCAACCTTCATCAGAACTGTCGGATTGGCAAAATATCCCACCCAACCTCCCTCTCCCACCGCCTCTCATCGATCAGTTCCTGTTCTCAACGCAATCTTCACTGGATCCTGTCAGCCCCTCTGCTCACCCTCAGCCCACCATCTGTGGTGTGGGCTCGCCGCTGGTCTGCCCATCTCCAGTTCCATTGGCGTCGAGTCTGGAGGATCCCTCGACTCCGCCTTCAGCCTCCGAGACCCAGACTCCGCCTCGGTCCTGCGACCCAGCGGCTCCACCTCGGCTTTCAGCTCCCTCGTCTCCACCAGAGCCCGTCAGTCCACCAGCTCCACCGGGCTCCCTCGTCCCTCTGGCTCCGCCTTGGTCAGTCGTCCCCCTACCTCCACCTCGGGACTACACTCCTCTGGCTACGCCACGTCCCTTCATCCCTCAGGCTCCGTTGGGCTCCTCCTTCCCTCCAGTTTCACCTCAGTCCTCTGTCGCTCTGGCTCCGCTGCGGCCTTCCGGATCTCTGCCTACACCTCGGTCGCCGAAGCCTCTGGCTCCACCTTGGCCCTCCGGATCCTCGGCGTCACCCCGGCTCTTCGGCTCTCTGTCGCCGCCTCGGGCTCTACCACCACTTGCTCCGCCGCCGTTGGTCGGCCCCATGGAGTCGGCGGCCACTCCTCCACCATGGCTCCTTCCTCCGTCGGCTCCTCCATGGGCCACCATCACGACTGTGGCCTGGGTCCTGCCTGGCTCCTCCTTCTCCAGGTCCCTCCTGTCTCCGTCCTGGCTCATCCCTCCATCTCCACCTTGGACTCTGTTGGTCGTCCTTCTCCCGGGTGTCCGGCCTCCGCCCGAACCTCCTCCAGTATTGTCTGCCTGCCTGCCTTCCTGCCAGCCCTTTGCAGTCCCTCACCATCCCTCCCTGTTGTTCCACGGCGTGAGGTCACGCCTTCCGGGAGGGGGGCGAACTGTCACAACCCTCTGAACTCTAGTTTTGTCTTTGCCTGTGTCCCCTTCCTGTTTACCTATATTTGGTTATGTTCCTGTTCTCATTAGTTCATTGTCTAATTAGTTAATCACCTTCATTGTGTCCACCTGTCTGTCCCTCGTTATCTGCCCTATATGAGTTCCTGTCCTTTGAGTTCTGGTGGTCGGTTATTGTTGATGTTACCCTGTGTGTGAACCTCCTCATCCTGACTCCTATTAAAGACCTTATTCCCTTTTAATCTTCATCTTCGTGTGGCTATTGTGTGTGCGCTGCACAGGACCGTGACACTCTCAGCTTTTAAATTGTGCCATTTTTAAAGAAATTAAAACAATAAATACAGTTTTGTGGCTCTTCAGTGTGTCGTGACAGATCACTGTATTGCCTCAGTTCAAACACGTGAATCGATCATCTTTTCATATTTAGTAAAAGCACGAAATAAACATGAATAAACATCAGAAAGTGTTTTATTTCAACCGCGGAACACACCATTTTTCAAGTTTAAGTCCACCGAAGTTAATCTACTCTTCTGTCTGATTTGTGGTTAAGGCTAGAAGGGATACAGCTGCGGCTACTGGGCATGCGCATTTACATATTTTCCGAGCCAACAATATAACGTGAAACCCAAGAAAATGTTTTTTTTAAAAAAAAAGCACATGGCGCCATAGTTTCATCACTTTAGAGTGTCGCAGTGACTGTCTTTTTGCAGTAAAGGACCTGTCATAGTTTAATGAGTGGGAAGATGACATGAAGCGATGCCAGGTTAGCTGCATTGAAAACAGATGAGCGCACATGTGCATATAAAGCTCCCGATCGGGGCAAAGTTCACAGGATTTTGTCCACAGAATGATAAGAGCACATGTTTTAACATATTTTATTACTTAACACTCAGTATTTACCTTAAGCGCTGCAAGCCATGCATACAGCGCCGGACATGACAGATTTTCTGGTACGCAAAACAAGTACTTTAAAGGAATACCTTAGCTTATTGCCGTTACTGTGGCAACCAACAACAGCACAGCTTAACCCTCTGCACATTTTTATATTTAGTTATATTGAAAAAGTTTCAATTCAGTCAATCTTTTTTACCCCGTTTTAACATGTATTTTTATGGAGACAGGCCGTAGCTGTCGGGCAAGATGGCGGATAGCAGCGGCAGCACATAATATCTTGCTTTCTGATTGGTCAGATCACCTGCCAATCAAGCTCTTTGCGAATGGTCAGTTAGCAACTGTTTAATAGTGAGAGCTAGTCCCTAAACTAAAGTGTTACCGTTTATATATATATAGGACCTGTGAATTGTAAAATTACTGGTAACTAGTTTAGAGACCAGTTTTCTCTACTAATTAGTTGCTCATTAGCCTACCTGGTCTCATGGCATAAACGTACCTGGGGGCACTTTTTAGCGAGATGCGAAATACGTACCAGTAAGTACATATCACTGCAGTTTCCAAAAGAAATGAACACTAGAGGCAGTAAAACTCAGACGCCTTTTATTCCTTTTCACACAAATTTACAGTTTCGATTAATAAAGCGTAATTTTTGCACAACTACTTGAAGAATATCATGTTATGACTTCAAAACAATATTAATATGCTGGGAGATGCTTTTGAATGTCAGCATCACACATATCCAGCTTCATATCTATGGGTTTTCATAGACAGTGGGTTTGTTCGGTAGCTCCCGGAGTACGGAGACGTACTTCCCATACGGAAAGGTAATATATTCACATATATGTGAAGAACTGTTAAATATATTGAAATATATTTTGAAAATATATTTTAAAAATGCATAGAACATAATGCTCATGTTGCATGTGTGTGTTTACAGGCTATTTGTGAAATTATATTCATGCCTCATATGATGTATTTTTAATAGTGCTGTCAATCGATTAAAAAAAACTAATTAATCACACTTTTTAATTAATTGCGATTAATCCCACCTAACATTAAGGTTTTTAATTATACTTTTATATTGCAATAATTTCATATTCAATATTTAAATTAATGTAGAAACAACATAAAGTATACTTTTTTTTATATATATTTGTTTAATACCATCTTTTTTTATGACTGAAGGCAAGTATCACTGATACCATCTGATGTCTCTATGGATTTTTTCCCTAATATTTAACCATTGACTATAGCCATTCAACATTACAGTATAATTGAGAGCTATCAATTTAACATTTATTAGACTTTAAAAAATAACTTCTAATTTAAGTGAACTTAAAACAATCTTCACATAAACCCATTATAATAAATGTCATGGTCTATAGCTACCTGTGCCCTTCAGCAAGAAAATATAGCCTAATTTAATAAAGTTATCAAACACTACATTCTAAATTAAATCTACAGAAGTTATTGATTTCCTCTTTTTAATTTGGTTCTTTGATTAACAGACATCACAGCAGCTGGTTATTAGGTTATTATGGCTGCTACTTTAAAACCTGCTACTGCTGAACGTGATGTGGATCTGACACTGCTTTAAATGTGACTCAATAATAAATACTTGCATGCACAGTTTTAAGGCAGCTTTAATCGCCTTCTTTTGTAACTTCATGGCTTAACTGATGACATAACTACAACACTGCATACTTGTAGTTTCATTTGGGTTTCAATATGATACAGCGCTTTAATATAGCCTAATGGCCCTTTCACACAGGACGCGGCATGCGCTGCGCTGGCCGCTGGGTTCAGCGCAGCCCTTGAGATACAAAGCGATTTGCGCTATGCTGGCCAGAGTGAAATAACCCAGCAGGCACAAAACAGGCAAACAACGTCATAAGACGTTGATATTTGGTTAAATTTTGGTTGCGACGTCGGGTGACCAAAATTCAACGTAAATTCAACGTCTAATGTCAATGTTAAATTGATGTCCAATACCGACGTCAGCTGACGTTGAGATTTTGTTGTTTTTAGGTTGTGCAACCAAAATCCAACGTTAAGTCAACGTCAAATTGACGTCAAATATTGACGTCAACCCGATTTTCATTTTCAACCAAAATGCAACGTCTGTCCGACGTCATGTCCAACGTCAACCTGACGTTACATAGACGTCTGGTGCCTGCTGGGAAGCAGAGTTTTCAAAACTTTTACCGGGAGTTCGATTTGGATGCCCCGTTTCTATTGGCCGTGCGGGTAATCGTCACAAAGCGCAAAAGTTGAACAATTTTGAACTTGCTGCGTGCACGCAAGCTCGCCCATGTGCGCTCCGTTAGACACAACAACAAACCTTTCTCGCGCGGCACAAGCCATTGAAATGAATGGGTTTCATAGCGCAGCGCTTTCCGCGTCCTGTGTGAAAGCCGCATAGTACAGCGCACGCCCGTCATATTTGTGCGTGCACTTGAAGGGCATGCGCTAAGAGCACAGTATAACAGCTTTACAGAAACAGTCTTTGAGCACAGCTGGCAGGCTACTCCCAGGTTCAGGAAATAGTCCTCCGTAAAATGTGATGCACACACTCTAATATTTGGGTTGAACTGTACTGGAACAGTGTTGTAAATACAACTTATCCAATAATATGGGGGGGGGGGGGTTTGCAAATCTCATGTTTGAATGTTTGAATGAGCCGCTTTAGGGGGGCGTGGTCGAGTCTTAACTTTTATAAAGAATATCTCTTTGGTTTTGAGACTTTAGCCTTTGCAACTTCAGGGATCTTATCTATGCACAAACAGCTTGTAACACTACAAAGAGAAAGGAAAACTTGAAGTCACATCATATGACCCCTTTAACTCTTTCCCCGCGGGTTTTTTTTAAAAAAGTTGCCAACCACCGCCAGCATTTTTGATGATTTTCACTTAAATTTGACGGCCCTCAGAATATTTTTTTGCTATGACTATAAGAACATATTATATATCAAAATAAAGAACCAAGCCTCTGCTTTTAAACAAAAATTTACATATAAAGAAAATAAATATATGTAAACATTTCCGATAAAAATATATTTACACATATTTAATATATATGAAAAATGTTCAAAAGTGGCCAAAATCAAATATTTAAATATATTTTAATATATATTTCAAAATATATGTACATACATTGTATAAAATATTTTTTATTCTATTTGAATTGAAGATATTTAAATATATGAAAATATATTTATTATTAATTTATTTATTTCAAACTATGTGACTTCTGTGTGTGTTGAGAGGTGAAGAGCTCCGGTTCGAATCCCGTATAACTACTGTTTGACAAAATAGTTCAAATCTGCATACAAGGAAGTTCAAATAGCACGGTTGCATCCACAAATGCGTTTTTATATCAGTTTTGCATTTGTTAATACTATCGGGTAGGTTTAGGGTTGGGTTTGGCGTAGGACATATTTCCAACACAATACAGCATTAACTTCTACCGACAGTCCCTGGATATTTGAATTCTGAACCGCCGCAATACGTACCTTAAGCAACGTAATAAAAACACAGCAATACGTACCGTTATCAACGGAATAAAAACGTGCAAGGGTTTAAGTATTGAACCCATGTTTTAGCGCCACTCAGTGGACATTTCTCTTTGAAACTGTGGCGAAACGTGTAGTAAAGTATGTAAAAACGGTCTTGCAGAAAATTAACCAGAGGTACATATTTTTTATAAGACCAGGTTGTCATTAGCATGCATATTAATGCTAATTTCTGTCATTAAACTCTAGATGGCTAACTCAATCTGTTGTCATGACAGAACTAGCATAAATTACCACATTCCAATTTCAACTATGAACAAGACTTTAAATATAGAACAAGGCTACTGTCTATACTTTTAGTATGCTAATATGTGACCCTGGACCACAAAACCAGCCATAACGGTCATCTGAAAGCTGAATAAATACGCTTTCCATTGATGTATGGTTTGTTAGGATAGGACAATATTTGGTCGAGATACAGCTATTTGAAAATCTGGAATCTGAGGGTGCAAAAAAAAAAAAAAAATCTAAATACTGAGAAAATCACCTTTAAAGTTGTCCAAATGAAGTTCTTAGCAATGCATATCATTAATCAAAAAATAAGTTTTGATATATTTATGGTGGGAAATTTACAAAATATCTTCATGGAACATCATCTTTACTTAATATTCTAATGATTTTTGGCATAAAAGAAAAAGATATAATTTTGACCTATACAATGTATTGTTGGCTATTGTTACAAATATACCCGTGCGACTTATGACTGGTTTTGTGGTCCAGGGTCACATATGATATTGCATATACAGTGAGTTGTCTGAGGCAGGAGACCTGCATGGTAAAAAAAAAACAAAAAAAAAAAAACTAAAAACTAAAACATAAAAAAATAAAAATAAAACCTTGGATTGATAGTTCAATCATCTACTCAGAATATTCAGTGTCACATTTTCAGTAAAACCGAATTGAGGAGAAATTAATCTCAGTGATTGGAAAAGGAAGTATTGGGGGCTACTGACCACTCTCCTCTCCTACCTTCTCATAAAGCCTACAGTAATAAGTGAGAAGAACTCAGAATAGAATAAGTTAACTGAATATTAATAGATATCCACTCTGGAGAGTCAGTGGCTGCATTCGAAACCACATACTTCCATACTATTTAGTAGGCAAAAAGCAGTAGGCAAAGAAAAAGTATACATGAAATCCCAATATCCACAAAAGAGTAGGCGAGATTTACCTGGATGGAGCACTATTTCTCGTGAGATTCGGACGTACGTATACTTAAGTATCGTTCGAATATGCCTACTTACCTACTATATAGTAGGCGAAATGGGTACATGAGAAGAGTAGTATGTCCGAAACCGCAGTATTCATAAAAGAGTAGGTGAGAAGTCCCCGGATGTCCTACTGCGTCCCGTCCAGACTCTGAAGTGCCGATCAAGGGATACTTTTCTATCCCAGAAGCCCACGGGAGAAAACATTAAAAAGAAGAAGTAGAAGAAAAAGAACAGCAACGAAGCTGTTTACAAATGTGAGTATTACAAACCAAAAACACCAGTACTTGTGTTAAAATAACATTTGTTGATCTACTGTAGAGTAAACTGTTAAATTGCCGAAGGTGTAAGACACTAGACAGTAACGTTACAGTATTTGTGATTTTTCTGTAAAAACATGTTTTATTATGTAACTATAGCGAACAGGGGAACTCCAGGAAGCACACGCACATCTCCAAAGTGAATTTACATAAACCATATACAGACCATTACAAAATGTCTTTGTTTGACTTGTGACAGGAAAATGTTCTAAGAATTGCAGATGAGCACTTCACAACATGAACAGACATCTGAGTGAGTGATGTATGTTTGCTATTATAGTAGAATTCACTGTTGTCAACACTGCTTTAGATGAATGTAAGTCATTTAAATAAACAAATCTACATAGAATAACTAAACATGAGTTATCTATTTCATTTGTCTATTAGTACTGTTGATAAATTGAGGAACATTTGTATTGGATAAAAAGCGAGTTAACACATCAGCAACTACCTCAACATGTAAATGCAGTATTGAGCAGATAAATCACAGAGGTGGCTGACTCTTGTCTGGATGTTACAGGGAAGATGAGACACGCGTGTTTATCCAGTGCAGAGTGATTGATGAAGGAATGCTGCCATCAAAGGCTCTCAGTGAGTATACTACTGAAATTGATTAAACATCTTTTAAATCTTAAGTTGTAAGTTGTGTTATTGTAATTTCAAACAGAGTTATTACAGCCTTTTTCTGATTCTTGATTTCTGTGCATTTTCTGCAGAGCTTTTGTGGTGGAGCAGGTGATGGTGGCATTTGTGGAAAAATGGGAAAACCTCAAATGAAAAATATAAAGTAAGATCATTTTGTTACTTCTAATACAGAAATCAAATGAAATTGTGCTGTTAAAATGACTGCTTTTGTTCATCTTTATATGATCTGAAATGTCTGCAGACTGGTGTGAGCAGTGAGGATGGAGAGTCCACAGCAGCATCCTAGAAATGGTCCAGTGCCATGGATGAGTCCCTCTATCACTCCACCTACTCTTACTGTCTCATCTGGGCTGGATGTTGCTGTGGTCTCTTGATCCTCAGTAACCCCAAAGCCAGCGAGAGCATCTAGAGAAAGTCCAAAAGATGCTGAGGATGTGATTTTGGTCAGGTTTGTTCTGCTGGTTTCTGTTCATACAACATCAGTCAATGAAACCTGATTTTCAGAAGCTTCAAAAGCATCGTCAAATAATGTCATAAAGCTTCTGAAAGTCAGGCTCCATTGACTGATATTGTATGAACAGAAACCAGCAGGACAAACTTGACCATCACCTTTGGTGTTCAGAAAACCCCCCCACAAGGATTGAACAGTGTGGAGGCGAGTAAATAATGACTGAATTTATATGTTTGGGTGAACTAACCTTTTAAAGCCCCAAATAGAAATTGTATGAAATATATGTGTGCATTTATATTATAGTAGTACCTTGAAGAAATAAACTTTAAGAAATAAGCAGCTTTATTGAGCATTTGTGCCAAAGACACAAAAAAGGATTTACAAAAATCACATTTACATTTTTGCATTTGGCAGACACTTTTATCTAAAGTGACGTACAGTGCTTTTATTACAGGGACCCCCAATCCCCCTGGAGCAACCTGGAGAAAAGAGCCTTGCTCTGAATGCTGACAACATGAGATGTAAAATGTTTTACTCTGTGTAAGTGTTTTATAGGTAGTGGTGTTCATGGAGAGCAGGCACATGAATGTTTGGAGCAGACACAGCGACAGCCAGATTGTCCCGCACATTTTCTCCTACTCTTGTTCAAGATTGTGTGGTTCAGGGGCATTATCATGGTCTTCCTCATCCTCTCTGTGCACTCAGACAACGATAGCCTTGATGTCCCTTTCCCATCCTTGATCAGATTCCAGTTTCACAGCAGCAGTGATGGTCGTGATGGATGGCAGAAACAGGTGAAGCTGGACATTCATTCTTTTACTCATTTATTCATGTTTCCTGTTGTTGTCAGTAAATAAAGTATAATTGTTTCATTAACTTATGCATTAATTCATTACTTGACTGAAAATGGAGATGTAGCCACCTTGGCTGCATTTGTCTAGTGTGAATTCATGCATAGCTATGGCATATGAAAAAACAAATTACATTTTGCTTATATATATATATATATATATATATAGGTGCATCTCAATGAATTAGAATGTCATGGAAAAGTTCATTTATTTCAGTAATTCAACTCAAATTGTGAAACTCGTGTATTAAATAAGTTCAATGCACACAGACTGAAGTAGTTTAAGTCTTTGGTTCTTTTAATTGTGATGATTTTGGCTCACATTTAACAAAAACCCACCAATTCACTATCTCAACAGATTAGAATACTTCATAAGACCAATAAAAAAAATTAAAAAAAAATTTTAGTGAATTGTTGGCCTTCTGGAAAGTATGTTCATTTACTGGATATGTACTCAATACTTGGTAGGGGCTCCTTTTGCTTTAATTACTGCCTCAATTCGGCGTGGCATGGAGGTGATCAGTTTGTGGCACTGCTGAGGTGGTATGGAAGCCCAGGTTTCTTTGACAGTGGCCTTCAGCTCATCTGCATTTTTTGGTCTGGTTTCTCATTTTCCTCTTGACAATATCCCATAGATTCTCTATGGGGTTCAGGTCTGGTGAGTTTGCTGGCCAGTCAAGCACACCAACACCATGGTCATTTAACCAACTTTTGGTGCTTTTGGCAGTGTGGGCAGGTGCCAAATCCTGCTGGAAAATGAAACCAGCATCTTTAAAAAGCTGGTCAGCAGAAGGAAGCATGAAGTGCTCCAAAATTTCTTGGTAAACGGGTGCAGTGACTTTGATTTTCAAAAAAACACAATGGACCAACACCAGCAGATTACATTGCACCCCAAATCATCACAGACTGTGGAAACTTAACACTGGACTTCAAGCAACTTGGGCTATGAGCTTCTCCACCCTTCCTCCAGACTCTAGGACCTTGGTTTCCAAATGAAATACAAAACATGCTCTCATCTGAAAAGAGGACTTTGGACCACTGGGCAACAGTCCAGTTCTTCTTCTCCTTAGCCCAGGTAAGACGCACAAGAGGAATACGACAACTGTAGCCAAATTCCTTGACTCGTCTGTGTGTGGTGGCTCTTGATGCCTTGACCCCAGCCTCAGTCCATTCCTTGTGAAGTTCACCCAAATTCTTGAATCGATTTTGCTTGACAATCCTCATAAGGCTGCGGTTCTCTCGGTTGGATGTGCATCTTTTTCTTCCACACTTTTTCCTTCCTCTCAACTTTCTGTTAACATGCTTGGATACAGCACTCTGTGAACAGCCAGCTTCTTTGGCAATGAATGTTTGTGGCTTACCCTCCTTGTGAAGGGTGTCAATGATTGTCTTCTGGACAACTGTCAGATCAGCAGTCTTCCCCATGATTGTGTAGCCTAGTGAACCAAACTGAGAGACCATTTTGAAGGCTCAGGAAACCTTTGCAGGTGTTTTGAGTTGATTAGCTGATTGGCATGTCACCATATTCTAATTTGTTGAGATAGTGAATTGGTGGGTTTTTGTTAAATGTGAGCCAAAATCATCACAATTAAAAGAACCAAAGACTTAAATTACTTCAGTCTGTGTGCACTGAATTTATTTAATACACGAATTTCACAATTTGAGTTGAATTACTGAAATAAATGAACTTTTCCACGACATTCTAATTTATTGAGATGCATCTGTATATATACACACACACAACATGAATATAATTAATTATTGGACAGCATTTATCATTATTATTGCTCATAAGTTTTGGGTTGGGCTAGCAATGCATTCTGAGGTAATTCTGGGTTATTTTTTAAGTAAGTAATACTTACATTTTTCCAGTATAAAATCAACAGTCTTCTCCAATGGCAAGATCTTCAATCAGCTGCCCGACATCTCCTTTGTGCAGATATTACAAACGCTGAGGAAAACCGTATTAGGTAGGGTTTTGGAGTTAGTGATGCTATGGGGTGTTTGTGCACCTGTCCCTCTTATCTTCTTTTTATTATTATTACTGCAGAACTTATAAGTACATACAAGCTCAGGGAAAGATGGTTGTATCTTTAACAATGAACAATCCTAATATACAAAAAACAAATATAATGGGTTTGCGTATATCATAGTATGAGATATTGTATACACAGAAAAAAGGCTTAAATATCTTTGAATAATCAATATTCATATAATCATAATGCATAACAAAAATGTTTGTTTTTTATCTATTTATTTATTTATTTATTTTATTTTGTTATTTATAAGCCTGAGGCTTGAAACGAGAGTTAAATTCAAAAAGGAAAAGGAAAACAAAGGAGATTTAAGCCAGTTTTGCCTGTGGATGAACAATTTTGCACTTAAAATAAAGAAATTTACAACATATTCAAGAGATAACGATTTTGGGTTTTCATAATAAAAAATAATATCTTTAAGGATTAAACTGTGGGTCATATTAATAGGGTTAAAAATATAAAAACTTAAATCAATCCAAACTGTATTGTTTATACTACAATCACAATAAAAAGGCAGCTGTTTCTTCAACAACACCACAAAATAAGCAAATTTCATCAACATCAAAATATTTACAGATAGTTTAGTGACGCTAATATAAGTTGTTTTGCTCTTGTTATAACATCGTAGATCACATGACAACGTCAACATGGCGGATGAAGTCTGGATCGCATTCATACTTAACGAGATTTGGCTGTAGAGTACGTACTCTTTTAGCGCTCTATAAGTAAGTACTTATTGAAATTAAGTACCTACTCATTGAGTAGGCGATTTCGAATGCAGCCAGTATGCCCTCTGGCCTTCCTCTCTAACCGCTCTCCTCTGTCTAACCTCCTCAGCTCTCAAATCTACCTGTGTGCTGCATGGCTGGTCATTAAGCTCCAGAGAACAGACAGATGCAGAGGCGAAGAGAAGGATAAAGGCATTGACTTGAACACTCAGCCCAACAGTCCAGCGGCCTACACCCTAATCTTCTACATTTGTGAGTCACAGGCTGTTAATGTAGAGCCAGAGCTCATTAGGTTCAACAATCTCAGTGGTGGAAGGTCAAATGCACACAGGTCTTGAGGTCTAGACTTGTGTGCGAGGTGATCTGTACTGAGGAAACTGGTTCAAACCTCAGGTGAGCCGTTTAAGAGCTATACAAGACAGTTATATGGCAGTAAAGCACAATTTTGAGTATTTTGGGAAAAGAAATTATGAGTAAGTGCTTCTAAATGTGCTTGAAATGAGTAAGTAATTTTGTTGTGTTTTTGTTTGATCATGTAAGAAGCTACACTATGCAAGTCAATTTAACATTCCATATTTTGCATAACAGTATTACATTCTATTTTAAACATAACCATGGTCTAAGTGTCTCATTTGTCATGATTACAGGCATGCTTTAGAAACATTATAAATCTGAATAAATTTCATATTACTAAAGGAATATTATAGCATTTTAGTTCTTTGGAAATTGTAAGAGCAGGAGTATGAATGCATATAAAGACCAAATAAACTATAAATAAATCTCAACGTAGAAAAAAATAAATAAATAAAATAAATAAATAAACAATGTGATAGTATTATTGTAAAATTAAATAACTGGCATTTTTCAAACACAATGTACTGAAGCCAAAACAAATAACTATAAAAATGGGTAACACTTTACAATAAGGTGTCATTTATTAACATTAGTTAACATGAACAAACAATGAACTGCATTTATTACACTATTTATTCATCTTTGTTAACGTTAGTTAATGAAAATACAGTTGTTCATTGTTTATTCATGTTAGTTCACAGTGCATTAACTAATGTTAACAAACACAACTTGAGATTTTAATAATGCATTAGTGAATGCTGTAGAAGAATTGGTCATTCTTAGTTCATGTTTACTAATGTTGAGATATTTTGGATGAAAACCAGGAGGCTTGAGACTGTTCCATTGACTGCCAAGTAAATAACACTGTCAAGGCCCAGTAAAGTATGAAAGACATCATCAAAATAGTCCATCTGCCATCAGTGGCTCAATCATAATTTTACGAAGCTACGAAAATACCTTTTATATGCAAAGACAACAAAAATAACAACTTTATTCAACAATTCGTCTCCTCCGCGTCCCGGTAGCGCCATTTTGGAGAGTATCTGCTGGATGCAAGCAGCGTATGCTGTTCTGTGTCAGCCGCACCACATGGACCACGCTGTTTTCGTTCAAATCAAAGCATAAATAAACATAGAAAACGTATCCGTGTGGTGCGGCTGACACAGAACAGCGTACGCTGTTTGCGTCCAGCGGATACTCTCCAAAATGGTGCTACGGTGATGCAGAGGAGACGAATTGTTGAATATTTTTAATTTTTTTCCTTTGCGTACAAAAAGTATTCTCGCAGCTTTGTAAAATTACGGATGAACCACTGATGGTAGATGGACTACTCTGACGATGTCTTTCACACTTTTCTGGGCCTCGACAGTGTTATTTATTTGGCAGTCAATGGAACAGTCACAAGACTCCCGGTTTTCATCCAAAATATCTTAAATTGTGATCCGAAGACTAACTAAGCTTTTACAGGTTTGGAATGACATGGGGGTAAGTGATTAATGACAAAATTTTCATTTTGGTGTGGAGTAACCCTTTAAGTTAACGCATTACGCCGGTTTCACACCGCATGCGTAAGCAGAGCGTAGGCAACACAGAAGTGGCGCGTATGCAGAGCAGCTGAACCGTAGCTTGTGTACTGCAAATACAGACAAGTATCATTCATTCGGTCACGCTTTTCAGGTGTTCTCCGACTGTCATGTGCTTTGATATGGGCAGCATGCTGTGATGCATTCCCCTCTGTCACGTGCATATAACATGCTGTACATATAGTTTACATGATAAAAAGTAATCTTAAAGTTAATAAATGCCTCTAGTTTTAATAATTTAAACAGGTCTTTGAAGTTTGGGCAATAACTCTTGGCAGTGATGTGTTTTCGTGTAGTTGATTCTGTGCTAACTCCAATATTTCATGTTTTTATTTATTTATTTATTTTTTTAATGTAGTAGATTTAAGTAGCAAATGAGAATCCCTAAAATTATTGAATATATTTTGAGACAAAGGTCTTTTGATATGGTTTAAGATAATTAAAGCAACAGTTTTTCAATAACTAGAAGAATATGTAAAAGTATGGTATTTGGGGTAAAAAGTGCCCCATCTGTTGGGGCGAAAGGCACAATAATTAACATGATAATTAATAGATGGCTGACTTTTCCAATTGTTGACATGACATGGTTAGATGGTAAATATCATATAACCTATTATGTTGGGTGTCCACCTCAGAGATAATCATATTTATCACATCACATCATATTTAAAACATGATATTAATCATATCATATAGCCTAATAAAATATAAATTGTTGTTACTACTTTAAATCTATATTAAGTTATTATGGGATCTCCTTCAATGCTTTCAGAATCTCTAATTTTTATTTTGTTTCTGTATTTTAAAATATATTTTTATATTAACATTTTAATGACAGTATATTTGTTGAACATTTATCAAAATAAGCAGAAAATAGCCTAGTACAAACTTTGCTAAAGTGATTGTTTTGAACAAGTATTAACTTAGACATTAGTATCAAAAAATATATTTTAGCTGAAGTATTTATCAATACTTCAGCTAAAATATCAATATTGTGAAACACGAAACATTTCACATGATTTTACGGTGAAATGTGTAATTTTTCATGTTAATCGGGTCAATTTTGATCAAGAAAAATGCATTGTGGCTTTAATTCAGTGTAAGCGGCGCAGCAAAAATAGACTCGGCGCCGAAACTATCGCTGCACTGCTGCTCACGCGACGCTGCTGCTTGACGCTCACGCGCTGCTCCTGCTCCCGGTGTGAATGCACTCATTTGTTAACATGCACGCCGAAAAAAATATGCGCTGCTCACGCGCCGCTCACGCTTGCGGTGTGAAACGGACGTTAATTGTGAGAGCCAAAAAAAAGTCTGTAAGCATTTTGTTCAAATGTGTACTGCGTTTAGCTTTTAAAGTAAACAGGATATCAAGAGAATATTAATTGTTTCTATTTTGTTTCTAACTTTACATGCCATCTCAAGAAAATACAGATAGAATTCTCATATTAATTTCCTTACTTTCAGTGAATAGTTTGTATTCATTTTCCCTGAGAGATTTTTAATGCATCCAGCTGCACAATGTGATGCAACATTCAGCAAGCGTCCTCATTTTCAGCACATTAATACGCATAAGCTACTTTCCCTGGGTCTGTTGATATTCTTACAAGCTTTTGTTCTTCTGGGATTTACAGCTCAGAACGGCCAATTAAAAAATAAATAAATAAATAAATAAATGTACAGAATGTTTGACATACAGCCGTCTGTCCAGTCTTTGTAGACATGCTGTTTACTTTTCAAAAAGATGACCTAACTTTTTGAAAACCTGGAGCAGAGGCCCTCTGTAGGATAGAAACATTAAACAGATGGTGCAGGGGTAGAGGGCATAAACGCACTGGAAACAGCAATGAATACCTGCTCAGTGAATTGAGGAAAGACTCTGGCACTTTTACACAGATTAACAAAAAAAAAAAAAAAAAAAAAAAATTAAAAAAAAAATTAAAAAATTAAAAATTAAAAACCTTTCAGTGTTCAGTTCTAGTATTACAGAGTATAATACAGTGTGTGTGTGTGTGTATATATATATATATATATATATATATATATATATATAATGTCATCTCAATATACAGTATATATTGAGATGACACACGAAATAGAGAAGCAGAACTAAAATATGCCTTAAAAATTATTCGAAAGATATTGAAAGATATTGTATATGCAGTATATATATTTACATTACTTATTCAAAACCATGGCGATAAATTTGATTCCTAGTCTAATCTGTCAAATTTTGCACACAATAAACAATTTTCAATGGCATGACAAAAATAGACAGAGTAATTAGCAAAATTCTGTCTAAAATGTAAGTGTCTCAATATTGCCTTGTTTATGAACTGCAAATCTGAACCGTACAGAATCTGAACATGCAGAAATCTCCACAGAAGATGTACACAGTTCTACACAACCACTGGACCTTAAGTATTACTTTTTTAAAAAGATTTTGGCTAATTTGATAATGCTTTCAGCTACTAGTAAGAATACAGTAAATTGTGTGAATTAATACATTTTAGCATATTAAAATCCATTCCACAGAAATCCATAGAATTTCCAGCTAAAACAGTGAATAGATTACATCTGATCCTTAAATTCTGCTGGATTTGTGTTTTAGTTCAATTCAATAATCTTAATTTCAATACTACATTTTTATTTAACTTTAAAATAATCTGAAAAAAAAAATTGCTCTTTACAAACAGCATTTGTTTGTCTGTTGTCACAACATGGCCTTGGTCTTGTCAGAAAATTTACTGAAAAGAGAAAAATCTGATGTCACCGGTAGAGTGCACGGCCTTCATGGCTGAATCTTGGGATCTATAAAGCTTGCATGATGACGTTAAGTGCTCTGGGAAGTCACGATACCTCTGGGATATGATAGCACTGTTTGTCAGAAAAAAAAAAAAAGTCTGGAATCAACCTGCTCGTCGATTTCATTGCACAGCCTGCCCATTCACCAATCCCTCTTCTTTTTGTAACTAATGGGACGTGGTGTTTGAGAACACAGCCCAATATAGCAGAAATACATAGCAAGTGAGTGTACGTGTGTCTGTGGTATCAGTGTGTCCATTCTGGACAAAGAACAGAGAGAAAGAAGCCCTTAAGAGAGCCGAGGGCGAAAGTTCTAGAACAGGATCTTGGCAGCCCTAAGCGCCTCTCACACTTTAAAATCTCATAAACATTTAATGTATCAGGGTAGGACTGAGGCTAGTGTGATCACAGACTTGTGTTGACTCAATTACAGAGAGCCAGGCAGGCTTTCAGCTTGACAAACACAAACAGATCAACTGGCATGAAGCTCCATGCACTAAAACAAAATCATCAGACACAGAAACATAAATCAAAATCACACAACTAAATTCTCACAGCACAGCATGCGAGAAGATGAATGGGTGCTATTGCCATCAACATTATCTTACCATATCTACGGAAGAGTGCTTGCCGTTTAATTTTCTTCTCTGTGATGTTTGTATAACCCTCAGCCATCTTGCAAGCAATCCTGCTCTTCTGAAGCACCTCATTTCATTCATACGGAAGTGTTTTTACTGCTGTGAGGTGCTTCCATGTTGAATTCCAGTGTTTAGCTGAGCAAGAGTTTCACTGCAACTCTCAAATCAAGTTTAATCCATAAAATCCTTTCGGAATATTTCTGGAGTTTATTTACACAGCGGTTGCCACAGGGCAGTCAGCTGGCATTTTAAAATGCTTCACAGCGCACACTGAGAGGTTCTCCAAAACCACATAACTGCACAGTCAAAGACGAAAAGTCGAGAAAACTCAAAATGTCAAGGCAGTGTGATGCAAAAGCTTGTTTGACTCCTCAGCTTCCAACAGAAGTACCACAGAGAAGTAAATTGTTAAGCTTTGCATTATAAAAAGAAACAGCATAAAATAATAAAATAAAAAAATAAATAAAGATGAGCTGTGAACATCACCACACATACATACATATATATATATATATATATATTTTTTTTTTTTTTTTTTTTTTTTTTTGCTGTTTGTTAGGCTAGATGGGATTATTGTATTCGAATTTAAATTAACATTGCATTATCTAAACCTGAGCAGGTTGTCTCAACATTCAAAGAGGCTTGTTTTGAGGACATTGCAATGATTGTTAGTCTAAACAGATGGATGAATTTGTTATCTGATCCAGCAGTGGAAAGTCGACACTCAAAAATGCTTCTAACTGCAACAATATTTGTTGGATTCTTACAGTGTGAATCTTTCAAACAAAGATCCGGAATAAAGATTCAAACAAACACACGGATATAGAACACATGCAGCAGTGTGTGCTTAGGCACAATTTTATTTTATCTTCTAACAGGGGCTGAATACACCAGGGTGGCATTGAGGGGATACCGTTAACACTTGTTTTTCTCTTTTTGCTTCTTTACAAATTTCTCAAAAAGTGAGCTGACCATTCAACACCCTGCAATGACTAATTCTTTATTAATCACCTGCACAAAGAAGATTTGCCTAACCTAAACCAATAATAAACATATACAGTGTAAAGATGGGCTCAATTCTAGGAAAGTTTTCAGAAATGAAAGCAATGACTAATCTGAGATGTGGTTGTCAAATAGAGATATAATTGAAATAAATTACACCATATTACTACTGAAGGTGTAAATCAATACACAAATGAAACAATATACAATCACATTCAAACCAAACAAACACACATGGAAAAAAAATAACTAAATGAGAGTAAACATTTATTGCCCATTAGGATGTAGGCCTTAATGGTATTCTTGCTGCATCAACTTATGGGCTATTGACTAGAAGAACACAATGCATGCAGTGTCACACAAAAGATAAGTCATACAACATTTTTACTCAATGCAACACAGCCAGTAAAAAGAGTTATTGGTTTATTGGTTTATCTCAATACACACCCATGTAAAATAGCCAAGACACTTGGAGCCTGACTGACTAAGACCTACTGAAAAAGAAAAGACACCAACTATGACACAAACAAACAAGCAATCAGTAAATAAATAGATAAATACCATGCCAAATTTCACATTACTACTGGGTTACTAAACATTTCTATAAAAACGTCTTACATTTGTACATGGTATATCATTTCTTACACGCCTCATAATTAACTCCCTTGATGTGAATTTAAATGCACATACACTGCAGAGTACAGTGATCAATGCTACACAGCAGCATGACTGCAAAATCATTGCAAATGCAAATAAAAGAAGCGTGACACTATTAACACCTTAATTATGGTACTGTTATGCAAAGGCCATACCAAACAAACTGCACAGTAAACTAACTGCAAAATAAAACGTCCAGAAGGACTAATATGGCCATATAGCATGGCTTATTATAGCAGCATTCTAAACTCATTCATTACACTCATGACACAGGACTCTGTAATAAAAATATGTAAGCTACCAGAGAGAATAAATGCTGGCCGATATAAAACCTCCTGGGAGCATGCACTTGAGCACATATGTCACTAAAAATATCAACCGTACACTAAAGACAGCCATAATGAAAAGTTCAACCTTTCCAGCAAATGTTCTCAGTGAGAACAGTAATAAATGTCAAAAACAGTAAATATGTTGTTATACAGATGAACTATGAAAATTCAGTGTTCAACAAATGTTACTGTTTTTAGCAGTCTCACGTTTTTGCAAATCAGTTTGTTTTAATAATCCGGATTTAATTTAAAAAAAGAGGGGGGTGGGGGGGCTTTCTTTTTACAGTATCATTAATAACAATATTATTTAATAACAATTCAGTTGTCACTACCTGAATATGTCAGGAGTAGATTACGTAACCAATCTCTGTGTGTATGCAGAATTGCTCAAGCACTCAGAGTATGATGGCCATATTTAGCAGCAGTGTGTACGTAGCCTATGTGTCAGCTCTCTGTTTGTTTGTGTGGCCTTTTCAGAAAGGATATTTAAAGTCTTGTCCGCAAAAGGTCACACCCAAAAGATTTTTTTAAACAGCCTGAGAAAGCCAATAATGCATCATAATGCTTTTTCATATCGTATGAAGGCACAAAGAGTGCTGGAGGTTTCAGCAGCATTTTTTGCGAAAACTGTACTGGTAAAACTGTAATGATGAGATAGAGAGAGAGAGAGAGAGTGTGTGTGTGTGTGTGTGTGTGTGTGTGTGTGTATCCTGGTGGGGACTTAAACCTGAATACACACAGACTCATGGGGACCTAAATTGAGGTCCCCATGGGTACAAAAGATATAAATCATATCAGAATGAGTTTATTTGAGAAAGTAAAAATGCAGAAAGTTTCCTGAAAGGGGTAGGTTTAGGTGTAGGGTTGGTGCAGGGCGATAGAAAATACGGTTTGTACAGTATAAAAACCATTACGCCTATGGAAAGTCCATACAAAGATAGCTGACCAGACTGTGTGTGTGTGTACGTTCATATGTTAGCATTTGTATCTTAATTCTCAGGTTTCATTTTATATTCTCATTCAACAATTCATCACTGTCAAATTGCAGAGGCACATCTGCTCTGGTATTGTGTTATTGTGAAAAATTCATAACAGCAGATAATGAATGCACACTATCTAGTGCAATACATAAACAACTGACTAGAAAACATGCTGCAAAAAACACATCAGTTAACACAGATTACCTCTGTGCACTTTACTCATCTCTGCTGTTATCTCCAAATTTATTCTGGTACATGTTGAGATTCCCAGAACTAGACACAAATGGCCTGAACATTTTGATTATATTCATTGGGTTAACAGTTTCCGTTTTTTGTAGAATAACTTTATATGTTGTCAGGCAACAGCTATTAAATAGATGATCTGAATCACATGGACCACTAGATCAGAGGACATTAAAGTGCATGGACATGAATTTCCTCTTCTGTTGTTTCACAGACCGTTAAATGAAGGCATTGAAACAGTTCTTCATCATGGATAGAAGACCATACACACTATAAAATTAGACACGAGCTGGAAATTTAGAAAAAAAAAAAAAAAAAAAAAAGATGCCCCTTCTTCACTAAACACCTTATTTGTCTCGCATGCGGATTTAAATATGTATCAACATCTTCCTACAAATATTATCAATATAGCTCTATATCCAGCCTGATATATATATATATATATATATATATATATATATATATAAACAACAAAAAAACAAAACAAAAAAACATCTTTTTCCATTTACGGTCATTTAAATGTAGCAGTGTGTTCTGATATTTTAACAGTGATGTTTTATAGTGATGTTTTTTAAGGGTGGTGTTTTAAAATGTTTATGAAATTGCCCACTGAGGCAAATGGAAATGTTAACTGATGGCTCTCTCAAAGTATTATAAACCTCTTTGGTCAATATTACATTCTATATTATGTATTTTTATCAAAACAACTTTCAGTGATGATTAATGTCTGTGACCTATTGCTTTGTCAGGCTTGTATGATGGGATTGAAATGGCATGTAATAAATAGAGACTGATAAAATATTAACCAGCATAATGTTACTGTGTGTAAGTGAAAGAGAATGTGTGACAGTAGATTAGTACGGCTCTGATTATTTTAATAATATCCTCCCTGACCATTCAATTACTCTTCTTTGTATTTAAATAGGCTCTGAATACTCCTTAGAGCAAACCAGCCCATTAATATGGCAAGACAGAATATCTCAAGTAAAGTTAGGGGATGTTAAAAGGACAAGAACAAAAGAAGAGAGAAGGAAAGATTTTGATTAATTACATATTTCAAGATTTTGGGCTAATTACATGGGCGTTTACATTTCACCGCCTTGGAATTATAAGGTTGCATTCTGAGCAGTTTTGAAATATTGAGCATGAATTTTTTTTGCGTTCCATAGACTTCTGTAGATAGAACCTTTTTTGTTTTCTAAAAAAAAAAGTCCCAAAATGTACACAGATTACAAAAGAAACATCACATAATGTAAATAAGTTGTCACAGAATAAGCATATGTGAATAGCTCAATTTTGACAAAAATGTCAGATAGAACCTTATAATTCAGATTTTTGTAACTAGTCAGCATTTCACCATTTTAAACAGCTTTTTGCTATACTAATTCATTGTATTTTTAATTTTTAAAATAATATTCCATGTAGTCCCTTAAAATGCTCAAGCTGTCAAATTCCCAAATGTATTTTATATCAACTACTCATATTTAAAAGTGTGAGACAAACAGTTACACATGCAGACTTGGCAAAAGTGATGATCTAATAAAAATGGAGGAATATATGACATGGCATGAGCTGTCAAGACATTTAATCCTGAGTCAATGTTTGTGATTAATGACAGTACAGTAAGTGAAGGTTTTGCCCCCTCATGTACAGCACGTGTAGCAGATGAGTAGACTCTCCCTCAGGGCTCGACCATCTCTCACAGCAGCAGCGTGGAATTAAACTTGAAGTGCACGAGTGCAGTTTTGATTTAGTTCACACTCTTTCCCATTACAGAGCGGTGATGCTTCTACAGTAGGAGAGCTAAATCAAACCCGGTGGAGATATGGTATAAGCAAGACTGGCATTATGCATTCTAGCAATCTTAGTTTCTGGTCATTTGACTGAATTGACCTACTTGTCATTGCTCTACGATTTCTAACAACCCTGTTCCTGAAACAGACTGCATCTATGTCTATCTGACCCTGAAATGGAAACTAAACAATCTGTACAATGAAATAAAATTATTTGGAACAAACTCTTTACTGTGACCCAGTTGAGGTGACAGATGGCAATAATACAACCTGTGGAAATGCTGATTACTTTGAGAGTAACAAAGTTACGGTCTCTTATATTGTGTGGAAACTTAGAGGAAAATGGTGACAAACTGTATACATTCACATAATTTTTAACCTAAAACCATGCATCTCTCTTTTTCTCTCTCCTCCCTTTGTTCTTATCCATGTAATATCCTCTAACTTTACTTGAGATATGCACACATTCAATTATATTAAAAAAATAAAATGGACCGCAGATCTCAGTATCACAAGCTATGAGGAAAAATTACAGTTTTTAAAATCACGTACCTCTTGCACCAACTACCATAGAGATAAATGGGAATGCCAACGGATAGCTCTCTCCAGGTATTACAGACCTCCACAGAGAGTAATCATGGCATTTGTCAGCCTGGACCCCAGGTGACATGCACATATAAGCATGCTAGCTAAATCTAATTGGATTAATTAGAGAGGTATAACTATGCTGATTGAGATTTATAAACTGCTGTGCAAGTCTTGAACAGCATATCCTAGTTTCTTATCACACACTTTGCTACAAACAATGTTACTACACCACTGAGCATGTTTATTTGTGTAGGTATAATATATATATATATATATATATATATATATATATATATATATATATATATATATATGAGGAGTTTGGTTCCAAAACGCGATAAACGCCATTTAAAAAAAAAAAAAAAAAAAATATATATATATATATATATATATATATATATATATATATATATATATATATATATATATATATATATATATATATTGAGTTTCCACCAAAATCAGTATTGTATTTGGTCGGTATTGAAAAGTCAGTTTTTAATTTTACGCAAAATGCGATATCCGCCGAGTTATTAGGTCATGTTTTTTCCCTTTTTTTTTTTTTTTCCAAACCGCGACAAACGCCAGTCTCCTTTCTCTGCAGAACGCGATAAATCCGCTCAACCAATCACAGCGCACCATTCCACGCACTCTAGACAGTAATGGCGGCGCTTTGAATACACCCGGCATCCTAGTTTTCCTCATCTACTTTGTACTTTGTGATCAACAAACAAGGGCTGCACGATAAATCGCATGTGATTGTCATGCGCATCTCATCAGTAAAGCCGATTCTGTGATTAATAGTACCGGTGAATCTCCATCACGTGCTTTTAATACACAGAGCCGTAGTTCACTGACAAGCTACGCAATATCACGTTCATAATCGCAGATGAATCGAATTTGATCATGAACGCGATATTGCGTAGCTTGTCTGTGTTCGTGTTTTTATTAAAGCCATTTATGGTTTTGTTACTACAGCATATAGCACCAGTCAACTAAATGAATGTAACATTAAAGATGAATGCACTTTTGGAAGTTGAATGTAAGGGAATTCAATGTCATTTTAGAATTTCTGTGGTCTAATGTGATATTGTTGTTCATGTTCTTGTTAGTGATGAAATTTTATTTTATTGTTGTAATTAATTTATAGCAAACAAGATGACCCGTTGAATTCATTTTGGGAGTGATTACTAATTGAATGTATTTTTAGTCCAGTGCCTGTATAGAAGATTATGACCAAGTTCAGAGGCTGTCTTATGTGGATCAACTTACTGTGTTGTGTATTTTCAACAGTTTCAACATGAAAAATAACTTTCATATCGATTCAATGGATTTATTGCAGTTTGAAAAAAAAGAAAAAGAAAAAGAAAAACGTACCATGGATTTATTGCATTTTGGGGGGAAAAAATTATACAGTTTTATAATAAATCTGTGAAAATCAAAATCTGGATTTGAATTTTTAATGTTATTATAACCTAAAGATGATAAGTGAAAGTTTGAAACAGAAAATATTGGTTTTCATCTTGCCACTTTCTTGGTAAAGAAAACACGTTTTTACTCAAATTAATCAAATTGGATTTATAGCGTTATGTTCCATGAAGATATTTTGTAAATTTCCTACTGTAAATATATCAAAACTTAATTTTTGACTAGTAATATGCATTGCTAAGAATTTCATTTGGCGATTTTGTCAATATTTTTTATTTTTTTGCACCCTCAGATTCCAGATTTTCAAATAGTTGTCTCTCTGCCAAATAGTGTCCTATTATAAATCATACATCAATGGAAAGCTTATTTATTCAGATTTCAGATTATGTATAAATCTTAAATTTCAAAAAAAAAAAAAAAAAAAAAAAAAAAAAACTTAGGAGCCAAATTATTTTTTTTAGGTGCAACAGAATAAAAAAAGTTTTATTTTATTATTATTTTTTTCATATAGCCCTGATAGATAGAGAGAGATATATATAGATATATATATATATATATATATATATATATATATATATATATATAGGAATCTGATTGATTGCTTCTGTGGACAGGTTGTCTTTTATACAGATAAACTGAGATTAGGAGCACTCCCTTTAAGAGAGTGTTCTTAATCTCAGCTCCTTACCTGTATAAAAGACACAGCTGGGAGCCAGAAATCTTGCTGATTGATAGGGGATCAAATACTTGACTCATTAAAATGCAAATCAATTTATAAGTTTTTTGAAATGCGTTTATCTGGATTTTTTTTTTTTTTTTTTTTTGTTATTCTGTCTCTCACTGTTAAAATAAACCTACCTTTAAAATTATAGGCTGATCAGTTCTTTGTCAGTGGGCAAACGTACAAAATCAGCAGGGGATCAAATAATTTTTTCCCCCCACTGTATCAGGGATGCAAACACTTCATGGGTGAAAAAGGTGACAAAGACACGCAACTAGAGTGACCATCAGGTTCTTGGAGAAGTGCTTTGGTTAGTGTGGTGACCATCAGTTGCTCAGTTTGGCCAGGAGGCCAGCTCTATGAAGAGTCCTGGTTGTTTCAAACGTCTTCCATTAAGGATAAAGACTACATGCTTCTGTGACCCTTCAATGAAGCAGAATTTTTTCTGAACACTTCCACAGATGTGTGGCTTGACGCAAACCTGTTTCTGAGCTCTACAGGCAGTTCTTTTGACCTCAGTGCTTGTTTTTTTGCTCTGATATGCATTATCAGCTATTAGACCTTATATTAAGACGTGTGCCTTTCCAAAATCATACCCATTCAATTGAATTTGCCACAGGTTAACTTCACTTGAAGTGTAGTAACAGCTACAAGCAATATGAATGCTCCTGAGCTAAATTCCAACTGTTCCAGATAAGAGTATGAATATTATTATTATTTTTAATAAATTTGCAAAGATGTTAAAAACCTGTTTTTTGCTTTGCAATTATGGCATATGGAGTGTAGATTGATGTGGGAAAAAAAAAAAAAAAAAAAAAAAAAAAAAAAAAAGTAATTTAAAGCAGTTTAACATAAGGCAGCAACATAACGCGAAAAAAATTAAGGTCTATGAATACTTTTGCAAGGCACTGCATGTATGAGAGATAGAGATATATATATATATATATATATATATATATATATATATATATATATAAAATACATACACACAACTCAATTGCGGGTACATTTCAAGCTGAGAAAAAAAAAAAAAAGAATTGGAATTGAATTTTTTCATAGAACACTTTAAAATTTAATATTTTCTATATTTGCTGATCTTAAACTTGTAAAATTTTAAATATTTATTCTGAAAATCAATGTACTAACAAAAATCTGTCAACTGTTATAGACAAATTGGGTCAAACATATACAGTTAACAAATGTAACAATTTAAAACCCTGTCCTCCCTAGAAGAACATCGGTCTCTTAATCCATTAATTCAACTTTAAACCCAATAATATATAGATTTGTTTTGGAGTAAAAATATCAACACATTTAACTGAAAAGTTGCCAACATGGTGTGCATTTTCTCTAAACATAGCTTTAAAAATGAATTAAATTCTTTATAAATTTCATGTAGTAGTAGTACTACAGTGGGTACGGAAAGTATTCAGACCCTTAAATTTTTCACTCTGTTATATTGCAGCCATTTGCTAAAATCATAAGTTAATTTTTTTTTTCCTCGTTAATGTACACACAGCACCCCATATTGACAGAAAAACACAGAATTGGTGACATTTTTGCAGATTTATTAAAGAAAAACTAAGATATCGCATGGTCCCAAGTATTCAGACCCTTTGCTCAGTATTTAGTAGAAGCACCCTTTTGATCTAATACAGCCATGAGTCTTTTTGGGAAAGATGCAACAAGTTTTTCACACCTGGATTTGGGGATCCTCTGCCATTCCTCCTTGCAGATCCTCTCCAGTTCTGTCAGGTTGGATGGTAAACGTTGGTGGACAGCCATTTTTAGGTCTCTCCAGAGATGCTCAATTGGGTTTAAGTCAGGGCTCTGGCTGGGCCATTCAAGAACAGTCACGGAGTTGTGAAGCCACTCCTTCGTTATTTTAGCTGTGTGCTTAGGGTCATTGTCTTGTTGGAAGGTAAACCTTTGGCCCAGTCTGAGGTCCTGAGCACTCTGGAGAAGGTTTTCGTCCAGGATATCCCTGTACTTGGCTGCATTCATCTTTCCCTCGATTGCAGCCAGACGTCCTGTCCCTGCAGCTGAAAAACACCCCCACACCATGATGCTGCCACCACCATGCTTCACTGTTGGGACTGTATTGGACAGGTGATGAGCAGTGCCTGGTTTTCTCCACACATACCGCTTAGAATTAAGGCCAAAAAGTTCTATCTTGGTCTCATCAGACCAGAGAATCTTATTTCTCACCATCTTGGAGTCCTTCATGCGGGCTTTCATGTGTCTTGCACTGAGGAGAGGCTTCCGTCGGGCCACTCTGCCATAAAGCCCCGACTGGTGGAGGGCTGCAGTGATTGTTGACTTTCTACAACTTTCTCCCATCTCCCGACTGCATCTCTGGAGCTCAGCCACAGTGATCTTTGGGTTCTTCTTTACCTCTCTCACCAAGGCTCTTCTCCCCTGATAGCTCAGTTTGGCCGGACGGCCAGCTCTAGGAAGGGTTCTGGTTGTCCCAAACGTCTTCCATTTAAGGATTATGGAGGCCACTGTGCTCTTAGGAATCTTAAGTGCAACAGAAATTTATTTGTAACCTTGGCCAGATCTGTGCCTTGCCACAATTCTGTCTCTGAGCTCTTCAAGCAGTTCCTTTGACCTCATGATTCTCATTTGCTCTGATATGCACTGTGAGCTGTAAGGTCTTATATAGACAGGTGTGTGGCTTTCCTAATCAAGTCCAATCAGTATAATCAAACACAGCTGGACTCAAATGAAGGTGTAGAACCATCTCAAGGATGATCAGAAGAAATGGACAGCACCTGAGTTAAATATATGAGTGTCACAGCAAAGAGTCTGAATACTTAGGACCATGTGATATTTCAGTTTTTCTTTTTTAATAAATCTGCAAAAATGTCAATAATTCTGTGTTTTTCTGTCAATATGGGGTGCTGTGTGTACATTAATGAGGAAAAAAATGAACTTAAATGATTTTAGCAAATGGCTGCAATATAACAAAGAGTGAAAAATTTAAGGGGGTCTGAATACTTTCCATACCCACTGTAATCAGGCTAATTAGCTTCTGATCAGTTTGTTAACAATAAAACACATATAATTGTCATTTTTAAAGCAAAACTTCAAACAGAGTTGACATTGATGGTAACAGAGTTGACATCAGAAAACAGAGTTGACCACCTGTAGTTAAAAGACCAAAAACAGCAATATTTTCTGCCAGATTCTGAAACTGAAACCATTTTAAATGTAACAACTATATAATTGTATCAAATACATGCGAATTACAGATCTTTCATGTAATTGAAAATTAACTGTATGTGTCTCATGCATTACAGATCTGGAAAATAAAAAGACATAGCTGCTCCCTCACCATGGGCATACAAATCAGTTTTTGGCAATTTCTGCCCATATGTCTTTATTTAGTATTTAAATGTGCACTATGCAAGTTTTCGTTTTTTTTTTTTTGTTTTGTTTTTTTTTTTTTAATTTTTATTTATTTATTTTTTATAGACATTAGAGCTCTTGATTCAAAGAATAGCAGTTTGCAAGAATTTTAGATTTACTTTGAAGCCATATGTTTACATTAATATTTATAAACATTAGAGCAAAACAAGCTTGCATTTTGAGTAGTGGTGCTTTTTTACTTTTGTGCCGTCTATTTCTGTCTATTTTCTGCCTTCCTTACAGGGTCAGCATGTCACTGTGCCCTCTGTTGCCCTTGCCTTTTTGCTGCTAAGAGTTTAATTTACCTGTAATTCAATTTCTTTAGCCTGTAATGATATATAACAAATGTATCATTTACAGTAAAATGACCCAGAATCCAAAATAAAAATAACAATAATGCAAAATACTTAAATGTGATTGGGAACATTTGACTCTGTTACTCATTGTCAACTCTGTTTTCATTAAACTTTTTAAACCACTAACAGAGTTGACAATAACAGAGTTGACATTTTCCACCATTTTGTGCTTTAGCTCAAGATGCTAACCCTCAAACCAGATACCACATGGCATGTCTAAAACAGAATTTTATGGATTTCCATAATATTATTGTTTTAAAAAAAGTGAATGAGAGATTCACTGCAAAATCAAAATAACAGATTTGACAAATAATCAATCTACTATTGGTGTATCCTAAACATTTTGTACAAATTAATAAGAATAAAGAATAAAGACATACATCAATGCCTTCCAAAGATTCCTACCAGAGGAAGTGACAACACTTGGTGCAAGTCACATGTTTTTTCTATGAATGCTTTAAAGATTTTTATGCCTTTTTATAACCGAGGTAACAGAGTTAACCAGAACATAGGGACAGACACAAAATATTTTACAGATATTAATATATATTTTATGCAATTATGTAACTTAGAGTAAACACAAAAATATGAAAATTAGACTTACTTATTTCATGATAATTCAAGCTGAATGTGTGAATCAGGAGGCAAAGACAGTCAATAATAGGTGTAGTGGCAGTCTTTCAGTTATTATTTTCAAGACAAAATGTCCCTTAATATGCATAAAAGCATTGTTTTGGTGATAGTTTGATATAATTTATGTTATTATTCTGATTCAGTGAAGTTTTTGTGTTTTCAAAAATAACAGAAGGTTTACCTGGGAGACACGAAATGTACCCCCAATTCTAGAATGACCCATATATATATATATATATATATATATATATATATATATATATATATATATATATATATATATATATTACTAATTGATTAAATTGTATTTCTTGTTTACTTTCACTTTTTTATGCAAAAAGCAATTTCTGTTGTCCTAGTACAACCAGTTCTAAATTTATTGCAAATAAACTAGATTAAAAATAGCTCCCTTTTTGCAAAAAAGTTTTAAATGGTATTATTCTGTTGACACAACATCACATTTGCACTCTCAACAAACACTTAATATTAACAACTGCAGCGCAAAACCTTTTTCCCATTTACGCAATCACCAGGGAACCTATGAAAATATCCCTTTAATTGAAGCTCAGATTCAGAAAATTACTAAACTGAAGCTAAAGAATACACAGGGCATTACTAGTCCATTTTTCCAGGGCTCCCCAAAGCTAGCAAGGCTCACGCACAACAGGAGCTGAGCCTGATAAAAAACACGGGCACATTAATTGTCACCGCACATCTATGAATAAACGAGCCACACTTTACTGCAATCAAGCTGTAAAAACGAGAACTACTCTAACCCCTGAGGAGAAATAGAAAATCGTCTCTAAAGCCACAGACAAGGGCCGGAATTTAAATAAACACATTTAGTGTCTCAAAATGCTTCTCATATACCATATTCGAATTGCTACAACAAGAAAAACACATGTGACTGCATAAAAAGGATGCTTTTGTGCATTGTTAGCTACAGAAAGCATAAGGTACCTTGCGATATTTGTCTTTCTGTTCGATTTTCATGCCAAACCTCAACTCTGCATCTCTCCTAAAGCTCTCGGGAGATTCTGCAAAACAAAACTGCATGTATTTCATGCTTGCATGGTCTGTCACCCCCCATCAGATGTACACATAGAATGCTTATATACTGGCAGAGCGGTATAGTTTGAGCAATGCAAACCCATATCGACAACCTCTGTTTACTTTTTTACAGCCAGAGCGGCTAAAACTCCATCAGTTCAGAGTACTAACATTTTAAGGTGTACTAAAAACCTTCACCACAGGGCTGTTTGTGACCTCATAAGCACTGAGATTTTATGAGCAGTTAGAGTTTTCTGATACTGTCAGATATCAGTTTGATAAATGATTACTATTTTATGGCCTCGCTCATGTAAGTGACTGTATATAATTAAATCATACCAATCCACAGAGTGTTTCTTATTGACAGAGAGAGAGAGAGAGAGAGAGAGAGAGAGAGAGAGAGAGAGAGAGAGAGAGAGAGAGAGAGAGAATTAGCACAGTAGCAAGAATTAATAATTCATTGGCACAATGTGTTATTTGAACAATAACAAACAATGCTGTGAGAGTCTGCATTTTTAATGACAGCATGGGGAATAAAAACAATCATAAAAGACCTTGGAGTTCAGAGAATCACATATGAAGATTTGACTTAAAAAAAAAAAAAACTGAAAAGAGTCGAGCAATGTACTATAGTGTTAGCTTAGCAACATTCTAATGACAAACTCCATTGGATCTATTACTCCACTTTGTCTACAAGACAAAAAGGCAGCACTCTAGATTTTGGAACAAAGCCTTAGTGTCAAAATGTCATATTGGCTTATTATTGCAACAAACAGAATTATTCAAGGGTAAGCCTTTGTGCAGAGCAGGTTGGTTCTTTTTTAGAACGATAGCTTAGCATATAAGACCATACAAAAAGATTCAAGCATCACCACAACCTTGTTTTCTTTCACAAGTCAGAAATCTGTAGAATACATCTTAATAGAAACTTCAATCACTGTTCAATAAGAAACATTAACAACAAGAGGGAATACACAAAGACAAGGAATAAAGCAGAATAGACCAAAGGACCAACTCCTCAAGGAGAAGAAGCTGTGTTCAGCTTTGTCATATTTGCAGTGATTTGCCGACAGGCCCCCCACTCTTCTTCTATGAGAAAGCAGACATAAAGAAGAGGATTTGGGATGTAAATGTCGACTTTTTCTCAGAGAAAGGGAGAAAAAAATAAAGTTTCTACATGACAACAGATGAGCAAACTCCAGAAAATCCTGGAAGAGTGCTTAATTATGGATTTTTTTTTTCTCCTGCTCAAGACCTTTGAAAAATTGCAATGCGTCTTGCTGAATGTCAGTGGAAACTGAGCAGATCTGAAATGTCAGAGCACGTAAAGGCTCATGAAAGAAAATACAAGAGGAAGAGTTGACATTAAAGGCAGCATTAGTACAAAGCAAGTGATGAAACATAAATATTGTGAAGTATTGATACCATTGCATATGGCATTAACTAACCCACATCCACATGCACATTGCGCATGAAAGTGGTAGGAGATTTCTCAGTCTGGCAGACTCTAATCTGATTGGCTGGCTTTGTGCAATTTCCAGGAGTAAGGGCATAAAGGACTTTTTTATCAGTCTGTAAGGAAGTCATGAAAACTAATATAATGTGTACTTTTAAGGAAGAACTAAACACTGGATTTGCCAAAGTTTGCAAAGTTAGTGGCATCAAACCTCGGAAAAATGCTCAGTGCTTGGTTTGAGGAATTCAAATTACTACTTAAACTACTAATATTGTGCTATAATCAATTTCAGAAACAACAAAAGCTAGCTGGTCATGTTACAAATCAATCAGACAGTCTTTTCCTGTCTGAACTGAGGTTCATGCACAGAATAAACTGTGATTAGGGCCAGATTATATGTTGCAAGTCACAGGTATGTCTACAAAAGGTCTATTAAATCAGTAATAAGAACAGTCAAATTTTGTGCATTTCTTCATTACATTACTTACATCTGATTCACTTCTGCATTTAAGTATATTGCATGCTGCTATTAAAAAAAAAAAAAAAAAAAAAAAAAAAAAAGAAAATAAAAAATCTAATAGATAAATCTTGATCTAGGACCATAATGTTAATTGATGCAGCTTGTCTTTGTCTACAACCCCTTTAATGAGCATGTGATAAGCAGAGCTTTTTTTAAGGCTGTCACTGTTCAGTGATCATTTGGAAGATATCACTTCAGACTTCAATTAAAGCTTAATTAGATTTGGTTCACCTTTAAAGTGTCTGCAAGGTCTTGAGTGCCCGTCTGCTTCAGAGACCACTAACTTCATTTCAATGACTCATTACATATTTACTGCTGCATTTCCATTACATGTTATGCTTCACTGGCTGAATCCTCCCAGTAAATCAAACCTCAAGCTCTAATCATCTTACCCACAAAATGTAAAAATCTAACGGTCTTTAATTTCTTACAGAAATGAATGACCGTGGATACTTTGTGTTTCCAACAGAAATAATCACTTTAGTTAATAGTTCACTTTGTAGCCCTAAAACTCAGAGTATATGCATATTAGCATATTTTGTTGATGTGTTGTTGTTTATTTTTTTCATTTGTTTACTCACAGATGTTGACTGTAAATATTATTATAGCAGCAAAATTTAAACTCAGACGCTGGATTAAACACATACAAGGATAAAGTGCAGTTTGCTCTCTGTTATTATGTTTTCTTCCCACTTCTGTTGTTTGTTCTTGGCACACTGGGGGAAAACAGAACGCGCACAGAGATAAGACACTTGCTTAAGAAATAAGAGTGTAAAATATTCATATTCAGGAAGCGTGCTGCCACAAACATCGGAAAACAATTAAATAAGCAACTAGCTGACAACAAGGTTACCAAATATTTGAGACCATTGAAAATTTGGGATTAAAAATCTAATTTAAACCTGGAAATAAACAGTCTTTTAGGACTATGAAAACAGAAAAACAAATTAATTTTATGACATAAAATAATAATAATAATAATAATTTTAAAAAAAGTCTATTTCTTGGTCAGTAGACAAATATGCAAATTTGTGCTAGAAAATATGATCAACAGGTTTTTCTTCATTATCAGCATAACAATATTTCACTCATATTGTTATGCTGATAATACCATGTGTAATTAAAATTATAATATTAAATAAGTTGAGGATTAGATTAAATGCAAAAAGACATTTTCACTAATGGTATCAAACCTTTGGATCTTGCAAGGAACACTCTTCCTTTCATGTCACTTCTTCAAAAAAACTTTTCAAAGTACAAAATAAATAAATAAAATTACAGGATTAATAATGTGCAATTCATATTTGTTTAGACAAAGTAATGATTTAATAATTTTAATTAATTGCAATATACTACATTTGGATTTTCTGAAAATCGAATTAATGCGTGATCAAGGGTTTTTATTTTGCTTGTACGATAAGTAATTCAATGTTCAAGAAGAGGTAATAAATCTTCATTACTGACATATTATAGCCTCGAAAGATTTAATGACACACCTGAAGAGATGCGGTATAAATTGAAAATTTTCACTCCCACAAAATACGGATATTGCTCTCCATTCAACCAAAACAGCAAAAGCTAATTGTGAAGGCCTGCCTCTCTTCCATATATCAATCAATAATCCAAGAGGAGCTGGAAAAATGTCTTCAGCTTTAATCCTTGAAAATTATCCGCAATAAGCCTCACTGAGATGGAATAGCAATCCGCTTTAATAGCTTTATGAAACCAATGGCTATTCCCTTGTGCTCACCTTTTTTCACATCTAAAGGCCAAGCTTCTGTATTTAGAAATCTGAAGTCTGAAATGGTCAATCTGCAATCTTCATTATATAATGAGGTGTATTTGAAAAGACTGAAGCCCAGTTTTCTCCAGAAATTCAAAGAATGTGCAAAAGGTATGAAAACTGTGCATCAGTCTTATTAAAACATGATTTTAAAGATGGACAGATGGAAACATTAACCTGTCATGCAGGCAGAGAACAGTTTAAGTGAGGACTACAGTATTTCAAGCAGCGATTCAAATGAATTAAAGAAATTGATGCCTTGCAGTCTCAAATGATGCAATGTTTCCTTAATGTGCCCAAATTGCATTGTTCCCATAAAGGAAGCTCTATTTTTCAGTCATTTTCAAAATGTTTAAATGTAAAGTGAACATGGTACAGGCAAGGGATGTCTGATGTGTGACATCTGGATCAGATTTTAGATCAAAATGCCTGAAAAGCAATTGTCATAAAAAAAGCATCAAATAAATAAAAATAAATCACAAAAGATGTAATATATTTTTAAATATTATTATGCTAATAGTCAAATTGTGAACAATTCAACTCGATGACAAGCCTCTCATCATTCTAGGAGTATGTTGCTGAAGATAAAACATCGAGACATGAGTTTTTCTTTCGACAGGCTTCCTTCCACTAATGTAAACAAAGATGAATCATAATGCATATCACAGAATGACAAAAACACACATCAGAGTTAACACAGGGATGCTGGTGAGCAAAAGCATTGCACGGTGTCAGGGAAACAGGGAAGGATTATTCGAGTAATCATGTCAGAGAGAACACATGAAAGTGTTCAGTACTTGAAACAGTCCTTACGGCTGACAAAAATAACGATTGGAACAACTTGTCAAGCCTACTTCAAAAGCTATGATTTTGTCAGTTGCTGTATTTTACGATTTCTTGCAGGGGGAAAAAATACTGGCTGATGTCATTTCATAGTTACAACTATGTCTTTGTGTCACAAAAAAAAAGAGAAGGTATAGAAAGGCAGCATAAATGACAGAGGAAAGCAAATAATGAAAAGAAGCATCTGCTTTCTATGGCATGTCTGAGTGGTTTTACTGACAGACATCACATCCAATGCGACTGCATCAGTGTCTTAGTGTATGCAAAGATTTTATTTTTTATTTTTTTATTTTTTTTGCCTTTTCTAGCTTTTTATGCTTACACATTGTGTATGAGGCAAAAACATGGAGCTCCACACTTCACAAAATGGCTTATATGAAAAGCCACAGTGGCTGAAAAGCTGCCGACCTCAGAAATGGCAGAATGAATAAAAGATAAATGCCTGTCTACATTGCCCAGGGGAGATGAAGGTCAGTGTTGTCAAAACTCACTCACTCACTCACTCACTCACTCTCTCTCTCTCTCTCTTTCTCTCTCTGTCTGTCTGTCTGTCTGTGTATGTGTGTGTGTGTGTGTTTTAGTGTTTGTGTGAACTGTTATCCCTACTTTAATAATGGTTGAAAAACTGATGTCAACAGGGTTCCTACACATTTTCCATACTTTTCCAGACTCAAATTTCCAAACCTCTCGGTAGATTTTCAGACCATATTTAGCATAAATGGTTCATAGAGCATTATTTTCAGCTTTATATTTGGTATATATTACAGTCAACTGTAAATATGTGTTATTTTCTCAGGGTTTTTTTCATTGATTTTATTGAAGTGACAACACACAGGGTCCCTAAAAAAAAATAAATAAATAAAAATGACAGACTTTTACATGCACACAAGAAACTTTTTTTGTGCCCTCTAGAAACTATTCACGTGCATGGGAATGTTTTGCATGCTTACTCAGTATAATTTCTAGTTTTATATAACCTATTTCCTCTGTGCATCACTGCCATCTTACTATGAATAAAACGATAGCATGGATGCACATGAATCAACAGAGATCTACCTGCTCAAAATTTTGCTTTTCTTATGGTAGTACCTCTAATATCAAGGCCTAATGTCCAAATTTAGCACATCCTCTGTGGCAGCGGAGAAACCATGAGGTGAAAAGGGCTGATGGCATCAAATTTGCCAAGGAACTATAAAAAAGACTGGTACTGTAAAAAAGTGTTTAAGATTTGGCTTTCATTGGGGCAGTATGCCATATTTCAAGGCCTTTAATGCATAGTCTGTGGCGGCCAAGAAACCACACCGCAAAGTGGGCTGATGGCACAATAGGTGGCTCAGTGTGCATTGTCCTATATGCTAAGTTTAATGGTTTCTTGTGCACACATAAAAGTCTGTATATTTTTTTATTTTTCAAAGCTCCTTGAGGCTATGTAATACGGTGCTAAAAAGAAAACTAAAATGCTTATAACCTGCATTTCGCATAATGAAAAAGCGCACCTTGAATTCATTCAGTCGAATTTGACAATCACTAAAGAATCACTAAACAGCTGCCATGAAACCTCACTTCTTGTACGATAAATGTATTTTCATTAAATTCTTAATTTTCTATTATAAAAAAACTAAATAGGGGCAAAAGTCTGGAAACACAAATATTTTTCCATACTCTGCTTTTTCTTTTCCATACTTTTCCAAACCATAAAGGAACCCTGTGTCAAAAATTTTTCAGAAAAACTTCAATTGTACAGTGTAGAAGGGTCATTATCTATTGGTGGACAGTACGGAGCCCGGCACGTCACCTGTAGGAGAAAAAAACACAAAACAATCTGTGGCGACGGTTTTGAAATCTGTCCCCTCAGTTTATAAACTGTACTCACGAATTCTTAAACTGTTCCCTCAGTTAAACAAATTGTGTCCACGGACTAATAAACCGTACCCATGAATTATTATTATAATAATTATTATTATTATTATTTTAATTTATTGGCTAAATAAATAAATATTACTTAAGACAGGCAAATGTTTATCATAAAATAATTCATGAATGCTTTATTTTTAAATAACCTTTTACAGTTTTGGAAATGTGTTTGTGTACTATTCATTCTTAACATGAAGACTTATTTTGGTGATTTTATTATAGGCTACTAAGCTTTTTCCCCCCAGAGTTAGATGCATGCTTCACTGTAAATGTTATTATTAAATTACTAGGCCTATTATAACATTGCATTCAGTTAGAGAGCAAAGAAATGACAACATAACCGGTACATTATTTGTTTTGTATTGCTTTTTACCTTCTCCTCTCGAAACTCTATCGGTTTTTTTAGAAAATTCAGGAAATTTTCTATTCTTCTTTTTAGCGTTTATTTTAGGCTATAGGATAAAACACGGGTGGCGTTGTTTTATCCAATTGGTGATTAATGTCAAATAAACGCTACAAAGAAGACTATTTTGTGAGTGCGGATCATGGTCTCGTAGGCTACTATGAAAAATAATGTTTAATAAACACAATACAATGCATCCTGTCCCTAAACAGGTGGCCTGGTTGAATCTGCCCGTGGGGGCGGGGCCACAAATCCGTGAGTTTACAAAAGGTAGTTTACAAACCCGAGGGAACGGATTGCGAGAGTGTACGTGCGGATTATGAATTTGTGGGTACGGATTCAAAAACCAAAGGTAAAGTTTACAAAATCTGAGTGCACGGATTGGAAATTCGTGGGTACGGTTTATTAATCCGTGGACACGATTTGTTAAACCGAGGGAACAGTTTAAGAATTCGTGAGTACGGTTTATAAACTGAGGGGACAGATTGCAAAACCGTCGCCACGGATTGTTTGTTTTTTTTTCTCCTACAGGTGACACACACATATATATATATATATATATATATATATATATATATGTGTGTGTGTGTGTGTGTGTGTGTGTGTGTGTATGTGTATATATATATATATATATATATGTGTGTGTGTGTGTGTGTGTGTGTGTGTGTGTATAGGTACGGAAAGTATTCAGACCCCCTTCAATTTTTCACTCTTTGTTATATTGCAGCCATTTGCTAAAATCATTTAAGTTCATTTTTTTTCCTCATTAATGTACACACAGCACCCCATATTGACAGAAAAACACAGAATTGTTGACATTTTTGCGGATTTATTGAAAAAGAAAAACTGAAATATCACATGATCCTAAGTATTCAGACCCTTTGCTGTGACATTCATATATTTAACTCAGGTGCTGTCCATTTCTTCTGATCATCCTTGAGACGGTTCTACACCTTCATTTGAGTCCAGCTGTGTTTGATTATACTGATTGGACTTGATTAGGAAAGCCACACACCTGTCTATATAAGACCTTACAGCTCACAGTGCATGTCAGAGCAAATGAGAATCATGAGGTCAAAGGAACTGCCTGAAGAGCTCAGAGACAGAATTGTGGCAAGGCACAGATCTGGCCAAGGTTACAAAAAAATGTCTGCTGCACTTAAGGTTCCTAAGAGCACAGGGGCCTCCATAATCCTTAAATGGAAGACGTTTGGGACGACCAGAACCCTTCCTAGAGCTGGCCGTCCGGCCAAACTGAGCTATCGGGGGAGAAGAGCCTTGGTGAGAGAGATAAAGAAGAACCCAAAGATCACTGTGGCTGAGCTCCAGAGATGCAGTCGGGAGATGGGAGAAAGTTGTAGAAAGTCAACAATCACTGCAGCCCTCCACCAGTCAGGGCTTTATGGCAGAGTGGCCCGACGGAAGCCTCTCCTCAGTGCAAGACACATGAAAGCCCGCATGAAGGACTCCAAGATGGTGAGAAATAAAATTCTCTGGTCTGATGAGACCAAGATAGAACTTTTTGGCCTTAATTCTAAGCGGTATGTGTGGAGAAAACCAGGCACTGCTCATCACCTCTCCAATACAGTCCCAACAGTGAAGCATGGTGGTGGCAGCATCATGCTGTGGGGGTGTTTTTCAGCTGCAGGGACAGGACGACTGGTTGCAATCGAGGGAAAGATGAATGCGGCCAAGTACAGGGATATCCTGGACGAAAACCTTCTCCAGAGTGCTCAGGACCTCAGACTGGGCCGAAGGTTTACCTTCCAACAAGACAATGACCCTAAGCACACAGCTAAAATAACGAAAGAGTGGCTTCACAACAACTCTGTGACTGTTCTTGAATGGCCCAGCCAGAGCCCTGACTTAAACCCAATTGAGCATCTCTGGAGAGACCTAAAAATGGCTGTCCACCAACGTTTACCATCCGACCTGACAGAACTGGAGAGGATCTGCAAGGAGGAATGGCAGAGGATCCCCAAATCCAGGTGTGAAAAACGTGTTGCATCTTTCCCAAAAAGACTCATGGCTGTATTAGATCAAAAGGGTGCTTCTACTAAATACTGAGCAAAGGGTCTGAATAAAGACCATGTGATATTTCAGTTTTTCTTTTTTAATAAATCTGCAAAAATGTCAACAATTCTGTGTTTTTCTGTCAATATGGGGTGCTGTGTACATTAATGAGGAAAAAAAATGAATTTAAATGATTTTAGCAAATGGCTGCAATATAACAAAGAGAGAAATTTAAGGGGGTCTGAATACTTTCCGTACCCACTGTGTGTATATATATGTGTGTGTAAGTCTTAGGCAACTAGTATTTTCACCAACAAAAAGAATGGTTTTAAGTCGGTTATTTCTATCTTTTGCTGTAGTATGTCAGTAGGAAATATCAGTTTACATTTCCAAACATTATTTTTGCCATTAATTGTAATAATCCAGTGAGATTTTTGTTTGCACAAGGAGTCTGACAACAGCCAGTGCTCCACACAGAGATCTGATCTCATCATCCAGTCCATCTGGAATGACATGAAGAAACAGAACAAACTGAGACCGACTAAATCCAGACAACATTTCCAAGATGCTTCAAGAAACCTGCCTGCAAACCAAACCAAAATACTAGCAGCCTAAGACTTTTGCACAGTACTGTGTGTGTATATATATATATATATATATATATTAGTGCTGTCAAAATTAGCGCATTAACGCAGGTGATAAATTTTTTTCAGTTTAACACGTTAAAATTATTTAACGCCGTTAACGCAGGGGCGGAGCCTAGGGTTGGCCACCCCACTCATAACTGGTTATAGCTAGAAGGCATAGGTGGAGATTGCAGGGGGTGGGGGGGGGGGTGGGACCTTGAAACATTTTACTAAATATTTAATTAATATTTTCAACTCAAAAGTAAATATGCACATAATGTAGTTATTTTAATATATTTTACTGTTATTTATTGTAAGTAAATAAATAAATAAAATAAAATAAAACTTACTAATAGGCTTTCCCAATCTTATTTGCGTAAGAAGTTGGAACGTGACGAATCTGCATTTTGGCGGATAATAGCCTATGCTTGCCTGTTGCTGCGGTTGCATGACATGAATGGATATTTAGCGTTTTTGTTTTGTTTTTTTTTTGTTTGTTTGTTTTTTTTTGTTTTTTTTTACAACATACAACAACTGCAGAGGAATCTGAACCTAACCAAAATAAAGACAGATGAAGATGCCTGACTCCAGACCTGGACAGCCTCATAAGGGTGATCCACAGGACGCTCAGTTAGCAGCTCAGTGTTTTACATTTATGTCAGGAAAAGGACCATTTACATCCAAATGTAATTTAATGCACACAGAACAATACCTAGAAATAGATTTCAGAATATAAACTGCTTAATCTGCCATTTTCAGTAACGTTACTAGATGTGTTTGTGTGCCTGCGCGTTTAACTTGAATAATGTCCAACAGATATCTGTTTTAAAGCAGTGGGTAATTCAACGTGTTTATTGCTAGCGAAGCAGAAATAGACAGCGCAGCCTTTACAAGTAATTTGCGTGCAATGTATTTGCACGCAAATTACTCCCGCGCTTGCTGCTGCTCTAATCATAGTAAAACCGCTTTTTAATGGTACACGGATTGTAATTTTGTACGTTTACTACAGAAATGCTAAAATGTTTTTAAAAGTTTGACTGACCAAATTGACTGGCTTGATTTGGCCCCCCCAAGCTCAAACGTCAAGCTACGCCTATGTTAGAAGAGATATGTATCCGACCGAAAACTGACAATGAATTTAATTTTCTACCTGTTAGATTGTGTTTTATTAACGTCTACATCTACCCCAACCCTAAACCTACCCCTTACAATAATGCAAAAATAGTAATTGTACAGTGTGACAAACATTACGCTGTACTGATGTGCGCATGCCCAGTAACGCATTTCCGGTCGGATACGTATCCCTTCTAGCCTTTGCCCTCATAACTGCTGTTTTTTTCTTGACAACAAGTGCATTTATTCAGTCGCAGAACGTCTTTACGATCGCCTCAATCCAGAGACGTTTCAGACGCGAGCTCCAGCTTCACTTCAGCGGCAGGCGCGAGTCAAACAAGCGCGGAAACCGGCGCGCGCTGTAGCCTGTATCAGTTCATATTAAAGCGCGAAATAAACTACGTGCATGCAATATCGTGGTCAGTTAAGGCATGAAGTTACCAAAAAAGCAATTAAAGCTGCCTTAAAACTGTGCGTGCATGTAATATGTTATATATGAGTTACATTAAGAACATGTCTCTGAAATGGTTTTCAAAACTGTCCTGGAGCAGCCCAGCACTGTCTCCTTCATCTAACACACCCGACTGAACTCGTCAGTTCATTAGTAGAGACTGAAATGGGTCAGAAAAGGTACAAAGAATTGAGAGAAAATACGATGCATGTCAGATCCGTGTCACGTTCAGCAGTGACATCTCTTAAAGAAATAGCAGCCAAAACAACCTAATAACCAGCTGCTGTGATATCTGTTCATCAAGAATAAAAGAAAAAAAAAGAGGAAATCAATAACTTTTATATAGCTGCAAGTATTTATCTGTTTTTAGTTTAGAATTTAGTGTTTGATAACTTTATTCAATTTCTGTGTATTTCTGCTGAGGGGCACAGATAGCCTAGCTAAATATAACATTTATTATAATGGGTTTATGTGAAGATTGTTTACTTAAATTAGAAGTTATTTTTAAAGTCTAATAAATGTTAAAATTGATAGCTCTTAATTATAATGTAATGTTTAATGGCTATAGTCAATGGTTAAATATTAGGGGAAATTTTTTTATAGGGAAATCAGTATTACTTGGTATCAGTGATACTGGCCTTCAGTCATAAAAAAGATGCCATTAAACAAATATTAAAAATATGTTGTTTGTACATTAATTTGAAGATTGAATGTGAAATTATTGCAACATAAAAGTATATTTAAAAACTTTAATGTTAGGTGGGATTATTTGCGATAAATCGCAATTAATTTCAGAAAAAAAATGTGCAATTAATTAGTTCTTTTTTTTAATCGATTGACAGCACTAATATACATTATATATATACACACACATATAGTCACCAGGAAGTCACCGGGCTCCGTAGAGTAGGTCTGTGGGGGAAGATAAATAAATAAATAAAAATAAAAATGATATATATATTAGTTTTACCAGGGAGAAAATGTCTGACTATCGGAAAAACACACTACATAAATTCAGGCTAATATAACTTAATAATTCTGACCAAATCATTTACATTTCACATTCTAGGAAATTTGTCCTGTTATGCATTTTATGCTATTAGATAAGTCTTTGAAAACAGAGAGAAACATTTATTACTAACACTTACTTTGTTCTTGGAGTTGTTTTGAAATGACATCACTTATAGAAAGACGTGATTTAGGAGACATTAACTAATTTAATGATATTTGTGTGTGTGCATGCTTGTGTGTGTGTGTGTGTGTGTGTGTGTGTGTTCTTCATTTCAGGTACTAATCTTTATGAATTTGTGTTAATTGGGTACATTTATGCATGAAAAATAATGTGGCATGAAAAAGCCGATTTACATTTTATGTAAAACATGCAGTAATGTTTGATGGGAACTGTAGGAATGACCTAAAACTGCCTAAGATCATGCATAAGATTGTCAGTTTGTGTTGCGCCATCAGTCAATTAGGTTTGTCATAACATAATTTTCCTGCAGCACCAGAGGCACATAGCAATTTTGGCTTAGCTTTATGGGAACCAGTTTACGGTTTTATTGAAGATGTTGTTTTATTATGAAATAGTGGCCATTAAAAAAAACAACTGTGGTATCATAATTTATATTCAAATAAGCAGAATAATTAATTATAATGAAAATTACCATAATAAAAAATACAAAGTGTATTACAGCTAACAGTGTACACAAACAATGAACCATGGAATAAAAATTATATTGCAGGGTGATACATATTTGTCTATGGTGACAAATAAATAAATCACAACAAAAAGTCAAACCACTTCAATGAAGGAAATAGATTGTGAAATCAGAGGCAGTTTCTCGGTCTATCTCTTTATATATTTTGGACACATTCGAATTTAAATGTTCCCCACTGGGAGTATTTAAAATGTTGCCATTTGATGATCTAAGAGCTCTCCCTGGGGTGTAAAAGACTAGACCATCAACAATATATGCAAATGCTAAACCACTGAGAACATCAAAGGCAAATAAATGGACGATTCTAAAAGACAGAGCATTTTTAATTACATGTGGTCTTTCAAATGAAGCCCTCTTTGCTGATCTTATGAAAAGAGAAATATTTAAAAAGGTGGACTGGGAATAAAGTCTCATTCTTGCTAGAGGCCTTTTCTGATGGGAAATGTTAATGCAATTAACTATATAATCCTAATTTACATCACAGAATCGAGACTATGTCCATATTTCTTTGTTTTAATCACTGTGGCCAAAAACTCAGTCCTTCATTTTGCCATTTTAAAAAGCCTTTTCAGCATTAAAGTTTGAGAAAATTACTTTCAAACTATTCAGTTATGGCATAAGGATGTAACATCAGATTATTTGCAGAAGTAAGCTCATCAGACTTGGTATAGAGAAACGCAGTAGTTCATTTTTTTTTAATACCATACATAAAATGTCCTTACCACCTGACAGAAATCACAGAAATAGATGTCCTAAGAAATCACACCTGTCTTCGTGACAGCCCTAGGGTCTGTAAACAGAAAAAAGAAAAACATCAAGGCAATCAGAAATGCTTTCTGCATGTAAATCATTTTGCACATACAGGTTTGCTGATATGTGGTGAGAAGGCGTATGGATGAGGGAACTAGGTGGTTTAATTCAGTGGCTACTGTAAGTCTGAAGGAAGTTAGTAAAATGTTAAAATTCCTTAAAGCACCTTTAAAAGTTGAAATTAACTTTCAAGTGATTAAATGTCCACAAAGAGATCAAATTGTGCCTTGTAATACCCCACTGTGCACGTCATACTCGATAGATTTTCATTGGGATCAGTTAGAGCTCAGACTGTCACTCTGCTATAGACGCATTAAACTAATTCTCAGCAGTCACAGAAAGACTCAGTCTGGCTCAATATTGTGCTGTCAATCATGTCAAGAACAGACTGTAAAGCTGAAAGATGCAATTTTGTTTCAATCTTAAAATGCTTTCTCCAGGCTTAATATGCAAAACCATTGTAATTAAGATATTTGTAGGTAGATTTTCCTCAAAAGTGCATTGCAGTGACTATTTTCATTTGCATTTACAGTATGCATTTATCCAAAACATTTTGTGCTGCATTCACTATCTATTTTATCAGCTCTGGCTTTCCTAGAAAAATAATCCATGACCTTTGAGTTGCTAGTGCCATTCCCTACTGTTTAATCTACAGGAATTCCTTAAACTATCATTTTATATATATATATTATTTACAATAATATGTTAAAATAATTTATCATAAATTACATAAATATTAATTCATAAATTGTAATTTAATATACTTTAATTATATTAAAACCGTACATTACCATAAAGTACACAATATGTAATTCTGTGTGTGTGTGTGTATGTATATATATATATATATATATATATATATATATATATGTATATGTATTAATATAAGATGATCTTAAATGCACTTGAATCTGTTTAGTCTCATGCTTCATGAAAGACCTGTGAGCAAGTATCTCATCTCGATCCATCTCAATAAACATGCAGGAGATGAAGCAGCCCTAATAATCATGCCACTCAGCCCATGTTCAACTAGAGGCCTGCCTCACCATGGGGTCTGTTCCTGCATAAGAATGTCACTCAGAGAGGACACATGTGCTTGTCTTTTATTGACCCGTGCAGTAGGTTGGCGATCCTGATGTGAATCCTGTCATCATGTTGCAGACAGGATTCGGAGGGACGTACAAGCTTGCAGGAGGTGATTTCAAATCCATAGGAATGTACAGGACCTATGATGACCCATCACAACCTATGGAGGAGATAAATGATTTATATTAAATTCTAAATAATTTATAAGTTATTTATATTGGTATGAAATCACAGCTTTTACATTACACTGGCAGTACAATTACATTAAAAAATAATAAAAACCTAAATCTTATGTAATGTAATTAATGACAAATGATTTTTCAAAAGTATTTTAATAAAGAATTTTCAGTTATGTAATTTAAAAATGCTAATATACAGTAAGATATTACAATTCAATACTAAATTAAAATAAAATAAATGAAAAACAAATCACTAAAAACTCAATAAATTAAAAATTAAAGTACATAAAAATTAAATCACAAAAAAAAAAAATTGTTTTAAATTCTACAAGTGAATCAGGCATAACAACAAAATATACACAACAGAAAATGAATATTAATTTTGAGATTTGCTAAAGATTACATTTAGTAGCGTTATTAAATTAAAGACTATATCTTTAGGTAAACGATGATGACAAGAGTTATCTTAAAGTAAAAATGGGAAATAGGCCAATATTGATTTAAAAAAAAAAAAAAACTAATGATAATTGATAATCAAAAGACAAGAATTACTCAATGTGAATGAAATGACCCAAGTTCAAGTCATATGTCATTTCAGTACACTTTTCAGTAAACAAGTAGTGTGGGTGCATGATTTGCTAGCATTTAGTTTGTGATTTTTGACTTGATTAACTTGACATTTACCGTATGGTGTTATTAAAATTCAACCTCCCACATATTTGGATTCTAGCAGGTGAGGAGACTCGTGTGCAGACAGATAGCACAGGAAAAAAAAAAGTTACCCGTACAGACACAAGTTGTTTTCAGTAAGCAAGGTGAACTGTCACAGAACAGCAAAAAATAAATAAATAAATAAAAAATAAAAAATCCAGACATATAGCAAAGGAGTAAATTTCTGTGTCCCTGTGTTTCAATTTTAACTGTACAGAAACATGTGATTGACAAATAATGAACGCCTCTGTGAAAGAGACACAGCAAAACAAGATCCTCCTCAAAATAAACATCTTATACTGTTGCATGACCCATCACAAACACATTAACACATTCAGTAAGCCCAAAAGAATCCAACAGAAGAACAGAAGCTTGATCTTTTCCTGCTTGGACTAGGCTGCTCACTTATGTTATTAATATAAAATGCTCCAAACCGGAAGGATGCCAGTAATATCCCTTGATATCAAATTTATCCCCATCTGCATCCCAATACCAGATTACTTCACAGCTTTATTCTAAGCTACGTGGCAGTAATAATATATATATTACTGCAGTTCTTATGTGTTCTTAATGTTTTTGTTTTACCATGTATTTTTTATAGTTTCTTCAGCAAATAACACTATTCAGGGCTCCAGACAAAAAAAAAAAAAAAAAAAAAATCGAGTAAGGAGCCATTGGCTCCTATAAGAAAAAAACTTAGGCACCAAATAATTTTTTTAGGTGCCACAGAATAAAAGTGTTTTATTTTATTATTATTTTTTTCATTTTTCCCCCTACATTTTAACATTTCAATCATACTGTCATGTGTTTATGTCTCATCTTTTCTTGACTTTATCAGCATTTTAATCCATCTTGTAGATGATCAGTTCGACCTGGGAACTAAGGTTCACTTAAAGTGGAAACTAAATGTCTTTTCCAACTTGAAATATACAGTCACAAAGAACTGTTCATTACACAGAATCTGTACCAATATCATGAACCATAAGCATCACTTGGCCACTGAGTGTAGTTTGGGCTCCTCTTCAGTGCATCCTATAAATGTTGTCTTTCACACATTCAGTCTGTTTTTCTTCATTAGTAAAATGCAATTTTATAGGAGGAGTTGAATCATGTAGACAACATTAAGTAAAATATTAATATGCAATAGCGCATAAATATAGCAAAATGCTCCTCTTTATAGTTATTTTTCTAGCTGACTGACGAGCTTATGGACACTGAGTGGTTATTCTGAGGTAAATGCATTATTACAGTGCAATGTTTACAAGCTTTACACGTTTTCCGCAGTTTGAAACACTGAATGAGCTTTTACATGAGACATTTCAGTTGTACTGTAGGCTTTCTTATAAAATAGCCTACCTTTTGATGTTAAATCATGATCATTTCGTACTATAGTAGTAAACAGAAAGATATAATGGGTTCACTTGGTGCTTGAACTGAGGCGCTAAAGCGATCGCACCTGCCGCATTAAGCCTGTGTTATAGTTTCCGCGTGCGCAATCCGGACGCATACACGGACAGCGCGGACGCGGACTACTTGTATTTATAGCCTACTACCGAAAGTGTACGCTGGTGGTCCGCATTAAAGAGCGCCAAAACCGCATTGTTTGAATTTCGTTATGAATTTGGCATCATTTTTAAGCTGATATATTGTTTATTAAAAAGTAACAAAGCACAAAGCTTTTTGCGATTACTGGACAGCAAGTGCGCTTCAAATAATATGAAGTTCACGCATTAACAGAACACAGCAAATAGACTAAGATCTTGATAAGAAGAAGCCATATTAGTAATGATTATAACTCTTCCTGCTCTGCGAGCCCAGTCTCGAGGCACTAAAAGGATCCCTTATAACTTGAGTATGTTTCGCCCCAAGCTATAGCTGAGAGCTTTTTATGACCACTTCACCCAAGGGGGATAGTGGGACATTTAAACAGATAGAACTTGCGCCTGCAAGGCAGGGACGTCTAAGTTATAAAATCTGTCAAATGTGGACGGCGACGACCAGCCGGCGGGTGCACAGATCTCACTGATAGATATTCCACTGGACCACGCCCAGGAGGAGGCCATTCCCCTTGTGGAGTGGGCCCTCACACCAATGGAGCATTCCAAACCTTCTGATGCATAAGCCAAGGCTATTGCATCAACGATGCAGCGAGAGAGTCTCTGCTTTGTAGCCGGCAGTCCCTTCTGGCGGCCTCCAAAGCAGACAAACAGCTGCACAGACTGCCTAAACAGCCTAGAGCGTTCCAGGTACACTCTCAGAGTCCTGACAGGGCAGTGCGTGTTCGGTCCCTGCTCGCAGTCTGAAACGGGGAGCGCCAATAGGGAGATCACTTGAGCTCTAAAAGGAGTTGAGAGCACCTTAGGAACATAGCCGTGCCTTGGTTTCAGAATGACCTTATAGTCATTAGGTCTGAACTCAAGACATGAGGCGCTGACTGACAGCGCTTTGCAAGTCGCCTACTCGCTTAACTGACACCAGAGCAAAGAGAAGGGCCGTTTTAAGCGATAAGGGCCGCAGGTCAAGCTCAAAAAGGGGGGCCTCTCAAGGCCCGCAGGACTAATGACAAGTCCCAGGATGGCACAGTCTGTGGGAGAGGAGGATTCAGCCTCCTTGCGCCCTTCAAAAATTTAACGACCAATTTGTTTTTGCCTATTGAATGGCCAGCTTCGGGAGAATGATTCGCCGCAATGGCTGCCACGTATACTTTGAGCATGGAGGGGGCGCACCCCTTATCCAGCAGCTCTTGTAGAAAAGTCAGCACATAGGACACGTCACACGAAACCGGGTCCAATTGCCGTGCAGAGCACCAATGAAGGAAGCGAGAGGAGCGAGAGGAGTTCTTTCTGTGCCCAGAAAAGGAGGCGATGAACCATCCTGTAAAGAGTGAGAGATCCGAGGCCGCCTTGGTGATTGATATAAGCCACCACCGTCATGCTGTACGACCGGACCACAACGTGGTGACCCTTCACGGCTGGAAGGAAGGTTTTCAGGGCTAAGAAAACCGCCAACATCTCTACAAGAGTCATTTGTTACCCAGACAGTTGTTACCCACGGTTTCAGCTTTTTGAAGTTCTCCTGGTGCTCTTGGCCAGACTCATCCAAGCTGCGGAGAAGTTTGGCCTGAAACACTTGTAAAATCGCCATCATGTGCAGCGCCGAGCTGGCCTGGCCGGCCGCTGCATAAGCCCTGTTGGTGATCGCTGAGGTGGTCCTGCAGGGCTTAGAGGGATGCGCTGCATGGGCCTTCAGGCCGAGGGCAGATGGCGGACACAGATGTGCAGCAATCGCTTCCTCCAGGGGGGGAAGCTTGCTGTACCCCTTTTCCTCAGCGCCGTCCATGGTGGTGAGAGCTGCTGCAGTAGAGGGGTTCACTCGGGCCGAGTAGGGGGCGCGCCATGTCTTGGTGAGCTCATCGTGAACTGCAGGCAAGAATGGGGCGGGGCGTTGACGAGAGGACTGTTGACGGCTTCCCGGCAGATACCACTCGTCAAGAAGGCCATGGGCGGGCTCATCTGCAGCTGACCACTCGAGGCCAAGGTCCTCCACCGCCTTAGCGAGGACGCGGATGAGCTCGGCGTCCGGCTACAGTCTCGGCACTTGAGAGGGGGGAACGGCTTCGGGCTCCTCAGAAGAATCGCCCCACTCCTCTGCATCAGACGCCGCCAAGGACACGGAGTCGTCGGCGGTGACGTCTTCAATATTAATTTTCTCTTCAGAAGCGCCGAATGAGACCAAGCCACTCGCAACCGAGGAGGGGCGCTGGTCCTCTTGTGTGAAGCACACCGGCGTGAGAGGACGCGGGGAGGGCGGGGCACACGGGCGCTGGGCCGACGTGACACTGCTTGAGCCCGCAGAGAGGGATCCGCTGCCCCGCTGTTTCTTCCTCTTAAGAGAGGAAGAAGACGGGAGGGCTGGGCGAGAGGGACCACCTTCCCAGAAAAAGGCGATCCGCGAGCGGAGACGGGAGAGACTCATACTCTCGCAAAAAGAGCATGAGCCGTCAGCGAGCGCAGCCTCTGCGTGGGCGCTGCCGAGACAGGCGACACATTTGCTGTGACCGTCCTCCTCGTGCAAGTGCCCCTTGCACAATCTACACTCGCGGCGCGACATTTGCAACAACGCGTGCTGAAATTTGCTCTTTAGAAATTTGCTCTAGTCTGCTCCGAGGTGCCGGATGCCGCAGGGATCACGTCGCGTCGCTGCTTCGGCGTCTTCAATGGCGGCGAGCAGAGCTGGAGCTTCTTCCAAGGCTTCTTCTCGGCTTCTTTCAGAGTCAGCGAAGAGATGATCCTTGTCGCTGAAGGAGAATGATCTGATGTATGGCGCTGCAAGCCGACTTATATAGTGGTCAGCTCCACCCTTTCTGGCGAGCTAATGCGCCACGTAAGGCCTTACATGCTTTACGTGGCCTAATGGATAGAGCGTCGGACTTGTAACCCGAAGGTCGTGGGTTCGAGTTTCAGGTCCGGCAGGGATTGTAGGTGGGGGGAGTGAATAACCAGCACTGTCTTCACCCTCAATACCATGACTGAGGTGAGACCTTTGAGCAAGGCACCGAACCCCCAACTGCTCCCTGGGCGCCGCAGCATTGGCTGCCCACTGCTCCAGGTGTATGTTCACTACTGTGTGTGCACTTGGATGGGTTAAATGCAGGGCACAAATTCCGAGTATGGGTCACCATACTTGGCCACAGACCACTTCCCTTTCCCTTTCAGTGGCGACCTCAGCAAAAACTTCACTCGCAATTTAATATTTTCGCAAATGCGACCGTTTTAGTCGCAGTCTGGAGCCCTGCTATTAGCATAGCAAACCAGCATAGTATGATACACTAATGAGTTAAAATAGAAATGGACAAAGCATTATACAGTGGTGTGAAAAATTGTTGGCCCCCTTCCTGATTTTTATTTTTTTGCATGTTTGTCACACTTTAATGTTTTAGATCATCAAGAAAAATTAAATATTAATCAAAGATAACACAAGTAAACAAAACATGCAGTTTTTAAATGAAGTTTTTTTTTTATGAAGGGAAAACAAAATCCAAACCCACATGGCCCTGTGTGAAAAAGTGCTTGCCCCCTAAACCTTGCAACAACTGCAATCAAGCGTTTGCAATAACTTGCAATGAGTCTGTTACAGCGCTGTGGAGGAATTTTGGCCCACTGATCTTTGCAGAATTGGTTTTCGAGCATGAACCACCTTTTTAAGGTCATGCCACAGCATCTCAATAGGATTCAGGTCAAGACTTTGACTAGGCCACTCCAAAGTCTTCATTTTGTTTTTCTTCAGCCATTCAGAGGTGGACTTGCTGGTGTGTTTTGGATCATTGTCCTGCTGCAGAACCCAAGTTCGCTTCAGCTTGAGGTCACGAACAGATGGCCGGACATTGTCCTTCAGGATTTTTTGGTAGACAGCAGAATTCATGGTTCCATTTATCACAGCAAGTCTTCCAGGTCCTGAAGCAGCAAAACAGCCCCAGACCATCACACTACCACCACCATATTTTACTGTTGGTATGATGTTCTTTTTCTGAAATGCTGTGTTACTTTTACGCCAGATGTAATGGGACACACACCTTCCAAAAAGTTCAACTTTTGTCTCGTCAGTCCACAGAGTATTTTCCCAAAAGTCTTGGGGATCATCAAGATGTTTTCTGGCAAAACTGAGACGAGCCTTTATGTTCTTTTTGCTCAGCAGCGGTTTTCGTCTTGGAACTCTGCCATGCAGGCGATTTTTGCCCAGTCTCTTTCTTATGGTGGAGTCATGAACACTGACCTTAACTGAGCCAAGTGAGGGCTGCAGTTCTTTTTCGCACAGGGCCATGTGGGTTTGGATTTTGTTTTCCCTTCATAAAAAAAAAAAATCTTCATTTAAAAACTGCATGTTGTGTTTACTTGTGTTATATTTGATTAATATTTAAATTTGTTTGATGATCTGAAACATTAAAGTGTGACAAACATGCAAAAAATAAAAAATCAGGAAGGGGGCCAACAATTTTTTACACCACTGTATATTTTAATAAACTTTTTTAACATAAAATTAACCTAGCATGAAAGTAGTTTTAAAAAAATGCATTTTAAATTTATTTATTTATTTATGACAAATGTCAAGTACACCTCATGTAAAATGAATAGAATATTTATTATTTTCAGCAGTTTCAGCAATCAACATTTTCTGAAGGTTTCTGAAGGACAGTTTCAGAGCATATTGTGTAACCTATTTGTGTGCACATTTCATCTGTTGTACTGATACTAAACAGTACTGTAGGGATAAAAGATGCACAGTTCTGATTTCCCTGCTTGTTCCTCTGAGCGCACATAAACACACACACACACACACACATACCTCTAACACAAGGTCACTAGTATTTCATCTTATAAGAATGCTGTTATTGCTTCCATGTTTTTGGCTGCAGAAACAGATGTCCGATGGTGATCAGCCATGGATAATCATTCATTCAATGTTAGAAGGTGTACAATACCTGGTAAATGTTAAAGTATTCATTAGTATTATTCGCATTCCCACATGAATTTCCCTATGTTTGCACTGCAAATGAACGCCAAAAGCAGAAATAAAAAAAAAAAATACTGAATGCTCCCATTATCAACACAGCTATGTGTAGCAGACACGGTCTCCCCTTCCATAATGAATGCTGTACCCATGACATTACTTCCACCTGCTCCTGTAATCTCACCGATCCTGCAGCACCTCTAATTTGAGGTCTGCACTTTGTTTTTTCTCCCATTTGTCGCACAATCTTGTATTTTTTTTATTATTTTTTTATTATTTTATTATTATTTATTTATTTATTTTTTTTAACCTTCTCCTGTCTCCTTATCTAAAGTTCCTCACTTTCACAGACTTTGATGCAGCTTGGTGGAGCTCATTAGATGAGAACATGGCTTCTCTACCGACTGGAGGTGACAATGACGATAAACAGTATCTTATTATTTCTGTCCAGAATCCAGAGGTGAATAATATGTCTTCCACATACACTTAAATGCTATTTTCTGGCCCTTTCTCCTCATTTTCACATGGTAGACACTGGTTCTTTTTTACAGCCAGAGGTGGGTAGAGTACCCAAAAACTGTACTCAAGTAAAAGTAAAAGTACTTGTAGAAATATTTACTCAAGTAAAAGTAATAGTCTGAATAGTTACTTGAGTAAGAGTAAAAAAGTATTGGATAAAAAAACTACAAGTAGTTAGTTACTAGTTACTTTGGATCATATATTGAATATATATAGTTTATTTTTATTTAGATATATAGATATTTAGATAAAATTTATATATATATATATATATATATATATATATATATATATATATATATATATATATATATACACACACACACACTGCCGTTCAAAAGATGTTTAATGTTTTTTTTAAAGTAATTTATTTCAGTAATGCAAATCAGAATTTTTATCAGCCTTCACGTCAGTCTTCAGTGTCACATAATCCTTCAGAAATCATTCCAATATGTTGATTTATTATCAATGCTGTTCTTTTTAGCTTTCTATTCATAAAAGAATCCTGAACAAAATGTCACAGATTCCAAAAAATATTAAGCAGCAAAACTGTTCCCTGTTGAAAAAACCAGCATATGCTGGTTAGGTATGTTTTAAAGCATGGGATGCTGGTTTGAGCTGGTTTAAGCTGGTCATGTGCTGGTCCGACCATCTTAAGACCAGCACATGACCAGCTAAGGACCAGCTTAGACCAGCTAAGGACCAGCATAAACCAGCAAAGGACCAGCTTAAACCAGCTAAGGACCAGCATAAACCAGCAAAGGACCAGCATAAACCAGCATCCCAGCTTCAAAACATACCTAACCAGCAGATGCTGATTTTTTCAACAACACTGGTAATAAATCAATATATTAGAATGATTTCTGAAGGATCATATGACTCTGAAAACTGGAGTAACAGCTGATAAAAAATCATTTTGCATCAGTGAATTAAATTATATTTTAAAGTATATTAATTATGTATTATATATGTGTGTGTGTGTGTGTGTATATATATATATATATATATATTTATATATATATATATATATAATATATAACCTCTGACACAGAGAAGAGTAAAAACTCCTCACATGACCACTACTGAACATCTGAACATAACGAAACAAATGCACATTGACGGATCTTCTTCCTTCTGTTCTGCAAAATGTAAACAAATGTATATTTCTTTAATAGTAAATATTGTGAAAATATTCAGTAATGAAGTAAAAGTACCGTTTTTTCACTAAAAATGTACTTGAGTAAGAGTAAAAGTACCCATTTTTAAATATACTCTAAAAGTATTAGTTACCCAAAAAATGTACTCAAGTAAATGTAACGAAGTAAATGTAACTCGTTACTACCCACCTCTGTTTACAGCCTTTAGTTTTCAGGACATACAGTATGTCTAAGAAGATGTTGGAGTGGCCACACAAAAACCCAAGAGAAAAATATGCTAAAATTCAGAAATACTCCACAAATGAATAGGGGAGAGCGGGGCACAGAGTAACACTTTTTGACTTTCTCAAATTGTGTAAATCCACATGGGGTTTAGAGTATAATTATTTATCCACAGTAATTTCACACTTGTCTAGTACAAATATGCTGTTTTGTTTCATTTTTACAGTGTATACGTTTTTCTTTATTTGCCCTCAAATATTGGAAGTGAAATGTGACAACATGTCCCGTAGGTGGGGTAAATTGTAACGTGAGGGGCACGTTGTAACATTACCATATGACAGCTTAAAATGTCATCTGATCTCATGAAAAAAATATACAAGACAAACTAAATATTTTGTCAATAAAATAAAATAAAAAATATTTATTTTAAATAAAATAATGGTGTTTTTTTAAGAATTAAAAATAATCTGATTTTTGAGTTTGACAATGAACACATTGCAACCAGGCTTGGGACGGCCCACATAAACGAGCCAAAATGCTTTAAATGTCTTGAAATAATAATTTCTGAACATTAAACATTGACTGTCAGTCTTTATTCACCTGTTTCTCGTCGTTTCTCATTAAAATGTATTAAAGTAAATCATGTGAATTACATCGCTAATGTCATAAAATAGCACAGCAGGGTACATTGTAATGCAGTGTTACAACATACCCCATCTGCACAACTGGAATTTAAAACCGGTTAGTGTCTTCTGCTAGTTATCAAAGCATTAAAAAATAATCTAAACTGATAAATAACAGATTGGACATTAAAATAATAGCAGATTTGTCACATTTTAAATAAGTAATAAAAACTAAGATGAAAAAATTACTTAAGCCAGAAATATAATTTTACTATGGTAAAATAAATGTTCAGCGATATCTTCAAAAGACTTTTAAATTTTGGCGCACTTTTTTCTCTATATAATGTGCATATGGTAACTAGTAAATACTGTAAATTTGGTTATGCTAGCATGTGTGGAAATATTTAAACCACGTGTGTTACAACTAACCCCGTGTTACTTTGTGCCCCATGCTCCCCTAAGCTATGGCATGCATTGTACCTCTGAGAAATTGCAAAGTGTGTCATCTGATTTTCTGGTCTTCTCAATGGCCACTTTTGAAGTGCTTAATGTACAACAATAAATATACAAGCTGGATATGAATTGCAGAGAGCTGATTCACACATCATGCCATTGAATTAACCTGTGGTTATGGAAGGTATCGTGAATAGAGTGTCAAAGTAAAAATTACTGTCAAGACAGAATCAGATATTACACTTTTTATCACTTTTGTCCTATATTAATTCCCCATTTTTAATTCATTACTTAATTTAAAGTCAACATTTAATTTATTATCAGCTCAGGTCAAATTTTTAATTGAATGAAATTAAAACTTTTATTCAGAAAGGATACATTAAATTGATAAAAAGTAACATTAAAGATATTTATAATGTTACAAAAGATTGCAATTTCAAGCAAATGTTGTTCTTTTCAACTTTTCATTAAAGAATCCTTATAAATAATGTATCATGGTTTCTACAAAATTATTATGCATCTGTTATAATCATAATAAATGTTCTTGAGCACGACATCAGCATATTGAACTGATTTCTGAAGGATCGTGTGACACTGAAGTAATATTAAAATATATTACAATAGAAGCACTTATTTCAAATTGTAATAATAGTTCACAATATTACTGTTTACTGTATTTTTGATTAAATAAACACATCCTTGCATAAAAGACTTATCAACCCCAACCCCAACCCCAAAACTTTGAATGGTAGTGAATATTTGTAAATTAGTAGACTCAATTTAAACATCCCAATAGCAATCACTAAGTTAAGTGGTCTAAATTTATTTGCATGTATTTATATCATTTGTGGAAAGTCAATGTTCGTCCAATCAATCTGTTCGGTCCGAACATTATGATAGGCTGTCCTACCTGCCTGTCAAAATATGTATTCGCATACCTCTGCGCATGTTTGTGCAGACATGATACCGTCATGAGTGAAAGGCACTATTATTCTAATATTATGCGCTTTGTACTGTAATGTTTTGTCACCAGTGAATGAGACATGAATTAATCTGACAGCGTTGTATTCAATCGCGTTCATGTGTTTTGGAGGAGGCGTGGCTTTCCAGAGTGATTACGCAGGGAGGGTGGGGATATTGCTTTCAAAGCTAACTTGCTATTGCTAGCCTTTCCGAAATTGCCTACCCTACCTTTAATATTGAAAATACTATCAAAAAAGGTAAAATCACAGGCAACAGTTTGGTAACTTGTAAATTTCATCAAATTACCCCTCCTCAACATACAAAACTAATTCCACCAGAATAGGGCTTTTCAATAACCACACTAATGTCCTCATGATGGATGAAGTGAAGTAGAATCCAACAGAGAAAGAGAAATGCTTTGTGTGAAGTCAGATTTATCTACTACTATAATCAACAATGGCTTTCTCTTTACAGATAAAAGTGCAAACAACAATGCTCTTCCTGAGGGTGAGAGAACACTTCTGCACTTACATAATGCAGGACAAATAACCAGACAATTCCCAAAAGAAGATAAGTGATTAGATCAACAGAGACAGCAAACAAGTGGCAGTAATAAAACACATTGGTAATCCAGTATTTTTAGCTAGTACAAAAACAACAAAATATACATAGTCTGAACAAAGGAATCATCTGATCAGTGTGCTAAACTGAAAGAAAAAAGGCCAGTGTGACAAGAGGTACAATGCCATCTAAGAGTGATTCTACAGATGTGGTGGGCATCGATTTGTGACAGGAGGAGAAGAAAAGCAGGCATTAGCAAACAGCTCTTTGTAAAGGCCAGTGTAAATATGATGCTGCTCCATGTAAGTGCAGTAGATTACAAGAAAGATGCTATTGCATATACATACATGCATGCATACATAAAGTTGCATTCAAATAGATTGATGCATTAAAGCATTTGCATTGAACAAAACAGATTAATTGGTTTCACCCACATCCATTGTGAACTCACAAACAAATGTGATCACAGTGCTGCAATTAGGATATGTGCAATTATTATTGTGTTGAATTATGTAACTAATGGTTTCACGTGAAAGGTGTTTGTTCTTCTGGGAAATCTATCAAACAAACACCCTTCAAAAACACTGTGTCATTACATGCATTGACAACTCTTCAAGTAGGCTATATTAAAACATGTGACCGTGGATAAACTCTAATCATCTACAATTGTTTTGATTGATTGTTTTTCCCCCCTTAACTGAATGTGGTGTTGTATGACCAGGTCCTTGAAATATTAGGCAATCAGGTGATGTAAAGACTGTGGAATAGAAAACAAATCAATGGCAATTTCAGTGTTGTTACTGAGGTTACAATGGACTGTAGTGGTTAGGAATTCAACATGTTTGTCTGTGGCATATATTAAATGAGTATTGGCCTTGTGTTTGTTGTACCAATCTCTCTCTCTTTCCTCTTTACTATGCTTGTCCCTTATTTTTACTCAGCACATTTATTCTCCATTCCTTTGAACATTCAAGGCCAGAAACCGTTACACTTTATGTGCACAAACTGAGAAAAGAGCAACCAGAAAATACTTGTATTCAGAAACAAACATTCACAAAGCACCAAATATAAGTAAAACTAGGTTTTGACTAGTAAAAAAGTTGTATCACCAGTTTCAAAATCTAAAATGTCTAAAGTTAATTTCCTCCAGAACTCCATGTGCCAACTTATACTGTATATGCAATATTCCTCTAATTACGCCATGAACAGGAAAATATGAGCAGAAAAATCCCAATGTGTCTTCACATTTTGTAACAGGTGGCTCTTCGCTGAGAGACAGAGATTGACTCATCTGGTTTAGATGGACACAATAACCTGCACTATTAGTCACAGCTAAATAATTGCATTATCATTGTGACAAATATACATGTATGTTTGTAATAAAATAATGGCCAGTTTCTCTTTTTTCACTGTTTTATAAAATTATAATTATATTATTTAGCTGGCAAATAAAGGGAAAGTAGATTTTTTATATTTTTAAAGGGGTGGTTGACTTTTTTTTTCTTTTTTTTTTTCTAGGCTTGATTGTGTTTATGGGGTGCAGTCAAACATGTGTTCATGCTTCGTTTTTTTAAAAAACACATTATTTTTCACAAAATTTACCTTTATTATACACCGCTCTGGCCCTTTTCTGATAAACGCCGAAATTATTTCCTGGTTTTATGAAGCCCCTCCCTCAGAAATACGCAATGTACTCAGATTGGTCCAGTGTGTTGTGATTGGCTAAACCGCCTTTAGTGTGCGTCTAAACGTCCTGCCTCTCAGCTCAGCGGCATGTGCTCCGGTTGAATTGTAAACAATGACGTCGTCAATATTGCTTATCAATTTGAGCTCGATTGAGATGCAGAGAATATTAGTGAAGAGGATCACGCAGAACCTGTGCAAGCATGGCTCTTAATGGTATGTTTTTTTTTTTTTTTTTTTGGTTCATATTTTTAGATACGCTGTTATTTGTAAGTGCTACTGCTTCTGTTAGCTTTTAATGTACGGTTTTGATCAAAGCTTTAATACAGCACAGCAACCGCACGCACGTCCATGTATAACGCTTCTCATTGCTATGTGAAAATAAGTGTAAAATTGGAACAGTTTGTTGGAGCTGATCTGAATGAGAGAGAGAGAGAGAGAGAGAGAGAGAGAGAGAGAGAGAGAGAGAGAGAGAGAGAGAGATATGCAGAGCAGGGGGACGCGAGGAACAGTATTAAGAACCGCTGCTTTAGAACATATGATTTTGAAACTTGTGAATCCATTAGAATCGTTAGAAGACAGAATCGCAATTCATATATGAATAGATTTTTATGTACAATCCTAGTTTTCTCTTCCTCTTCTCTAAGCAGCGCAGCATGGCCCTGCCCCCTTTGCTGCATGTTCCCGGGGGCAGGGTTTATTTGGGTTCTTGACGTAACGAACCTGGGAAGTAGCTCGTTGTAGTCCCTACGAGCCGTTTTTGTAGGCATTAAACTGCCAGAATTTTAAAAGATGATATCTCCGTTTGCATTGAACTTTCAGCGCTGCAACTTTGCAGATATTGTTTATGCTCAAACAGCAACATTACACACTAACTAACGTTAAAAAAGTGAAATCGCAATCAACCACCCCTTTAAGAAAACGTCAGTGGGCTGTAGGGCTGACAAATCAAAATATCATTAAATGCATGATTTGATAAATGCCTGCTTCTTAGTCATTCTGTAAAAAGAAATTAAGAGAATTTGATATCTGACAAAATATCTGTAAGTAGCTTTGCACATCAATATATTTTGTCACATAGATGATCACAAATGCAGTGGAATCTGTCATATATCACACTGTCTAATATCTCCAAGCTATCTCAAAGGGCTCAGCTGTCATGTGGCTATTAAACCCAGACATTTAATATTCAACTAGCCATAATGTGCTGAACGCTGTCTCTCTGATGGATAAAGGAGAGGGGTGACACAGTGAATGACTGCCATTACAGAGTGACAGTAGAGGCCATGATAAAAGAACAAAGGCAAACACCCTGTAAAAGATTCTTCTTACACTATGTCTTTCAAAGTGCAGTCCTCTCCAGAGTGGTCTTGTTTTATTTATTTATTTATTTATTTTGTATATAGCTGCTGCAAATGTACCGTGACACAGAATAGAAGCTCTTTATATGAAGAAGTGCATATACGTTATGGAGATGTTGACATTGTTGAAGTCATATGAAGCAATTTAAGCAAAAGTTAATGCGCTAATGCAATCTGGCCTGCTACTGTTTATTCAAGCTTGTTAAATGATTTCATCAGTATCCAAATTTTATACTGGATATCAAATGGTGACCCAGTACAGTTGTTTACAGTTCAAAAGTATACAAACTGTACTTTAGGGCTGGGTAAAAATATTGATATTACATTTATTTCATTAAAACAAAAAATCATTTTTGAAAAATCAGTTGCTGTGTTAAACCAGTTTATTCAATGTTTTGATCACTAGAAGGCCACAGCATACACAGCTTGTTGAAAAGCTTCAATAAATGAACCCATTAATTAAAGAGTTGCAAAGAAACTTTGTTTTTGTCATCACTAATACATCGCTAATAATTTGAAGTCCGAATTTAATGTGATTGCATGTACCACAAAATAATGTCTTTCTATTGAGTAAACGGCACACAAGAACGCACAGCAGGGTAGTCCAATTCACCAAAATGACTCTTCTGAACCGGTTCTTTTCAGTGAATCAAAAACATACAGCACAATCAGTAGTCCTATTCACAAACAAATGACTTGTTTCATAAATTTGTTTTAAAGAATCATTCAAACTTTGTTTAAATTAGTCTGACTGAAAGAATTATGGAATATGTTAATACATTAAATGATTAATTGAATACATATTCAAGTAAAAAGTAACAAAAATGTCTCTTATGAACTGGTTCTTTTTAGTGAATCAAAAACATACAGCACAACCAGTGTAATCCTATTCATGAACAAATGACTCTTTTAAACTTTTAAACCAGTCGATTTGAATGAGTCTTTCAAACTTTGTTTTAATTAGTCTGACTGATAGAATTATGGAATACTTTAATATAGGGCTATTACATGATGAATTAAATGTATAAAAGTGGGGGGGGGGGGCACATAAAATTAAATATGCTCCATGAAACTCCTTGCACACTAGTATCAAAGTACCTCAGTGCTTATGAACCTAAGTTTGGATGCAGACACACAAGACATCTTGTGAAAAAAGAGAGATAAGAAAGAGAGAGATTTTCAGTTCTCTGTGGAACATAAAATGGACATACATTCAGCTGAACTCCACTATCATAGTAATGCCTCTTCTCCTTGAGGTTGTCTGCTCTGCCCGAATGGTCAGCAGACGCCTCAGGACATTTAACAACCGGTTCGTATCAGGGGAAGTGATGGGAAAGATCACATCACCTCACCTTTCTCGGACTGTGTAGAGCTGATGAAATAGAGTCACTTGAGAGAACATTTAATCTCAACATCATCAGTTAACTCTGAGTCTTTAATGAGAAATTATTCCAAATACTTCCAGCTCTCATGTCACATTTATGTTGTTAACACTTAATTGAAACAAAAGATGCCATTGTTTTAACAGATTAGATTAATAATCCTCCTCAAATATCTAGAGGTGTAAATGTAACACCAATGATAACAGCAAGATGAGTGAGATGCCCTCCTCTAGCCATTTTCACCGTTTTGCTAAGAGTGATGACAGCAGCCGTCAGGCTCTGGATGAAAAGAACTATGAGACAATTTGTTGCTTCAGGTCCCCATGTGACATCAATTCTACACAAAATGAGCCATTGAAACAGTAAAAATTCCACCAAATAACACTATGGCTAAATGCCCAGAATACATCTTTATTCCACGGCAATAGAGAGGGCGAGATACGCCATCCATCTACAGATAAGTTTATGTATGTGGTGACACATAAACGGCTAGGCTAACAAAATATGGGATCTCAAAATGGGAAAAAGCATCTCCATTAAGGAAATAAATCAATTATTGCAACAGAAGAATGCTGTGCTTTCTCTCACCAAGTCATCCATCTTCTCTCCTGCTGTCTGTTGGAATGAACAAGCTAAAGGCAAACAGACCAGGCTGCCCTCATTTCCTTATAGATTTCAGCTACAGTAGGTGTGTCACATGATCCAAGATAAGGAATATTTTGGGCATTCCTACCATTTAATATTCCTGTTGCTGTTAATTTTCATGTCTTGAAATATACTGTATAAAACTTTAAACTCCACAACACCACGAAAGTGAACATACGGTAAATATTAAATTATCCCACTACAGATGTTGTCATTTTTAGCAATGCCTCTGGGCGCTGTGCATTTCTGGCAATTTCTTAAGAAATACTAATATTAATTAAAAACGCTTCTTCAGTGATGTTTTTGGATTGTTTTCTATCTCTAATCCAAATGCTGGTAACAAAACATGTTTTCTTGGGAGTATTCTTTTAATTGGTAACCATTTTTCTCTCATTTTTCTTCCCATGGGAAAAAAAAAATAATAAAATAAAATAAATATTTAAAACCATTTCATCCATGGCTAAAAAATATCTAAATTAACTTCAAGCTGGCATTGTCATGTAATGGCTATATTAACTCTTTATATCAATCCTGTTCTTTCAATTTTAATGAATAAAGTTTAATATTCCTACTATCGTTAATTTTCATGTCTTGAAATATATTGGACAAAACTTTAAACTCCACAACACCACAGTTACAGTAAGTGAACGTGGTAAATTTTAAATTATCTCACTACAGATGTTGGCCCCTGGGTGCTGTGCATTTCTAACAATAAACCTGCAATATCTTAAGATATTCTAATATTAATTAAAAATCCTTCTTCTGTGTTTTTGGATTTTTTTCTATTTGTAATCCAAATGCTGCAAACAAAACATGCTTTCTTGGGAATAATAATTTAATTGGTAATTTTTTTTTTTTTTTTTTTTTCCCTGGATGGATGGATAGGTAGAAAAATAAAATAAAATAAAACAAAATAAAATAAAATAAAATAAAATAAAATAAAATAAAATAAAATAAAATAAAATAAAATAAAATATTTAAATCCATTTAATTCAAGGCTGAAAATATCAAGATTAACTTCAAGCTGGCATTGTTTTGCAATGGCTACATACAATGCTTCTTCAGTGTTGTTTTTGGATCATTTTCTATCTTCAGTCCAAATGTTGCATACAAATCATGCTTTCTTGGGAATATTCCTTTAATTGGTAACCTTTTTTTTTCCACCCTCATTTTTCTTTCCATGGGGAAATAAAAGACAGCAAAAACATGGGGAACTGATAGATCTCATTAATTCAGTGATGTTTTCTTTAAAATATTTCATCCTGGCTGAAAATATCAAAATTATCTTCAAGCTGGCATTGTCATGCATTGACTATATTTAGCTCTTTATGTCAATCCTGTTACATTTCTTTCCATTTTAATGAATAAAGTTTAAGTGCTTAAGCTCAAAGAGAGCCCAGGCATACCCTTTTACAGATAAATCAGAAATAAGCATTTTTGTGTTAAACACGGAAGTATAGAATTCAGTTACTCAATAACAAGAAAGCTCTATTTTACTTATACAGCATTATAGCTCTCATCATCCGATAGTGATCCATTACCCACCTCCTTTTGGAGGACTGAGGAAAGATTTCTACTCTCCATTCCACAGGCAATTCTACACCCTGTTTAGGAGGGCTTCAGCATCCTTATCTTTCATCTCAAACCTACTCCCCAAAAATCTTATTCACTCAGCTGTCAGCATACAAACTAATGAACACCTCAGCCTCATAAAATCACATGCTTTTGTGTTTTCTCCTCATGTTTACTGAAAACTCCAGCTGTAGTGAACTCTCTAAGATTTCACCTACATCCTCCCCTTACCACCAGTCATTAAACAAAAGGTCATGATATTAAGTAAAATTCTCCCATCCAGCCAGTAGGAGGCCCTTGTATAGGTGGAACACAACTGTCTATTTCTGCAGTGAAATAACAAAAATAACAAAATTAATTAAATGCAACCAAATGCATCCTGATATATATCTACACTGACTAAAAGATACAGTTTTACATGGTTTATTCAAAATCCTCACAAAAGCAGATTTTGATTGACCCTATGCCACAGAATGTCAAATGTCAAGAGGTCACAGAATCAAAATAGGCTTGTCTGACAGTCTAGTGGTTCTCAGCTTCCAGCAGGAACAGGGGCTTGGTAAAAGCACTTCTATGTTGTCAGTAAGTGTTAGTGGTTTACAGCACAAACAGTTCATTAAGCTCTGAAGCCCCCAGGCTGATTGCAAAGTGGAAATTAAAAGCAAAAGCTGCCAGACAAAGGGTCTCTCTTTATCTTTAAACATTATCCCAGCATCTCACAGGTAGCGCACAGGAGGGATGGCTCGGGTGGGTCTCTCTCAGAGGACACCACAGCTGTCTCCACAGGGAGAGGGCTTTAATTAGATGTCAACACACCAGAGGAGATGCAGACTTTATAATACTCTGCGGTACAGGGCTTGGCTGAGTTTCTACAAAACCGACGTGACTGGTCATGGGTGGCAAGTCTTGTGGGTAGTTATATTTAAATGTGTGAATATAAATATGAGTCAACAAAAATATTTTCGGAAAATATGTTGACTGCATTCCTACCAAAATGTCAGCAGAAATGTGACCTGTATTACTGCATCAAACAAATCAGTCTAAGGTTAGGCTGGCAGTGAGAAATTATATATATATTATTTATTTAAATATATATATATATATATATTATAATATTCTATTGTCTAGTTTACTTCCATAACAATGGATTAAAACAAAAATGTGTGTTTGGCTGATCGCTGGGAACATGAGGAACATATGCCTCACTGACTCCATAAGGAAAAAAAAAATTGAAGTAGTTGAAGAAAAACGAAGGGATGCAGTGGTCTGTTGTTCCCATGACTTATGACCAATCTTCGAAACAACAGACAACTCATTTTTGTAGAAAAGAGAAAAATATCTCCCAACTGCAGTTACTGAAAAGACAGAAAAATACACTTACAATGAACAGTTCACCCAAAAATTACTGAGTGAACACTGGCTTGCATAGTGGTTCATATGGCCTCATGAGACTTTATTGTGCTTTTTTTCTGCGTTCAAATTAATGGAAAAGATGGGAAAACATGTTTTATAAAATGATTACTAAACGACAGAACTGAATGCTGTCTCAAGAAACCAATTTCTTACTGGACAAGCTTCAGATGTTTCATATCACTCCATGGTCGCAGCCTTTTCACATAATAGAATAACTTAAACTCAAATCCATATTTGATGTCCATTTATTTATTCACTTGGCAAGTAGCTGTGTATTGAGCCGGATAATGTACAATCAACCAGTCATTATCGCAAAATAATACGCTTCAGGGTAATATAGACCCCTCAGCATCGCCTCCATCTTTATTTCGCGATAATGACCGGCTGACTGCAGATTATGCCTTAGATAATTATTCTCTCCGCCACCAACCCAAGAGTTCACAGCTTGTTACTATTCCAAACCCTGGCTCTAATCTCAAACCAAACATCAACAGAAAAATGTTAAATGCTCAGCGTTTTCTCCTGGCAGTGAGACTCTATAACACTTATAGTTTCCAAAAGTGGAACAGTCTACAGCAAATATTCTGACTTTTAATATGTCGGGCCATTGGAGCTTATGCCGTGTTGCTCTTTGATGTGCCAGCATGCAGTTTGGGAAAGAACCGTTTTATCTCTCTGTTTTCTGAACCTTCTGTCCTGCTTTTGGTTAATTTGCTCTGCCATATTTAAGGACCTCAGAATGCTGGACACTGTCAATATCGATATTTGCACACACCAGCTGGTCATACAATCGAACGCCCCTAGAGGCACTGGTAAACATAAATGAGACTTTTGAGTTGAATGACTGATGTGAGAGATGGCTGTGTTGCATCAGCAAGAGCTGTTTAGTATGCTGTGGTTCAACACTTAATTGTCTACTGCTGTGTCAGTTGACTGCAATAGAAATCTCTGACTTCTGTAATGGGAAAGAGTCTCTCTCTTACATCGGGCAAGCAGCTGTATACCACTTAATTTCCCATCTGGTTTAATTTTGCAAACAGCAGCTATGAACCTGCTTGAATATAGATAAGAAAAAACAGGTTAAAGATAGAGCAGCACAGTGATAAGAAAGGCAGCTTTAAGTTGCAATACATTCCTGCTCATTTTCATAAAGTTCAACTTTTCTCAACTTTGTAACACCAAAAGCATGCCTGCACACCAACAGTCACTGTAATTCTCATCGAAAATTAATTACTTCCGATTAAAACCAAACAGCCTCAGCTTTGCACCCTTATGTCATAGGAGAACATTTTCTACAAGCAATTTTTATTCCCTATTTCTTTAGAAAGGCATCACTGTGCTGCCATTTAAAGAACACAACTAATTTGTGCCAAAAGAAGCTGCTCAACAATGTAATGCATTACGCACAATTGAATGAGTATGAGCCACCTGGAATATGCCAATGGACATGTTAATAGACAAATAGACTTACTGAATTAACTTAAAATGTTAAAATAAGTTTTAATTACAAATGAGCCAATCATATTTTCTTTATATATTGGATAAAATACAGAAATTTTAAGAGGTAGTTAAAATATTGACATCTCAAGTTGATACTTTTTAAAATTTATAATGTATAAATAATTCACTTAATAAGTCATTAAAATTAAATAGTACAGCATAACAGGAATAACTCAAATAATATTTCAAAGAAAACTTATCACATTTGTGTCATCTGGAACACATAATCATGTTATTCAGAGAATGCATAGTCAACTAAATTCTTCCCTGATACTGATTCTGTCCTTGGCATAAACTGACTGACCCAAGCTAGTCAATTTTAAGTGAAGTGAAAATTAAGTGCAGTGACTTGTGGCCAAGTATGGAGACCCATACTCGGAATTTGTACTCTGCATTTAACCCATCCAAAGTGCACACACACAGCAGTGAACACACACACCGTGAACACACAATGCTGCGGCACCCGGGGAGCAGTTGGGGGTTCGGTGCCTTGCTCAAGGGTCTCACCTCAGTCATGGTATTGAGAGTGCTGGTTATTCACTCCCCCCACCAACAATTCCTGTGACCTTTGGGTTACAAGTCCGACTCTCTATCCATTAGGCCACGACTGCCCCCTTTTACCTTTGTTCACATATTTTTGATTGGAGTTTGATTTGATTTGATTACAGAGTGAAATGTGAACTGACTGATAGCAGTTGCTTTAATAAAGAGGTGAACTACTGTAACTTAATGATCGTTGAGTCTCTTTTTATGGACTTCCGGATGCTTTAGTCATCCTGATGCATTGAATTCATTAGTCTGTCAACCCTCTGCATAGAGGGTTCATAATACTTATCAGCTTTCATTAGCGTATAGCACTTGTTTAACATCTGTGCCAGTTTTCAAAAAGGTACTCGTGATAGGTGATAATCTTCCATTTGTTTCAAATCCTCTTTTAGGCTTTAAAAAGTATTGAAGAACTTTATAAATCAGGTTGAGTTATTAAAATAGCATAAAGACATATCACTATATACCAGCAGTGCTTAGAATATCAATTTTTTACATATACTGCTATCAAAACATTCATCCAACTTTGCACTGGACAGGAATTTTAAGATCAGGAGATTGGGTCAGTTAAAATGCACTTGATTATTGTTGGAATATTTAACTCTATTCAATGCAAGGATTCATGCAGATATATTTTGAAAATAATAAGTGCATGATCATACTACTATTCTAAGCTGATGATAGACTGAATACAGATGGTTATTTCCTACTTCAGATCAAGGGTCATATGCAAACCTACATAATCTTGCTCCTTTACTGCTAGAGGCAGAGAGGACTAATGAGTTGTTCTCTACATGGTGCCTGAAATAAAGTCCTGGTTGCTATATGCACATTAGTGTAATGTTGGCTTACCAAATAAATAATTTTTTGGACATGAAATATTTATTTGATTTTATAGCTCACACTTTGAAAAAAATAGTACAAGACAACTGGCCTAGCAACAATACAAACACTGCAGTTTATTAAATGTTAGGGAACCTTTATCTCCACGTTTCTTATATAAAGAGGTTCTATTATTTATCAAACTGACACTAGTTAAGATCCATAATCATACAGCATAGAATCAACAACGTTTTGGTCACTACATCAGTATGTCTCTACATCAGTATGTCTCTAAACACTCTTAAAAATAAAGGTTATTGGCATTGATGGTTCCATAAAGAACATCCATTGAACATTTCCATGGTACAAAAGGTTCTTTATAGGACAAAAGTGCTCTTTAGATTAATGAAATTTTCTTCATACAAAGAAAAAAAGATTATTTTAAGAACTGCTCAGTGATAGGTTCGTTGGGTAGCCAAAAATGGTTTTTGTATTGCATCACTGTGAAAACCTTATTTTGGAACGTTTATTTTTAGTAGAGCATGAAGGTGTGGGAATGGATTCCAACAGCTGGATCGTTCATCACCCTATGTTTCTTATGCAAGGAGATTATAATACTTAGCAAACTGATACTGGTTAACTTGTTAAGATCCAAACTGCAGTGTTGAATGTTGTGACTTACCAATCAAAATCAAGTTTTTCAGAGAGACATGTACTAAGATTTTATCATACTGCTTGTTGTTTCTCTAATTGACATTCATTGTCCTTTGTCAAAGTCAAATCCCAGAGGCTCTGCCAGCAAACTTGATAGAATGATTGATGGCACAATGTGGGTTTATGTCTGTGCTGTTTAGAGTTGTCACTCAAGACAGTGTTCCAGTCACATTGTACACCATCTGTTGGTGACTACAAGATTAGAACATATCTATTGGAACGTAACAGTCTGAGTTTGATGTCTTCCTGTTTCATACTTGAAGAACAAATTAAAAGATGGAAATCAATTGAAACTCACTGAATGATGATAAAAATGTTGTTACTGTTGCTAATGCTACTATTTTGTGAAGGATTAACTGTGTTTCAGCAATTACAATATATAATGGGTTTCATATTTTCTTTCAGCATGAAAAAGTTGGAGGAAGAATCAAAAGCAATGTTTTCTTCTAATATGCAGTCTAAAGAATATTCTCTATCACTTTCATGCTTTCTTCAAAGTGCACAACTGCACAGCAAACTGTTCCCACTAATGAGTCAGACCTGCAGTGGAAAACATGATGGAACAGTTGTGTTCATTTTGATGGGCCTGAAAAAGGTAAAAGATGCTTTAGTCATGTTCTGCCAAATCATCAGATGCAGCATAGTGCTGATGTACTGCAGATGGCTTCATGGAATTTCTGGCACTACTGTTTTTCTATCCTGCTTATTTTCACTGTCTCCATTTTACTCCACCAGATAGTAATATGATATATGGAAAATATGATTTGTACATGCATTTCCTGAGCTTGTGCTGCAACTTTTCAAGGTTTTAGAGCACAATCATTGGTACATTCCCTAAGGAATATGAAAATAGAGTTAGAGATTTTATGCCAAAACTTTCTTTTCCATGTTAAAATAACGTCTTCTTTTGGAAAATTTGTTAACATTCCATCTCCCGTCTCCCATTAAGGGTCAGATTTACTAACAGCTTGTGCCTGCGCAAACCGTCTTTCGGCGTTAAAATGGTACTGTCAGGATTTGCTAAAGACGCGCAGTGAAGAATTAGCGCTGAAAAGGCGTGGACACAGTTATTTGCACCTAACCTTATTGAATATGTATTTGTAGGAGTTTCCCTTTCAGACACAAAATCTATGGGAGGAGAGTATTAAAATGAATCAAGCAACGTGATTTACTAACCTTTGCACTCGTCAAATTACTGGTATTTGCACCATTATTTTTAACGCCCCAAAAGAAAGCATGTCTTGAAGTAGGTGGTAATTTGCACTGCTCTTGGTAGATTGTGCTGGTTATTGTGGAAATTATCTGGCTGCGTCTGTGTTCTTCAATGTGCGCATTGTTAATAAATCACACACAGAATGTTCCCCTCCCATCGGCACTTTTATGGAATTTCACTCTAATGCTAATTTGCCCTATTTAGTAAATCTGGCCCTATGTTATTTATTTGAAAACATATCAAAGAACATGAAGAATACATAATTCAGATGGGAACATTGTGCTGTTACAGTACATGGAACTTTGTAGCCAGCACACTAGAGTTTCTTTGCTACACTTAATTATTTGCTTTATTTTCATTTCCAAATCTCCCAAAATTATCCACAAACATATATGGTATGTGCAAATGTTTGAAAAGGAAAGCAGCATCAAAACAGCCAGCTCCAAATTCCTTGTGAACAGAGATTGTGACTACCAGACAATAATGTCTAGATACAATCTGCATTTTTTAGTCTACACTATAATGAGAAATATTGAATATCAGTGCTGTGTGTGATGGACAGATGGGCAGATAGAGTACATTTCTCTTCCTGCCATTCCAATTTGAATCCCAATTCAGGTTCCTAAAGAAAAATATATCCCTAAACTTACAAATGTATTCAAATTAGCAGCAAATTTGCCAAAGAATAAAATAGCTATGTATTGAGTGTGTGTTGGACAAAATATGATAATGGTCACAATAGGGTGTTTTTTTTGTTTGTTTTTTTATAAAAAGCTTAAATTCTAATAGAATTATCCTTTCGAAAAGTTGTAGAAAAGAAAGTAAAAGTGGTCTAACTTTTTAATGTTTCCAGATAACACTTTGCCTCAGGGTTCTGGGCTTAGTCTAGCCTTTGGAGGTTAAAACCAGTGCTTTTATTGAACTGGAAGCATCAAACTCAATCAGTTGTAAACAGGTGTGACAAGACAAGAAACTCGCAAGCTTTGAGATCACTCAAGCAAGATAATAAGTAGAGAGCTACATCAATGGCAGCCATCTCAAACATGGGTCACCAGCCAATCAGCTTTCTTGCCCTTTGGGAACACCACTAGAGGAAAGAGCCGCAAAATCATCATGGCACCGTTAAGAGTTGCCTCTCAAGGTTCAGATTCTTCACAAGCCTTTCTTTTTGGAGTCAATAGTTTATTCTTACTCTTTCTTTGAATCAGAAGCTCACGCAAGGTTCATATCTTATTTAGCACAATGTGAATATTAAAATGAAATATAAGATATTATAAAATATTAAAGTCGAAATACAAGTTGACAGCAATAAGATGGTTCTCATGTCATGGTCGATAACTAATAACCACCAATATTAAACTCTATGCTAATTTGCTGAAAAATAAATAAAAGGTCATCTAAATGGCAAAGGTAAAATTAATGTAAAATTAATGCTTATTAATGTAATAACCTACAGTATAGTATATCGGCTAAATAAATAACGCGTGGATGTGATTAATTCTTAGTGAATTCTCCCATGAGCTTTATATAATGGCTATTACTGTGTCCGTCAAAGCTCAATCTTTGAAAGAACAGACAATTTAGGAAAAAAAAAAAGAATTTTTTTTTTTTTTTTTTTTTTTAAACCATGCCAATCAATTCTTGGCAGGAGTCAAGGAACCCTGTAGAGGAAGTCATCTCACTGCACTGATGATGTGCTGGCCATGTGAGCTTTAGATGAAATATGTATGAATGTAAAAAATGCAGTTCAAGCTCTAGCACACTTATCAATTACAGAGAGATGGCTACTTCAATCCTTCTCCTGGATATTTCTGTATATAAGAAATGGTCGGCCAGAGCAAGAGTGGAAAGTGTGTCCGATTAGCCGGTGCAAGTCCTATGAGTCCCATTCTATTTCTACTTCAACCTTTAAAAAATATTAATTAAAATAAAACTGATAATAAATTGAATGAGTGAGTGAGTGAGTTAGTGAGTCAATGTGTGTGTGTGTGTGTATATATATATATATATATATATATAAAATTTAAAATTTTTAATTAATTAAAATTTTAGATTAATCACATGCGTTAACGCGAACGTTAACGCGAACGTTGACACCCCTAATATATATATATATATATATATATATATATATATATATATATATATATATATTAGGGATGTCAACGTTAACGCGTTAACGCATGCGATTAATCTAAAAATTTTAACGAGTTAATATTTTTTTTAACGCAAATTAATCGTTTGATAAGGTTTGACCCCAACTTCTTCCCGTCATCGCAGCGCGGAAGGTTATCTATCAGTGTGAGATGAGGGTACAGTGAACCAGTGTTGCCAGGGTAACGTTAGTGCACTAGTGGGCTATTTTGAAAATACAGTCGCGGGAAAAATTACAGAGTCGCGGATTGCGGTTTTTTTGGGCTACTTTTATAATGTACCACAGCCGCCCAAGGTGTATATAGATAAATAAAATTAAAATAGATCCTTTTATTAATGTGTATTATAGTTGGAATGTATCCCTGCAATTTAAGAACGAAGAGGCGGTTGTAAACATCACAAACAACGTGAGTTTCAGCCAGAGCAGAGTTAAGGCTTTTACACAGCAGAAATAAACATGACAACAGCCACTATAGATTATATAAGATAATAAACACACGATTACGATAGGATATGGTTTGTATGTGATTTTCTTGAGATGAATGTGTACATCTATGCTAATTTGTGCAGCCATATAAAAGGCTATAAATATATAGCATATTTTAACAACAGTAAACGACCAAATTCCACATGTGATCGTAAAATGAAGTTATTACAAACACTTGATGGTGGTTTGAAGTGAGTTCTGAGTAAAAGTGTACTATTAATCTCATAAATTGTCTTATGAAGCATGATGCTAATATTAGCTCTAATGCACCTGCAGAACAGATCCAATTCTTCTTCATAATGCATTTTGTCATAATACTTCACGTAAGGTCCCAAGAAAATGTTTTGTTGTATTTATTTAGAAATACTTTTGATAATAGTTGGGTAAATGTATACTGGGATTGAAGCGATGTGGCTTAATAAACGTTTTATTGCCAGTATAAAGACTGAAAATGGCTGAATAAAACAAAAGAATAATGATAAAAGAATAATAAGGATTATGTCTCATACCTGGTGGAGGTGTGAAAGGTTCTGTTTCCTTAAACTAGTTTGACATGCATTTCAACACATTTACAGGTAAATCCTAGTATTTTAAATTTGTGATTAATCACAGTCCAGGACTGTGAATAAGGCGATTAAATTTGTTAATCGATTGACAGCACTAATATATATATATATATATACAGTGGGGCAAAAAAGTATTTAGTCAGGCACCAATTGTGCAAGTTCTCCCACTTAAAAAGATGAGAGGCCTGTAATTTTCATCATAGATATACCTCAACTATGAGAGACAAAATGAGAAAAAAATATCCAGAAAATCACATTGTAGGATTTTTAAAGAATTTATTGGTAAATTCCTCGGTAAAATAAATATTTGGTCACCTACAAACAAGCAAGATTTCTGGCTCTCACAGACCTGTAACTTCTTCTTTAAGAGGCTCCTCTGTCCTCCACTCGTTACCTGTATTAATGGCATCTGTTTGAACTGTTTGATCAGTATAAAAGACACCTGTCCACAACCTCAAACAGTCCAACTCCAAACTCCACCATGGCCAAGACCAAAGAGCTGTCAAAGGACACCAGAAACAAAATTGTAGCTCTGCACCAGGCTGGGAAGACTGAATCTGCAATAGGTAAGCAGCTTGGTGTGAAGAAATCAACTGTGGGAGCAATTATTAGAAAATGGAAGACATACAAGACCACTGATAATCTCCCTCGATCTGGGGCTCCACGCAAAATCTCACCCCGTGGGGTCAAAATGATCACAAGAACTGTGAGCAAAAATCCCAGAACCACACGGGGGACCTAGTGAATGACCTGCAGAGAGCTGGGACCAAAGTAACAAAGGCTACCATCAGTAACACACTGCGCCGCCAGGGACTCAAATCCTGCAGTGCCAGACGTGTCCCCCTGCTTAAGCCAGTACATGTCCGGGCCCGACTGAAGTTTGCTAGAGAGCATTTGGATGATCCAGAAGAGGACTGGGAGAATGATGAAACCAAAATAGAGCTTTTTGGTAAAAACTCAACTTGTCGTGTTTGGAGGAGAAAGAATGCTGAGTTGCATCCAAAGAACACCATACCTACTGTGAAGCATGGGGGTGGAAACATCATGCTTTGGGGCTGTTTTTCTGCAAAGGGACCAGGACGACTGATCCGTGTAAACGAAAGAATGAATGGGGCCATGTATCGTGAGATTTTGAGTGAAATCTCCTTCCATCAGCAAGGGCATTGAAGATGAAACGTGGCTGGGTCTTTCAGCATGACAATGATCCCAAACACGCCACCCGGGCAACGAAGGAGTGGCTTCGTAAGAAGCATTTCAAGGTCCTGGAGTGGCCTAGCCAGTCTCCAGATCTCAACCCCATCGAAAATCTTTGGAGGGAGTTGAAAGTCCGTGTTGCCCAGCGACAGCCCCAAAACATTACTGCTCTGGAGGCCAAAATACCAGCAACAGTGTGTGAAAACCTTGTGAAGACTTACAGAAAACGTTTGACCTCTGTCATTGCCAACAAAGGGTATATAACAAAGTATTGAGATGAAATTTTGTTATTGACCAAATACTTATTTTCCACCATAATTTGCAAATAAATTCTTTAAAAATCCTACAATGTGATTTTCTGGATTTTTTTTTTTTCTCATTTTGTCTCTCATAGTTGAGGTATACCTATGATGAAAATTACAGGCCTCTCTCATCTTTTTAAGTGGGAGAACTTGCACAATTGGTGGCTGACTAAATACTTTTTTGCCCCACTGTATATATATATATATATTTATTGATTGATTGATTGACACACACACACACACACACACACACATTGACAGCCATACCAAACACACTTCTATTTCAGAACTTCATTCATATAGTATAAGGAAGGTGTCATGTTTCTCTTTGTTATGCCTAATCCTATATTCTGTCCCACTCTACACAACCAAGGTGCGGCTTGTGGCCCGTCTGATGTTTTCCAGCACAGCAGCAGCAGGTCCCTGGGGATTCTGGGTAATGTAGTAAACAACAGTCATCAGCTTTCAGCTTTGCTCACTGAAACCCTTTAAGAAACCTCTGTGGACTCTGCCAGCTCCAAACAACAGGAAGCGAACCCGGGTAAACAGCCAGCGAACATTGAATTCAAACATCTTGCCAAAGACAACACAGCGGTGCACTGTCTCACCTGTATGCCATCTAACTCAGCTGTCCCCCCCCCCAACATCTCTGCACTTCATTTATACAACTGGAATATCTCCCAAAACTGCTGTTGGAGAGCAGAATGAGATATCACAAAGTGGGTGTTGAGTTTTCTCACAGCTGGCTGTATTTATAGAATAACAGTCACAATGGTAAAGATGGAAAACACTGTTAATGTGCTCTCAGGTGGGCTATCGTGTGTTATACACAATCGGTTCATATCAAGGTCAGTGCTAGTTAGATTAATGGGACAGTCGGTGATGTCTTGGGCAGAATGATCTCCTCATGAGGTACGTCAGTGTGAATCATTTTTTTAATTGGTGTCACAGTGACACATGGGCTATGGAAACAAATAGAATGAAAAGTTAATCCAATGGATTTCAAAAAGGCTGCTGTCAGGGATGCTAACATTTTCATGCATCTATTTAAATCACCGACAGCCCTGTAACCAAGGGACTAAACCATGTCACTTGTAATTTATCCTGTCCTTACAGAAGACAAAAATATGTCTAACATAACCTTAAAAAATTACAAATAAACAAACAAACAAACTCTAGTTTGAATGGAATAATGGAAGTCATCTATGTCTAAAATTAACTTTAGGTCTTCAAAATGTTTGCATGACTAGTTCCGCTGCAATTCTTGTTTTCGCATTAAACTTTTACTTCACTAACACATGACTCAACAGTGTACAGTTATTCAACAGTGATCTGATTGGCACAGAGGTGACTGACAGACTGAAAAGACAAGAAAATGGGAAAGATGGAGGGTCAAGTTCCCAAAGGCAACAGAACAGCTTGGCAGAAGGAGAAAGAGAAGTCTTCGCTGCTTTGTATCTTCTCTTGTGTTCTGAACAGCGAAATACCGAGAACAGCAGAGAAGTAAACAACATGGAACAAACGCTGTTTCTTCCCATTCAATTTCAAACTGTCATGATATGGGTACATATGAGTTAAGGCCAAATAAGGGAAAAGAACCAAGTGGGAGCAAAGAGAGGACACATACAACCTAACAGAAAAACAAAATAAACTGAAGTCAAAACCAATAAAATTTGTCATAGAAGTTTTGTGATTGCAAAAGGGTAGTGGGATTGACATCTTATTTATTCTTGAGACATTCTTGAGATTTGTCTTGCTATTAGTTATGAAAACAGCAACATTTTCACTGTGTAATTGTTCAAAGATAATTACTGGAATGTTTTGAATTAATTGCTTAGTGGATTCCAATTTGTTTTTTTATTCTTCCAATACCTGTGCAAGGTCAAGGGAGAATGTTCATACTTCATTATAGTAAAAGCAAGTTCATTTCCTACTTCAGAGTTCCATCATATTTAACAAGCTCTCCTATATGTGTTGTTAATTGTTAACACCACTGCAAATGTCCTTCTGTTCATTTACAGTGCTTAAAGCTGTCTTACAATATGGCAGTCAGCCAATATGCTCTTTAGGCTGTGACTGTCTGGAAAACAACTGTTTCACAATTGTGCTAGCTGCATTGTCACTGATCTGTCTCTGTGGAGTGGATGTGAAAAGAAGAGGCCGATTCCCAAAGCTATAAACAAATGAGAAGCTTTTCTACCAATAGGGTGCTTGTGCCGGTGTCATACTTGTTTTTTGATTGCATAAAACATTACATCAAATTACTTTGAATACTTAAAACGCTCAAGTCTCATAAACAAAGCAGTTAGCCTGAACAAGCACCATCTCCTTTACAAAAAAATAAAATAATAACAGTCCTCACTTACATTTATGTTCTTCGTAGACGTTTACTCACAAAAGTGACTTTCGATACATCGCTACAAACAGATGGCAAGATGTTAATTAGAAAGTATCTAAAGTTCAATGAAAAATTAGCAATGTTCTGTTTCAACATTAATTGCATGTTCATGAAGCAGAGTCTGCATTAATGTATATTCAGATATAACAACAAATTCTTGGTTATCATCTCAGATGTTCCTGCTGAACTTGTTAAATTTGAAGAGAGAGAAAAAAATATTTTTTCCCCATTAACAGATGCTGAAAAGGCTGTTAAGAGCCAAAGTTCTCCTCACAGCTTGTCTTAACAGCTGGATCTCTCTAAGCCCAGCTGAGTCACCCGACAGGAGAAAGCATAGGGAACAAAGGGAGAAGAAGAAGTTGTGAGGAGGAGAAGGAGGAGGAGGAAAAGGAGAGGATGTTTAAAAGAGCCAGCATTGCTGCATCTATAATTGATGTGAATAACACCTGTGAGCTCTGAGACACAACAACGCTTTCTACTGAATTACATCTAAATGAATCAGTGAGACAAAGTTCAGCAGTTGTATCTCTATTTCTTTGTTTATTTTACATTGCATACAGCATCAGCTTGTGAGTGGGCAACGTAGAAAGTAACAAAATCCCTATTAACTATAGTTCTCAGTTTTGTGGTTTTAATATTAATCTGCCGTCAAATGGAGAGTGAGAGACTAATTTAATGGAAATTCTTTCAAGCCTCGGAGTAAAAATTGAAGTGCTGCAGGGAACAGAGCCGGAGGCTACTGAGGTCAAGCTAGCTCTGTTAGCATTATGCCACTGCAGTTCCAGAATAGTTTAAATGCCTTTGAAAATCAATGGTTTTAGCTTTCTGGTAATGAGCTATGAGGACATTAGCATATACGCTGAGGCTGGAAATCTTGTTCTTGTTCCAAAACATATGTGGCCGATTAAACAGCTGCTATAGCACCACCAAAGTGGCAATATCTCTCAGGAGTATTTGGATTCATTATATTTTAACAACAAATAATTTGTCACAACGAGCCATTGCTCTGTTTCATGGGTTCCTGTAGGGAAAACTTCATGTTTTATAACTAACTATAATCAATAGTCTTTATAAAGATTAATTTAGAAGTGTTCATATTCAAATTTATTTGTCACAGTTATCTACTTGGTTCTATTTTAATCCAAGGTTAGTGTTGAAGGGATATTTTACCCAAAATGAGAATTTTTTCATCGTTTACTAAACGCTGACTGTTTACTTGTATTCAGTGAGCTTTTTTTTTTTAATTTAGGCTAGCATTTTTTTTTTTTTTTTTTTTGTGATATTGACACTGGTGACAAGAATTATGATTTTTTTTATGGTGTCAAAACATTTGATAACATAAAGACCTTATTTAAAGCAAAAATAACTATATTGTGATATATACTGTTACCGTGAAATAAAAATACTCATATTGTGATATATGATTTTGGCCTACCCCTAATTTGTGTATTTTGGCTCCTCAGTGGCTCTGTCTCATACTTGCTCTTAGACCTGATGCAAATAATGCTCGGTCTAGTTCTGTTTTTTGGTATATTTTTGTGGATTTGCTGCATTTATACAATGCATACAAGTACCAAACCATCAACAGGCATGCTAAGTGGTCTGTGTTGCTGAACAAGTAATTTAGTTATATGCAATATGTAGAATATTGCTTTGCATAGTTGTTAAACAAAAACAGTTTTACTAAAACATTTATTCCTTCTACTTTTAATTGGAAGAAAACAAAGCATTTCACAAAAGTTACATCAAAGCAAAACATAGTTCAATTATGCATGAGCTCAAATTTAACATGACACCTTGTCCTACTTGTAAATTGTGGACTATTGATTTTTGTCTATTTTGTCAGTAAAACAAAGAGAATCAAACGTTACACATCTTGAACTATCTTCCTTTTACAGAAAACACATTGCAATACTTATTACCTGTCTGGTATTGCTTGTGGGCTTCTATCTGTCTGTATGTGTAATGAAGCTCTTCAAGTGATCCGATATATATGTGTATATACACACACACACACACACACACACACACACACACACATACATACAGTGGGGCAAAAAAGTATTTAGTCAGCCACCAATTGTGCAAGTTCTCCCACTTAAAGATGAGAGAGGCCTGTAATTTTCATCATAGGTATACCTCAACTATGAGAGACAAAATGAGGAAAAAAAAAAAAAAAAAAAAAATCATCACATTG